>OZ017793.1:3388717-3453659 GCA_963969325.1 Lycopodina hypogea | reverse complement strand
AGACAATATGATTTGATGGTTTGCAAGTCTTGATTTGAAATCACTTCTGAGTAGTTCGATTGGATTTGAAATCGTTTTCACAAAAATAATTATATTGGTGATATTGATTTGGAAAAACTCAGAGAAAATCAAATCAAATCTGATTCCTGATAAAGTGGAAGGAACTTTACACAATTTCTAACTAAGGAATTCTCTGTGTCTATTTCTGCTAATCACTGTTTTATAAATGTATTCTGTAAATCTGACTCTATTAATCTGTTTAGTAATAGTAAGATAATATGTGATCAGATTAATTTTTTCTCTAATTGTATTGTGATGTATTGATTTTGATAGGTCTGTTCATCCTATTCATGTTGTTGTTAAAGGCGTGATCATTCATGCTTATAGCTGGGCTGGAGTATATATTTGAATTAGTTTAATGAGTCGTTACTCATTTAGTCTTTTCCAAGCTCTTCTTTCTGGTAGTTTTGTGTGCTTCACTATGAATTTAATAATTGTTTTAACTGCATTCACCTATTAAACATGCAATACTTACAAGATGTTATTTTTTCTTCTTCTCTGCCAATTTTCTACTACATGAAGTCACAAAAATTACTTCAAATAAATGTTCAATTAGTATGCATAGCATGCCACCCATGGTTGTGTGGGTTATATAACCACAGCAACTCTGGAGTAACTGGTGATTAGCTTGAATTCTATTGTAACAATTAATTTTCTGGTATTTATGAAGGGACTACAACCAGTTAAGATAAGAGGGAGTGAACTTTCATGTTTGCTTATGAACACATGGGATGGGTAAAGGCATTCATTTTATGACAAAATTAATAAAAAATGATGAAAAGTTGAATTATATGCCAAGATTTGAAAATATTTCTTTTTCCCATGCAAAATAGCAAAAAGTGTTAAAACAAGACTGGAAATTTCCAGCCAAAAACCCGCTCACTCATGATTTAATGTTTTGACTTAATAATGGCTTAAAATGTTGACTTTCAAATTCATTGAATTACCATCAGAAAAAAAGAAAAGAGAAAGAGAGAGAGAGAAAGAAAAAAAAAAGGAGGAAAAAAACCCAACCATGACCAGGACTTGAGTTGGAGACCTTACTACTGGTGTTCCTGAAGAAGTTTCCTAAGAAGAAGAACAATAATAAAATAACATTTATACTCCGAAAAAACAAGTTCTCGGATAAAATTATTATTTTTAATGTTTTTATCTCAAATTTCTAACTTCAATGATGAGTCTAAAATAGTTGAAGATATTAGGTGGTTGTTACAGTTCAATAGTGGAACACCTGGTTTGTAATGGAAGGCAATAAATTTAAAATGGAGGTAGATATTATTTATATACTAAGAGGCCTTTACAGTTTAATAGCTGAGCATTTGATTTGTAATAGGAGTTAATATGTCTAAAATAGATGTAGGTGGCCTTTATTGTTTAATAATTCAGCACCTGTTTTGTAATCGGAAATAATAAGTCTAAAATAGCCGTAGACATATGTTATTGGTTCTAAGATTTACACAACAAATTTGTGGTCTATCTGTTGCAAAACTTTGGCCACCATCTCCTCCCTCTAAGATGACTGGATAGATTTGGCTAAAAATTGGTGGGGATACTTGGGATGGGTGGCAAGTGATGTTCACTGGTCAAAGTTGGAAAAAGTGGAACCCTTGTTGGAGAAAAAAATGAAGTCAAATTTTCCATACAAAAAAGCCTGATAAATAATAGAGAATGGTAAAAGCAAGGTAGGGTCTTCCAAGTTGAAGGTCAGTGATTGATCAATTCCAGGTGATTCTGTTTTCTTTTTTTAAATTTTTTTTTAAAATCCTGAATCAATCGAAGTGGTGGAAAAGAAGGAAGAAAAGGGAAATGGACAAGGGAAGGGGAAAAAAAGGCAAAAAAAAAAAGAGAAAGAAATGGCATGCTGGGAATTAAATCAATGACTTTCTACTGAAAAGAGGGGGAAGAGAAAGTAGGGAAAGAAAAAAAAAAAAAAGAAAAAAAGAAGGAAACAAGATATAAACGAGCCCCTTTCCCCCCTCAAAAAGCAACAAATAAAAAAAAAAAAACAAAAAAAAACAAAAAAAAACAAAAAAAAACAAAAAAAAAAACAAAAAAAAACATAGAACAACCAGAAATTAAGCCACTGACCTTCAGCTTGAAAAACCCTATCCTTCACCATTTTGACATTTTTCAGCCTTTTTTTGGTATAGAAATTTAATTTCCTTTTTTTTTTCTCTCACCAGGGGTGTCACTTTTTCTACCTTTGACCAGTATAGGTCACTATCCATCCAGTCATTTTGGAGAAGATAGCTGCATAAGTTTTGGAACAGAGAGACACCAAATTTGTTATGTAAACCTGGTTTCTTGCTTCCCTGGATTTGATTTAAAAAAACAACAACAACAATTAACTAATTTAAAACTAAAAAAAAAGAAGAAAGATTGAAAACAGGAAAGGAAAGGAAAGGAAAGGAAAGGAATGGAAAGGAAAGGAAAGGATGCAACAATTGGATAACTAATGGTGATTGAAAAAGCAGTGTCCAACCATAATCTAACAAGATTTTCCTTGGTCAAGCTGTGCCTGTACACTTTTGGAGTGATGTAGCAGTTCCCAATATTTGGGTTATAAAAAGTAGATGATGTAAATGCTAAAAAAATTGTATTGAACATTTTGTGAATGCATACAATAATTACAGGATGTTATTTTCTCTCTTTTCTGCCAATTTTCCACTACATGAAATCACAAAAATTACTTCAAATAAATATTCAATTAGTATGCACAGCATGCCACGCATGGTTGTGTGAGTTATATAACCACAGCAACTCTGGAGCAACTGGTGGTTAGCTTGAATTCCATTGGAACAATCAATTTTCTGGCATTTATGAAGGCACTATAACCAGTTAAGATAGGAGGGGGGTGAACTTTCATGTTTGATTATGAACACATGGGATGGGTAAAAGTATTCATTTTATAACAAAATTGATCGAAAACCATGAAAACGTGAAATATTTGCAAAATTCTGAAAATATTTCTTTCCCCCTGCATAATGGCAAAAAGTGTTAAAAACAAGACTGGAAATTTCTAGCCACAAACCAAATCACTTATGATTTAATGTTTTGACTTAATAATGGCTTAAAATGTTGACTTTCAGATCCACTGAATTACCATTGGAATAAAGGAAAGAGAATGGGAAAGAGAGAAAAAGAAAAAAGAAAAAAAACCAAAACAAAACAAACCCCAACCATGACCAGGTATTGAACCAGAGACCTTAGCACTGGTGTTCTCGAGGAAGTTTCCTATAAATAAAAATTATTTTTTTTTATGTTTTTACCTCAAATTTCTAATTCCAATGATGAGTCTAAAATAGTTGAAGATATTAGGTGGTTGTTACAGTTCAATAGTGGAACACCTGGTTTGTAATGGAAGGCAATAAGTTTAAAATAGATGTAGATATTATTTATGTACTAAGAGGCCTTTACAGTTTAATAACTGAGCACTTGATTTGTAATAGGAGTTAATATGTCTAAAATAGATGTAGGTGGCCTTTATTGTTTAATAATTCAGCACTTGTTTTGTAATTGGAAATAATAAGTCTAAAATAGCCGTAGACATATGTTATTGGTTCTAAGGTTTAAGCAACAAATTTGTGGTCTATCTGTTAAAACTTTGGCCACCATCTCCTCCCTCTAAGATGACTGGATAGATTTGGCTAAAAATTGGTGGGGATGCTTGAGATGGGTGTCAAGTGATGTCTACTGGTCAAAGTTGGAACAAGTGGAACCCTTGGTGGAGTAAAAAGGTTATCAAATTTTCCATACAAAAAAGCCTGATAAATAATAGAGAAATGGTAAAAGCAAGGTAAGGTCTTCCAAGCTGAAGGTCAGTGATTGATCAATTCCAGATGGTTCTATTTTCATTCCATTTCCATTCCCCCCCCCCCCCCCCCCCCCCCCCCTTTCCAGTGGAGAGTCAATGAATTCAATGTTTTAATTTTGTAGCTTTTTTTCCTCCCTCTTCATTTCCCTTTTCTTTCTTCTTTCTTTCTTTTAGTTAACTGAGGTTTAAAGCATTTGTATTTGTAAGTAAATCCATGTCACTCTACTGACCCTACAACTATTTGGGCCAGTAGGCTTAATTTTGAAAATCAGAACCATTAAGAGAAAGGAAATCAAGCTCTTTAGGCTATGGTTCTTCAGTTAACTTTAATAAGATTTATTCTGGGGTGGCAGGATAAACCACCAAATATAACCATTCAGGCGAGCAGCTGTATTGGAGCAGCTGTATTGGAGCAGCTGCATTGTAAAAGTGGCAGAGATGAAGGGATTTGTTGAAAGGTAACTAAAAGTAGCCCAGCTGAAGAGAGCATGTACTCATTTGCAATGAAGTACAACTTGTTTTGCAGCTCTTTTTTGATTTGGGTTTTCCTTGACAGTCATGCAGAGAGCTATATATCCTTTTTGGTGGCCAAGGAAAAAAATAATCAGGGTTATCAGCTCTTCATTATTGGTGGTAAACAGAATAAATTGGTGCGTGTATGTAAATTCGATAGATACCTCCTCTGAGATGACTGGATATATTTTGCTTAAAATTGGTGGGGTACTCAGGAGGGGTGGCAAAATAACCTCCACTGATCAAAAATGTGGGGGGGGGAAATTTTTTTGTTGAAAATTGATGACTTTTGAAATATCTTTTTAGAGATCATTCATTACCTTTTGTGCTTTGCTGCCATGGCAGAGACCACATGACTTTTCTTCAGTAACATTCTAATTGGCACTTGTCATGCATGGCCCATTTCAACTCCTGAAGGCTCTTGAAGTGCTCCTTGCTTGCTTCAACCATTAGGTTTGCTGGAAGGTGTTGGTGTCAAAGTTATCCTCTGCTGGTAGATTCTAATAATACCCTCCATGAATCTGAGTGATGATATTCCCATCCTTCCCCAGACTGGGACCTGGATATAATCACAAGCAGACTTGCACTCAAATCATGCATGCTGCCAATGAACTTCAGGTGTGCATTGCCATTTTCCTTTCACATGCTGCAGGGAGACACCATAGAGAAGGTCATCTCAAATGCAGGAGAGCAAGAGTTTATACTTTGACTGCTTATGTTTATTGTGGGAGCCACCAGGAGAAAATCCTTGAGGGAATGTCTTTCACTCCTTCCATAGCTTTGAGACATTTGCCCATATTGACAGGAAGACAAACCTTATTAAAAGGCTGGATGAGGAGAGATACCTGAAGCAACTGAAGGAAGCAATGATTTAAGAAATAGAGTAAAATATGAATAAAAATGAAGAGTACTGTCTAACCTTGTTCAAAAAAAAAAAAAAAAAAAAAAAAAAAAAAAAAAAAAAAAAAAAATCTGTGATCAGAAAAGCACAATTTTTTTTTTTTTTTTTTTTTTTTTTTTTTTTTTTTTTTTTTTTTTTTTTTTTTATGCTTTCATTCTCATTTTGCTTTTGATTGTTCTTGACAGTCATGCAGAAGGATATATCCTTCTCGGTAATGGGTGGAAGCAAGGAATCTAGGGTTTACAGTTTCTCTTTGTTGGTGGTGCACTGAGAAGCTGTATGTCTAAATTGAACACCTGTTTTGTAATAGGAGTTAATAAGCCTAAATAGCTGCAGATATATATTATAGTTCAATAGTTGAACACCTGTCTTGTAATAGGAGGTATAAGTTCGATCCTATTGGAGATAATAGGTATAAAATTGATGTATATTATATAACTAAGTGACCTTTATGGTTAAAGAGCTGCACACCTGTTTTTAAGAATGAGACATATTAGTGCAGAAAATAGTTAATACCACACACAGTTACGCACACTTTCTTTTTAATCGTGAATCGATTTCCAATATGAACTAGTATGTTTGTTCATCATCTGTATAAAAAAAAAATGTGTATGCCTGCCCATCAATCAGTAACATTCAATGTGTACGCAAATTAAAAGGATACTTCCTGAGATCACAGGTAGATGAAGTTTGGTGTGCCGATAGAAGATAATTTCAGCATTTAGTGAAATTTTGATCAGTTTTTGGGTCAGGGATAAACTTACCACACCCACTTAACCTCCAGTTTTTGGGATCCAGAGGCCTCCACAGTTAGACCCCTGGGGTTCTAACATTGCCCAAGATACTTTCCTGGTCACATTGCATATGTAATCCAAGTTTCAGGTCTCTAGGTCCAATGGTTTGGCAGTACATTAGCCACATAAGTAGGTACATATAACTGTGAGTTTAGTGAAATGATTTCTGCCTTTGACAAACTCACAAGCTCAGGTGTAATGCAGTCCACCTGGCTAGTCATTAGAAAAAAATAATTGGCCTTTTTTAAATTTTAATATAGTAAAAATAATACGAGATGAAAGAATATGGGGTGAAGGGAGGGTTGGGGGGGGGGAGGAAAGAAAATTGGCAGAAGTTTTAACAGAAATGGACAAGGCATACTACACATATATAACATGTTACTCTTTTTTGGTTGATATCATTAATAATTAATGCGAAAAGGTTACCCTTTTTAATTTTCCCCTTCTTTTTTTTTCCTTGAAAGACCTGAATCTGCTTCAGTAAGATAGAACGTTCTTGGTGAGCTTGCAGAATATAAATAAACCAACAGCTATAATGGCAGTCTGCAGTCCTTCTATACATATATGCTATATATGCCAGAAGGATGAGGGAATAGGAACATGAAACCACAATCATGAATTATTCACGAATCACAAAACAATCTGGTTACAAGTATGTTGTACAACATACTTCCAACCACATTGCAAGCTGCTTGCATTCTTCTTTGTGAAAATGATGAAAAATAGGTGCTATGAGATGAATCTAATGTGTTTTTTTATTTTTTATTTTTGTAATTAATTAATTTTATATTTATTAAAATGTACATGTTTAACTTTGAGGATATTTGGTATTCCAAGTACTTCTTCCAAAAGTACAGATCCTTTCCAGTGAGAATACAAAGTGAATCAATTAAATCCATAACTGCTTAGCTGATACACATGAAATACTAATTTCACCTCCCAGATAATTTATTATAATGGATAGAACAGTCTCCTCAATATGAGTTGCTGGGCAAGAGATTAAAAAATAATAATAATTGAGGATACCTATATATATATATATATATATATATATATGTGCTAGAAAGGAAAATTTATTGTATTCCCCAATTATGTAATGTTCTGTTGTTGTTGAGTTTTTCTCCCAATTATATTGACAGACCACATCCCACCCACTAGAAATATACAGCACCAATGATAAAAGAATCTGGCTTACTTGGAGAAGAAAATGAAATTAAAATTTTTAACCCTCCAACTTCCTCTCACTAGAAAACGTTCAGTGGCAGTTGAGGTCTTTGACTACTTCTGTATAAACATTGACTTAATGAAATAGGATATCTTCCTTAGTGTAAATTAGTCATATCCTTCTATGTATGGCTTCAAAGAACTCCTATTTAATACCTCAGGCAAAGCTACTGCTTCAGTTTTGCTACTACAAAGGAATTGGTCAAAAATAATCAACTGCATTTTCCTGCTGCAAGAAGAAGCATCAATTAACTGTCATGAGAGTATTTGTGCTTCTTGTGGTGGCAGTCACCACCACTGCAGTGTACTGCAGCAGCTTTTTAGAGAATGATGAGTACTACATCACTATTCAAGGTGCAAATATACATTCTTAAAAACACCAACTAGTTCTCAGTTATTTGATTTGTGTATTAATAACATACTACTTTAATTGTTCTTGCTTCTTTATTCTTTTCCTTTATTTTTTCCATCTTTTGTTTTACCCAGAGAGAAAGGAAGCATTGGATGAGGCCATTGAAGAAGCCAAAGCATCTTTCAAGGCCAAGGAACTCGTAAAGGAAAACTATGTCACCACTCAAAATGAAAAAGATGGGAAATATACTTCCTCACAGCTTCTTGCAAAATTTTTCAAGAGACCTTCAGAAAATGCCAAGGAAATGGGCCAAGCAGATCTCTTATTCAGAGATATAGTCCGAAAGGCTGAGAGAAAAATGTTACAAGTGCAGCGTGTGAAAGTTGCAGAGACACAAGGTACTGTGGCCAAGGCAGAAATTCTGGCTGAAATGCTATTCCACCGTCCTGGCTCCATGCTCACCTCCCAGGAGATTGCCCGTGCATGGGAGGAAGCAGGAAGTATAATTACTACCAACACCCAAAGTATCTCATGTAGATTTCCTACTTTATTTCTCTATAGGACCATTGATGGCACCTGCAACAACCTTAGAAATCCACGTCTAGGATCTGCTGGAAGTGCACTCAGGCGACTTGTCCCTGCGGCATATGAAGATGGCAAAAATTCACCCCGTGGTACTCTCCAAGCACAGGATAACAAATATTCTCTCAATCCCTTCCTCCCTCCTTTCCCAAGTCCCCGAATAATCAGTAGAAAAGTTGTCTTTGATATGATAAAAGGTGAACTGCCTTTGACACATGTACTCATGCAATGGGGACAGTTCCTTGATCATGATGTTGACCTTACCCCAGAACTGGAGGAAGAGTGTGAGGGGTGCACTTTTACAGAAGTTTGCCATCCAATCAGGGTCATTAATGTGGATGACTCCTTTGGGATTGGTACACCAAACAATGGCAACTGCCTTCCATTTCGTCGCTCACTTTCAGTATACCAAGAAGAAACACCACTGTATAACCCACCTCGAGAACAGGTAAATGACCTAACATCATTTATTGACGGCTCCACGATCTATGGCTCAAGACCTGCACAAGCCCTAAAACTCAGACAACTTACTGGAGGCTTGCTTCGTGTGGGCCGTAATATCCCCTATCATGGTAATCCTTCTCTACCCATTGATGACGATGATGTAGTTTCATGTCCCAATGTGATGGACTGCTTCTTGTGTGGTGATATCCGCTGCAATGAGCAGGTTTCACTCACTGTCATGCACACACTCTGGTTAAGGGAACACAACCGCTGTGCTGGTAAATTGGCAGGGATTAACCCATTTTGGAATGATGAGAGACTCTACCAGACCTGCAGGAAGATCGTAGGAGCACTCATTCAGAAAATAACATATGAGGACTTTCTCCCCAAACTTTTAGGTTCAAGTAACCTTAACAGATTTATTGGTAATTATAATGGATATAACAGTGATGTTGATCCTACCATTCCCAACTCGTTCTCCACAGCAGCTTTCAGATTTGGCCACAGCCTAATTCAGAATGAATTCAAACGTCTTGGTAGTGGTTATTCATATCTATCCATTGGCTCTCTTGGTCTGAGAGATGCCTTTTTTCGTCCACAGGCATATGAAGAAAGTTTGGGTACCGATCCCATTACACGAGGTTTATTGAGTGTCAACTCACGTAGTATTGATGAGTTTTTGAACATAGTTCTTACCACCCAACTATTTGAAACTGATTTAGCTCCAGGAATGGATTTGGCTGCCCTAAACATACAGAGAGGACGTGACCATGGACTTCCTACATACACTGTTTTCAGGAATTTCTGTTTAGAGAAGTTTGGCATCACCCCTGAGCCTGACTTTCAGAATGACATAACGCATGCACGCATTATGAAATTATATGGCTCTGTTGATAATGCAGATCTATGGCTCGCTGGGTTGGCTGAACGTAGACTTCCTGGTGGATTGTTGGGAGCCACCTTCTCTTGCATCTTTGGGCTCACATTCCAAGGTCTGCGTGACGGTGACCGTTTCTTTTATCTGCATCCCAGAGTATTTAATACAGCCCAGAGAAATTCCATAAGGTCACATACACTCTCTCGTGTAATATGTGACAATGCTGATGGCATAGCTACTATCCAACATGATGCTTTCCTGTCTAACCAGAAACGTGTGAAATGCGATTTGCTAAATAGTTTGGACTTTAATGTCTTCAAAGATAGGGCCTGCTATTTATATGTGGGCATAAGTCCACGTAGTTTCGATGTGATTATTGCCACCTTAAGTCGCTCTACAGAGCCTGAATATATGTACAATGATAAGAAGGTATTTTCCAGTAACACACTAGAGCACATTTGTGTTCCTTTCCAATGTCCAACCCCTGCTAAAGATACTGACCTTATTATATATTCTTTTTCTCGTGAGGGTTACATTGGAAATGCCGTGATTGATATCAATGGTCTTCCCTCTACAAGTAATCCAGTTCGTGGCTTTTATCGAGGAAATGTATCTTCCAATTACCTTGACAATGGCAGTGGTGCATTCATGAATTCAGCCTGTGGAAATTCGGGGGGTGGCACTGCTGTAACATTTGGCTATACACCACATGTTAGAATATTTTCTAATAATCCAGTGCCCTTATCAGGTGCAGAGAAAAATGATGTTGGATCTCAATCTGGGGGTGGTGGTAATGTAATTTTGCCCACTGAATTATATAATATTCTTGGGTCAAGCAATCCAAATGGGGAAATTGAGAGTATCGATTCCGTGAATGCTGACTTGATGAATGGGGCAGATGTGAACAAGAAAGGTGAAAGAAAGAAAACAGCTTCCCTGTTCAGTGAACTTGAAGAGGCACTGAATAAGCTGAATTAACTCCTTATTGCATAGATGCAACTATTAGTGCTACACTATTACTAGAAATAAGAAGTATTATTGTGCTTAGTTATGATCAAGTATGCATATGTAACTGTGGTATACATATTCCTCTGTTATTATCCTGCATGTTTCTATGGAATGAGAATGATTTATATGAAAAAATTAGTATATTATGTTAATATATACTGGCAGTACACAAGGGGGGGGGGGACGAAGTTCAGGTGGTGTGACATGAACTAGTTGTACATGACTCTGTTGGTAACGTGTTTTCTGAGACTGTGTATTGTATAACAATTTATACC
Organism: Lycopodina hypogea; assembly: GCA_963969325.1. Classification (NCBI taxonomy): domain Eukaryota; kingdom Metazoa; phylum Porifera; class Demospongiae; order Poecilosclerida; family Cladorhizidae; genus Lycopodina; species Lycopodina hypogea. The sequence continues at coordinate 3,442,815 of OZ017793.1, read as the reverse complement.
AACCCAATCCTACGAATGCAACCTACTTAGCTATCTACTACATTAAAACAAGAAAAGATATCATTAATGTTATAGGATATAATATTATTGGTGTGAAATTATTGCAGAAGTGCAGAAAGCTAGGTTTTATCCCAACCCAATCCTACGAATGCAACCTACTTAGCTATCTACTACATTAAAACAAGAAAAGATATCATTAATGTTATAGGATATAATATTATTGGTGTGAAATTATTGCAGAGGTGCAGAAAGCTAGGTTTTATCCCATCATGGCTAATGAAGTATAATCCAATCACAATTTTGAGTATATGCCATTATTCCTTCATTTTGTCAATGAGAATTGTGAAATATGAGAAAAATTCATCAGATTTTTAAAGTTGGAAAGGGTAAGAGAAGTAAATATAACATATGCAATTGTCAACAGCTTAGAGAGTATGGATCTGTCTTGAAATGAACTGTGGGGCCAGGTAGAGCATCCATTATGAGTGGAGAATAATCAGGAGTCAATAAAACATATTCAAGAAAAACAACCAAAGGTCCTATATACTCATAACACAGAGCATTTTCTCAACCTTGCTATTGCCTCTTCATGCTTTGTTCAAAGTGTGAGAAATAGAATTGATCACATCAAGAACTATACTCAATGGATCAAAACATCTGCCAAATGAGAAATTTTGAATGCTATTTATAAAAATAGCAATCAGACCTCATCTGCCAGGGATCCACTTTTGATGTCTGTATTATATCATCAGTGGAAACATAGATGGATAGGAGCGGTTCAATTTATGATATCCTCTTAATTTCTGTGTGTCGAGATCATCCATGGAGATAGTGAGTTCAAAATGAGCAATACAGGTTATTCACTAGTGGATAAGAGAAATGCACAGTCTCACTTGAATAAACTAGTCTTTTGAGTTTGTATATAGGCTGATTACGGCATTCTTTACTCTATATTAAGGAAACTGTCATTAAATTATGTAGAAAAACCTAGATATTGCTTCTAGGATTGCATTAATTTATCCATGTTGTACAAATATAAAGGGCCTGAGAGACAAAGTGGATGATTATTCCCACCCATCTTGATCACAGCTGTACAAATGATTAATGATGCAATATTCCCATCAACATATCTCATATTAGTCAATGACAGCAACAATGATCCAATCCACCATACAGTTTTGTTGAAATTATTTCAAATTTTCAGCGACCATTCTTTTTCTTGACCATATACTTAGCAACTAAGTCAATATTTGCAAGCATGTCAAGCAAGCAGCTTCAATTCAGAGACTGTTGTCAAGTAATATTAACACTGATTCTTACGTGGATTCCCTTAAATGGGCAGTGGCTTTCTATAAAAGGATCTACTAAATGCTAATCTTGTGAGAGAAGTTTCATTCATGGAAGTCCAGAGGTTGTCTAAACCTGAACAGGCACTAACTCAAGTGATTCTATGAAGCATTGTTGTCTATAAGGTTTCCATAGCATTTAAACGCTCTTGAAGTAATTTGCTACACTATCCTTGACCAATCTCATGATCTTGTGAAGGATCAACATTGATTAAACAGTTAGCTATTTAAGATGTACTCAGACTGAAGAGAGATTTAATTATTAAGATATTGTAAACTGTAGCCAACTGTTAAGAAACTATCAATATTGATGACTGTCATTAATATTTTTTTTACTGAAATATCTAGTAGAAGCTAATGTGCAATTTTTATTTGATTTTTTTTTCTTTTTTTTTTTTTTTTTTTTTTACTATTGAGGACATTCAGAAACTGGTAAAATATATATAGCTACTAGCTATCTGTGGTTTTTTGAGGTCATGTTAATAACAACCCTCAAGCCTGAACTCCATCCCCCCCCCCCTCCAGTTCCAAAGTAAACCCCTTTCAAACTCTCTGCACATGGCCTGTAAGTGTTCCAGTTGGAAATTAGCATGTTTTTGAACTCACTTGAGTTATAATAATTGTCATTAAACTAATACTGTGTGGGTTGTAAAACATATCTGTGAATACACATGCATGAAGAGAGTTTACTTTAAGTACTTACAAATCTAGTTTTTCAGTCATGAAGCCCTAGGATTACACTTGGGATTGTAAATAGAACAGGTTACTCCCCAGGTAAATTTGTGTATGCACCAAGTTCCAGGTCTCCAGGACCAAGTTTTAGGCCATTTGCCTTATAAGTACATAGATACGACCAGGTTTTTTTGCTGTGTTTTGCCTTTTCTTCCTTTGTCCTTTCTTCCTTCATCTCTCTTCTTTCATTTTTCCTTTGTTCTTCTCTTTCTTTCTCTTCTTTATTTTCCATTTTTTTCTCTCTTCTTCCCCTCTTTTTTCCAACCTTCTTTTCTTCTTTCCCTTTTTTCTTCTTTTATTTCTTTCTCACTTTTCCCCTTTCTTCTTTCTTCCCCACCCCCCATTTCCTTCATTTTTTCCTTTTTTTCTCTCCTTTCTTTCCCCCATTTTCCTTCCATCTTTCTTATTTCCTATTTTTCTTATTTCCCATCTTTTCTTCTTTTCCCTTTTTTCCTCCCTTTATTTCCTTCTTCCTTTACCCTACCTTCTTCCTTTACCCTTGCTTCCTTCCCCCTTTCCCTTCTCTCTCCCCTTTCTTTTCTTCTTCCCCCTTTTTCCCCCTTTTTCCTTCTTCCCCCTTTACTTCCTTACTTCCTCCTTTCCATCCTTCTTTTCTCCTTTCCTTCCTTCTTTCACCAATTTTGTCACTTGTGTCACTTCTTCTCTTCACCTTTCTCTCTTTTACCTGCGGCACACAAGTATAGAAACACTTGGAATGAGGGGGGGGGGGGGGGGGTTGGATACATCCACATTTTTTTTGTTGTCAACAATGGACTTTTAACAATTTTTTTTACTATATTGAAACACACAGTTTGTTGTTACAACTAAGTGTTTACAACTAAGTGGTTACTACTGAGTGATTACAACTAAGCCCTTTTACCAGTGGGAAATGCAGTGGTTACAACTAGTGCTTTTACTGCATTATAAACACAAAAGTTGCATATCTTACCACAACTTTAACCTCATCTTAAGTGTTTTAAACAATTATTTTTTCCTGGTCTAAAAATATTGTTTCAACAAACAGTATAGAATTATTTGCCACTGGCCTTAGAGCTGGCTGCTGTTCTATCTTCCTTCTTTTCTTCTTTCTCCCCTATTCCTTCTTTCTTTCCCTTTTTTTTTCTTGTTTCATTTTTTCTCCCCCACACTATTTTACTTTATTCATTCCTACTTTCCCAATTTTTTTCCCAATCCTTTTTCTTTATGCCCAACCCTATTTTCCTTCTTTTCTATTTTAAATCTATTTAGATATATAAAAATGGGAAATTTAGTGTGTGCAGTTTGTGTAGTGTATGTCTGTATGTGCATGCCTGTGTATGTGCATGCTATGCATGCGTGGTGTGTGCGAGCGCATGTGTGTGGTGTGTTGAATGTGTGTCATCATGGCTAAAGCTTTGACAGCCATTGGACTTAATGAGCTCAAAAACATTCAGAGAGAATGCATGTGGATCACATGAATGTTTTCTGAGTTCCACGTGGCCACACAATGAGTTTAAGCATAGCCAGAGTATTTTTTCCCCTTTCACTTACTCATTCTTTTATCACTATTATTATTATTATTATGTGTTACCAGTATAAAATTGTATACTTTTTTTTTTCTAAATGTGTCAAGGGATGCTGTCTTTTAGAACTCCCCAGTGGCACACATGGTGTCCATTATTTTTATTCACCTCTCCTCTTCACCTATAGTGGCTTTCCTCTTCCTCCTAATTCTTTCCACTGCTTTAGCCTCAATCTTTAACACTGGAAGTGTTCCTTTTGTAGAAGCAAGTTTTCAGCAGCATCTCCAGACACTTTGGAAAAGAAGAAGCATATTCAGGCATCTTACCCAGGCTCTTGCTGAGAATTGAAACATCAGTCATTATTTATTCCTTATCACTCTAAGGATCACACATGGAAACTGACTTCCTACAGCCAGTATTAGATCAAGCAAAACTAATATGTACTAGCAGTCTCTTTTTAGACTCAAAACTTAATTAAGACAGTGATCTTTGCTCAAAGTTCAATCCCTTTGCTCCAAAAATTTAAGGAGCAAGCTGCATAAGATGGAGACCCAGGATCATCATTCTTAATACCTATAAATTTAATAATAGCTACATTTCAAGGACAAAGTCTCACAAAATTGAAAAAAAAATTGTTAATGCTAGCTGACAACAAAGAAAAATTAAAGTCAAGTTAACTGAATGAAGTGGTCACTGCTATAAATATTAGGGCCAGGATTATAGTCATGTTCCCACCCCCTTGTTTATAGCAATCACCCTTCTAATCCCCTTCTACCGGGCTTCCTGAATTCAGATAAAAATTAATACCCCAATTGGTGGATTCCTAAGCTCGGTTTGAACAGAAAGAATCCAATTATCCAAGCAAGAATTAACCACCCTTATCTTTTGCCATGCTGGAACAGGAGACATGATGGGATAAGATGGAATGACATAGATGCAGCCACTCTAGTGCATGCTAAACATCGGTCTGTCTGTCTGTCTGTCTGTCTGTCTGTCTGTCTGTCTGTCTGTCTGTCTGTCTGTCTGTCTGTCTGTCTGTCTGTCTGTCTGTCTGTCTGTCTGTCTGTCTGTCTGTCTGTCTGTCTGTCTGTCTGTCTGTCTGTCTGTCTGTCTGTCTGTCTGTCTGTCTGTCTATTCGCTATCTCCTCCCAGCTGCCTGGACCAATCATTCTAAAATTTTCAGGGGTTGCTCACAAGAGTACATTAAATAAACTTTCCTATTTATTTCCCAATGGGCTAATTGTGAACTGACTATTCAACTAGCCCTATAACAAGCCGTAGCCCTAGCACCCAGGCAGGTTGCATTCATTCCTATATGAACACTCAAGTATAGCTCATCATGTATTCATCAGCCCTACAGGCTACAGATCTATCATGGTGATAGTGAGTGAGTGTCTGGTTACATAATGAAGGGTCATCAGGTTACATAACAGTTCACAAGTCCTGCATCTGTAAGGAACATATACACATACAGAGGAGGAGACAACAGGGGGGCAGAGGGGCTTCAGCCCCCAAATCTATCAAAGAAGGGCCCCACTCAACTCAGAGCACCTATTTTTTTCAAATGCTTTACATTATCACCAATGCTTTACATCACATGTATTGTTGGTGTCTAAGATCAATTATAAGGAACATCCCTAGTCAGTATAGAGAATAGTGTATACTTTTAGTTACAGATGCACAAGTATCCATTCATTCATACAGAGAATCATACTAATAATAAACTTATAGCTATACAGCTTGCAGAAGCAATAAAAATTTGGTGAATTTGCAGTTGTAATATGTTATTCATTGAAGGCAACAATACCTTCTTGGTTCTCAATCATTGCTGATGAATCATTGGATGCAATCAACAGCAATTAACAGTTAACAGTTAAATTTGTAAATCCATCAGGTGAATTCAAATAAGAGTGTCAAATGGATTCTGTTGGTTTGCTTAAGCTTCCTGACACAAGAGCAACCTCCCAGCATCATTATGTCAAGGACAGGCTTATGATGAAGCTACGAATATGCTGAGAAGAAAATCTTGTGTGTCAGCATGATTTTGAAAAGATAATTCTGTTACCACATGGACTCCAAGAATTGTTGCCATGGAAGATATTCTATTAGAGGGTTTGGAAGGAATCTATTCAACAGAATGATGAATAGATTTTAAAGCAGGTGGTTAATTGCAATCATTGGAGAAGTTCATCGCCTTGTTTGGAAAGAGAGTAGTCACCTTTATTTTAGTGCAGCAGAGAAAATTTCCCTCTATTACAAAAAACAAACAAAAAACAACAACAGAAAACAATATGGTTTGCAAGAAGCCCTTTCTGCTGTTGATGCTGCCAAACAATTTTACAAAGTAATATGGTTTGAAAATAATTTCAGCAGACTTTATAAGACTGTAACCACTGCTGAGGAGCACAATATTGACCTTCCAGAATTGCCTAGTTACCTAAAACTTCAGATAAAAATGGGAGTTTGCCAAATGTATTTATATCTCTAAAAGTATACTTCCCAGCAATTTTACTTAAAGCATGTGATCTACTCCATTGTGAGTTAAAAGATTGATTTAATGAGCACATTCCCTCAGTCCTTGAGATTGAAAAATATACTGATAAATGCAGCAAATGATCATGAATGGAAGAGTTGAATAAATCCAGCTATGAAGATGTTGACATGCTAGCATTAGCAAAATACCTCCAACTTTACAAAATGTAATCAGTGTAACTTTGAAATTAAAAAAAAAATGAGTTCAATGAAAAAAAATTGTCTAGCAATGAAAAAATTCCAAAAAATGCTACAGACCATGATACACCAGCTCTCTCATCTGTATTTAACCATCATAGCTACCTCTGCAGCATCCAAAAATAGGTCCTTCTACTGGGAAAGTGTTCTACCTTCTATGCACTCTACAATGACAGTGATGAAACTTAATTGAGTGATTGTATATATTCATAATGATTTGACTTTTTGATTTCAGATTTAGTTTTGATGGCAAAAACTTCATCATTGATGAGAGGGAAGGGTTTTCTATATTAAGCACATTTATTCAAACTTAAAGTGATTCCCTCCTTTTTAAGCTTTAATAAACATCAATCCTCAAAAATGACATAAACTTCAGCCCCCCCCACCTTCCCACTTTTAATGTGCTGTCTCTTCCCTTAAATTACAATAATGAACTGAATTTACATCTACGCAGACTGCTGAGAATAATATTGGGAACAATATCTGAAAATTATAATATTAGGCTCTCTTTTTTTAGAATAAATGTATAGGTAAAACTTATTCAAATTGTAGAATAGAAAAATAGGTAAAATTTGTAGCATATTTGGGCAATGGGTGGTCAAAATATGGCTCGTATAAATTAAGTGGCACTTTAAATACACAACAAATACAGTACCAATTGGAGAATAAAAATGCTGACATAGGCATACTGAGACGCTGAGTCCATCAATGAAATAGTGCTAATGGGTGGGGCTAGACTCGTATGGCAGCACCAGGTCGGTCAAGTGGACTTTAGACCTTTACCGACTAACCCAAGTCACATGACAACACAAAAACAAATCCCAGCTTTCCATCTCTTCCCCAAGACTTGGTCCACTGCTAAGCTAAAAGTGGCCAATTTGGAGTCTAGTTCCTGCGGGTACCTCTGTAATATTGGCTGCTGTTGCTCAGTGATTTTGGGTAGGAAGTGAAGCCAACTGTGAGTCTCTCTAAAGTTAGTAGTTGTGCTAGTTATGTTACTTAGTTTACGGTGCGGGGAAGGGAGCCTTACAGCTGTGAAGGGTACATTATATCTTCTTTTTGTTTAAGTGCCATCACAGAATCATTTGTTCTCTTCTGTTGAAACTTAGGCCAACATGTCTTCTGAGGGTGGGCAGTAGTCTAGTTCCTGCGGGTACCTCTGTAATATTGGCTGCTGTTGCTCAGTGATTTTGGGTAGGAAGTGAAGCCAACTGTGAGTCTCTCTAAAGTTAGTAGTTGTGCTAGTTATGTTACTTAGTTTACGGTGGTGCGGGGAAGGGAGCCTTACAGCTGTGAAGGGTACATTATATCTTCTTTTTGTTCAAGTGCCATCACAGAATCATTTATCCTCTTCTGTTGAAGCTTAGGCCAACATATCTTCTGAGGGTGGGCAGTAGAGCACATCAACCATGCCCCAGCCACCACCTCCTCCACCACCTCCCCCACCACAACTGTTGGAGGACAGTGGACCTCCTCCTCCTCCTCTCCCACCTCCTCTAATGGCACCTCCTCCTCCTCTGGAGAATGGCCTAGAATCTCAGTCTGGCCATGGAGTGTCTCCAGAGGAGCAGCACAACGGCGATGGAGTCATGTTAGCAGATGGAAAGAAGAAGTGGGAAGTTCCCTGGACAATAGGGCAGATGAAGGCTGGCAGCAAGAACTGGACGTTAGCTGCTGATGCTGGAGTGAGTGATCTCTTCTCACTGTGTTGCTGTGTGTTTGTTTCAGATGCTAGTAATTTCATTTAATTTAAATATACACTTCCATATGCTGTTTGGTTTGATCCCCCCCCCCCCTCCCCCAAGGTATTGATCTTGCTATTTGGTGATATTCCTGACTCTGTGAAACCCATTCAAGATATTGACTATAGTCTTATATTTAAAAAAAGAGCAGCAACTCCTTATGATATAGGTACTACTTGCATGCATAATTAGAGAAACTAGCAGCGTATATCTGGTGTTACCCGGGTCAATGTCAACATGAAATATTATAGAAGGCACTCAAAACACCATTTCAAGACCTTGTACTTCATTCAAATAACAGCAGCTCATATGTAGGCATGCAACCAGCATTCCTGTTGGTTTTTCAGAAAGGTCAGATAGTTTTAGATGCATGGTGTAATGTTGGAAGGTAGATTGCCAACAATCAGAATCAATGTCGGAACTCACTTGGGTTATTATTTTTTGTGTAATTAGTTTTCACAATAATAATGAACAAAGTTAGCATAAACTAGGGAGAAATAGGGGAAAAGAAGAAAGGTAGGGGAAGCAGAAAGGATTGAAGGAAGAAAAAATTGAAGGATAATAAGAAACGAAGGAAAAAGAAAAAAGAAAAGACAAAAGGGGGGAGGAAGTCCAGAGGAAAAAAAGTGAGAGGAAAAAAAGTGAGAGGAAAAAAAGTGAGAGGAAAAAAAGTGAGAGGAAAAAAAGTGAGAGGAAAAAAAGTGAGAGGAAAAAAAGTGAGAGGAAAAAAAGTGAGAGAAAAAAAAGTGAGAGGAAAAAAAGTGAGAGGAAAAAAAGTGAGAGGAAAAAAAGTGAGAGGAAAAAAAGTGAGAGGAAAAAAAGTGAGAGGAAAAAAAGTGAGAGGAAAAAAAGTGAGAGGAAAAAAAGTGAGAGGAAAAAAAGTGAGAGGAAAAAAAGTGAGAGGAAAAAAAGTGAGAGGAAAAAAAGTGAGAGGAAAAAAAGTGAGAGGAAAAAAAGTGAGAAGAAAAAATCCAGGTCCTGGATTTGAACCCAGGATTATCCTCTTAGTAGCCTTGCATTAACCATAGGTTTCTTTCATATTATTTCCATGGAAGACTCTAACCAAAGACCAATTTTTGGCTCTTTGTTTTTGTATGTAAAAAATTGAATTCCTTTTTTTTACCCACCAGAAGTGGTGGTACCCTAAACTTTTTTTTGTGCTTAAAAATATCTCCATTGTGCCACGTGCAAACCCTGGAAGTGTCATTCCTTTCTGTCCAGTGATTTGACCAGTATGTCAGGACACATAAGACAGTGCCATTTCAATGGTTGTAGTGCAACTCCTCTTCCATATCCCATGAACATAGTCCTACAACACTTCGATGGAGGAGAAATTAAGAAATGTATATACACAAGTATGCATGACCAAAATGTTGAAATGAAGCAATGCTATTTCTGTTATAGTGCATCACATAATAACATGGGTTGTGAGGAAGAAGCTAGGCGGATTCAGTGATTCATGTTGGTTTGTGGAGTGAGTGAGGGGGAGAGAGGGAGTGAGAAAAAGTATGAGGGTTCAAATCCTAACCCAACTACATACTTTTTATTTTCAGGTAAATATATCTATATGTACATAAACAAAAAAGTAAACTACATACCAACTCAAGTTTTTTTTTGTGCTGACTTGACACCTGCACCACAATGTAATCATGGTGCTGTGTGTTCTAAAATGGTCTGTAAGTAGGTAGGGGACAATAGTGTAATGAAATTCCGTCTTGTCCAGCCATTGAGGCCTGTATGGCCTGAGGGGTGTACTGACAAGCATGTTCACTCCAAACGTCCCTTGGACCCATCCCTTCCCTCTTGTCCAGCCATTGTTCTCACCTATACACAGCAAGCTGTGCCTGTCTCTACATACGTACATACAGACTGTTCTCTGCAATGCTGTAGCACAATACACTCCATGGAATGTCCAAATTGCTCATGGGACTCCCATGCTAACCTTACCCCATGCTAGTCCAGGCCCCAGCTCCAATCCATTCTAGTCCCAGCCCCAGCTCCAGCCTATGCTAATCTCGGCCCCAGCCCCAACCCATGCTAGTCCCAGCCCCAGCTGATGCTAGCCCCAGTCCCAGCCCCAGCCGATGCTAGCCCCAGTCCCAGCCCCAGCCGATGCTAGTCCCAGCCCCAGCCCCAGCCGATGCTAGTCCTAGCCCCAGCCCATGCTAGTCTCATCCTCAACCTTTGTCCACAGGTGCTAACTGCTGGAATGGCCAGGGCAGTCCTGAGTTTGGAGCCTCTGTCCTGTGTCTTGTCTGGAAATTGTTTTTGAATAGACTTGTCCTGTGGATGTTAGGACAAGTCACTTGGCTTTGCTGTTAGGAACAAGCTACATTAGAGAACCTTTGCACTTTTGCCAATCTAGGACTACAAAGCTCTAGGAGCTGCCCACACCTCACACGCAACTGCTAACCCTTGTGCAGCACTGAACTTTACCTAGTTGATACCATGTTGTTAGCCTTGTATTCTTCATGCAACATAATTTTGAGAAGATTGAGTGCAGAAGTATGGATGATAGCAGTACTGGTTCTGCCAAATCTCCTCTGGGAACAATGCCCGAGTAGCATGGCCAATAAAGTGATATACAGACAGAGGAGTATAATGGATAAAACAAGAGCAAGAAAGATTGCTTGCTTTTCATTCAGTAAGCACCGTTCTTTCTCTTGCTAATCTATTTCCTCAGATTAGATTGGCAGGAAATGATGATGAAGACAAGTTGCAAGAAGAATTCATAGATGTACAAGTGTCAGTAGGTGACTTACCCTCAACATAGTCATACAGGGCTACTGGTGGTGTAGCGACAGACCATGTGTTCAACTTTTTGGGGACAGAAATGGGCAAAACTTAAAAGAATATTTTTTGATGGAGAGACTCATTTTCATCTTTAATTTTAACTTATGTCCGGGGCTATTATGCATACCATGTTTTAATAGTGACTGTGGGCGTGCCTAGGTTTTCAATGCTGAGGAAGTTCCACACTGTCTAAAGAGCTAGCTTGTTCAAACTATTCCCCAATTGTTTGCTAGATGTGCATCATGTATGTCAGTGGTGTGTATAGCACTGAACTACAGCTGGACCATGAGCTCCTGGCCAGAATGAGAAGGTAACAGTATGTTAATTAAATAAATAGGGAGAAAATAGCTTAAACTAGCGAAAAAATAGCTTATACTAGCGAGAAAATAACCTTGCCCTACAGGTGTTTTTTTCCGTTCATTTTCAGTTTGCTTGATGCTTTGTGGGTTTATCCGAACCCCCTCTCCTCCCCCCCCCCCTCAAAAGGGGATAGCAACTCCACTCCCTCCCTCTCCCCCCCCCCCCCCCCCCCACCACACACACACACACACAAAAAGGAGAAAAATAAATGAAGGGGTTGACAGATGGTCTGGGAGGAGAATCAGATATACATACATTTTAACCCTATTATGGATTGTTTTGGAAGAAAAATAATGAGGGTTGTGTAAAGGGAAAGGAAGGGGTGGGGGGGGGGGGAAGGAGAGGAGGGGGGAGGGGGAAGGAGAGGAGGGGGTAGGGGGAAGAAGAGGAGGGGGGAGGGGGAAGGAGAGGAGGGGGTAGGGGAAGGAGAGGAGGGGGTAGGGGGAAGGAGAGGAGGGGGTAGGGGGAAGGAGAGGAGAGGGGAGGGAAGGAAGAAGAAAAAAGGAAAAGCCAGACCCATAACCAATAACTTTCAGTTTGGGAAACCAGTGCATTGACCAATTGGCCATAGTTTTTTTTTTAGGCATTATTGGTACTAAACAGTGGACTCGCTTCGCTCATCATATCGGAGCTTATGACTTCACCTTTGGTGAACTCACTTCGCTAGATTCACAGAAATGTATGTGCTTACCCATGTGGTGGATGTACTGCCAAACCCTTGGGCCTTGAGACAACTTGGCTTACATACACAACTTGACCAGGGGAGTAATTTGCCAATGTTAAAATCCAATAGCTGGATTCCGAAGGCCTCAGAACGCTAAAAATGGGAGATTAAGTGGGTGATGTGAGTCTATTCCTGACCACAAAAAAACAAACAAAACTGGTTATAGTATCACTGAATGCTAATTATCTCAGTTAAAATTATCTTTAGTGAAATTTTAAGGGAATGAACATTAACCTTGCCGCTGCATCTGTCCTTATGCCAAATTTCATTCACCTTTGACCTCAATAAGTACTCTTAATATGCCAACACATTTACATTACAGACGGATGGACGTACATACGCATTCCTCTCTATATAGGATGGAAATTTTAATTCTATGCTTCTATTGTTGCAGAGGATTGCTAGATATGAAACTCAACGTGTGCATTCCCAGAACCAAGCCGAATGGACTGTGAAAATTAAGTGGTGGTTGGAACATTAGGTGGTGTAGTATTAATTATGGATGGACAGACACTTGCGTACTATATATAGTGGGATTCTTCTTGTTAATAAGTTTTAGTAAAATACAATGTCAATAAATGAATTATAATAGTGTCACCCAGGAAGGTGGCACCTTTGTTAGTCCCAGACCCAGCCCTAGCCAATGCTAGTCCCAGCCACAGTCCATGCTAGTCCCAACTCAGGCTAGTCCCACCTCCAGCCTGTGCTAGTCCCATCCATTCCCAGCCCATCCTAGTCCTTGCCTTAGTCCCAGTCCATGCTAGCCCCAGCCCATGCTAGCCCCAGCCCATGCTAGCCCCAGCCCATGCTAGCCCCAGCCCATGCTAGCCCCAGACCCAGCCTAGCCTCAGCCCATGCTATTCCCAATCCCAGTCCATGCTAGTCCCAGCCTGTCCCTAGTCCATGCTAGTCCCAATCCCGGCCCCAGTCCATGCTAGCCCCGGCTCCAGTCCATGCTAGCCCCAGCCCCTTCCCCCACCTGCAGCCCCAGCCCCTTCCCCCACCTGCAGCCCTAGTGCTTGCTGTTATTTGCTTGCATGGGAGAAGTTGTTTGAGTGGTGAAGCTGGTGGCACCATGTGGACACACAATTCCTCCACTCCTAACTATTAGTTGTTGCATAGTAAGTGGTTGTCACATGGTAAGTGACAAAGGAAGCCAGATGATAGAGAGAGAGAGAGAGAGAGAGAGAGGTGCTGTGAATGTAGCCACTCTCCATACAGGGATGAGGCCCAATACTCACAACTGTTATTTGCACCTGATGACCTTGTATGTAGTAGGTGCATCTGGAGGTGTCTGTGTTTGCTCATCCAGGTGCTTGATAACTCTATATAGTATACACTCCATTGACTTTAGGTAAGTACCATAACTAACTTTGCAGTGCCTATATGGGGAAGTAGGAAAGGATCGGGAAGGCTCTTAAGGTCTCACTAGGTTTCCAATAGTTGTATCCAAGGGTTCATCGGTAGCACCTGTGCATGCCATTAAAAAAAAAAAAAAAAGCCTTATCTGTGAGCATGTCAGCCATATTAGCTTGCAGAGGTTTATTGATATCAAGCAGCTGTTTTGGGTTTTTTTTTTAAATTAAGCTTTGTAAATATGTAATCTGGCTTCCATATTGATGCATTATTAAGTTGGGTATTTCCCCTGGTGGTGGGTGTGTGTCAGTGCAATGGATAGCTCACTTAGCTAACCAACTTTGATATCAAAGCACATCTGTTAGCAGGTGGTTGAGATGTAACCATGGCACAAATATGCTAAAAATTTACCTATTATTCTATTGTACAATTATAATAAGTTCTACCTATTATTCTAAAATAATTGCCTATTATTCTAATTTTCAGATATCATTCCCAACATTATTCTTAGCATAGAAGTAAATTTAATTCATGATTCTACAAATATATGCATATCTATTGTGCTGTAGCATAATGGACACTTCGATTATAAATTATTCGCCTATTATTCAAAAATATTTGCCTATTATTCCAATTATGCTAGACTGCACCTATAGTTCCAAAGGCAATACCAGCATATTTGGGCAGTGGCTACTGGGATAACTTCCATATGAACTTCCTCCATTATCTTGCACTTAATTAAGTTACCACTGCATTAAGCCTCTTCTTATTGATGCTCTTAGATTTATTTTGTGCATTTGATTTTCCTTTTGTCCTATATTTGTTTCTAAAAAGGAAAGATATGAAGGAAAAAAAAATTAAGCGATATCTTTGAGATTTTATATTAACCGTAAATGTCTTCTTTTTTTTTAACATTGTTATTGTTATTTTAAAAATATTTTACTCAAACCCTCTGGCTGCCTTCATTTTCCTCACCTTTTGAATACCTCCACTTCATAATTGAAACTGCTGTAGTGTTGCCTCCATTCCCTCTCCTTTCCTTTCATGGGGAAATGCAACCCCATGCAGGAAAGGAGAGAACAACATTAGCAAGTACAACTGTGGGTTGTGGGCATTCAAAAGTAAGAAAAATTATGAAGTTGGCAGTACTAAAATTTACCCATTTTCAGTAAAAAAAAAAAAATAATAAAAATTTGTTTACTTTTGTTGTTTCGTTGGTTTTTTTTTTGTTTTATTTTTGGAAAGGGGGTTATGTGTGTGAAATCAATGACCCTTTACCAGAATCTCATCCTAAATGCTGACAAATGCAACAAAAAAATGCATGTTGCTACCGCAATACGTAGACAGTAAGAGCCAATTTTTCTCTCTGGCATCCTGGGATATAGAGAACTTTCATGCAAAGTTTCATCAAAATTTGCCCAAGTGTCTAGGAGGAGTTTACATACAGACAGACAGACAGACAGACAGACAGACGGACAGACAGACAGACAGACAGACAGACGGACAGACAGACAGACATTGGTAATTGATTGTTAGGATTAGCAGATGCTTCCACGTGGGTCTATTGCCAGCATGTTAATCGCCACTGGAGGGGGGATGTGTCTATTACTGCTGGCCTCACACTTGCTTGGTTCAGGAATGCAGAGTCGGTTAGCATGATCCTGCACACCCTCAGGAATGCAGAGCCTGTTAACATCGTCCTGCACACCCTCTCAGTTATAAACCCTCTGAACGTGTTCGTTGAATCTTTTCCCCACGAAGGTTATGTTTATAAACTGTTAACATTAGTAAATGCTGAAGTGTGGCTCCAGCTTTCTGTCCACCGTCAAGAAGACAATATACACTGTGGTGTGTGATGTCTAGAATAAACTTTGGTAAAATGGTTTGTAGTGTAATGCCCATAATAGATTTGCAGTGAGTGAGTGGGTAACAGTGTGATGTATCACACACTAGGTCCACACTGGACAAATGGAGAGGGTTGAATGGTTGCCAGCTGTTGTTTCCACAAGATTGCAGTCATGGTAATGTGGTCAGCATGAAATAAATTTGTGTCGCATAAATAAAAAATAAAAAAAAGAAAGAAAAAAGTAAGACAACATGAGGCAGAGTGATTCTCAGACCTTCTGTATCTAGCTGGTCTTACTCCTGTGCTGGTCTGTGGTTGCCCATGGTGACCAGCCTTACCTCCACCTTCCACCTCACCTCCACCTTCCACCTCACCTCCACCTTCCACCTCACCAAGTCATCACTTGAAAACACATGCCATATTTGTTGAACCTCCCTCTGCCTCTTGCTGTCTTGAGGGCATGCTTTTGTAGATGTCCTCAAACATTTTTTGATGTTTGAATAGAGGGAATGGAAGAAAACAACGTGTAGTTTCCTTTATGTGTATGGGCAGGGGTATTAGGTAAGTTCATTTTAGTCTGCAAAGAAGTTTGGCTAATTGGTTATCACAAGAGTTGTATGTATTATGTATGTGTGGTGTGGTGTGTGTGCATGCTATGTATGCTATGTATGTGTAGCTGTGAAAATGATTCCTATGAAGGTAGATAACTTCTTGCAAATATATTTGTACCATTTCCACCATAAATGTTAAGAAAATTGCCACTTTAAAGGAACTAGCAAAAGACCCACCCTGTGGACTGTAGTCATAAAAATGTCTGCTTTGATGACATATGTTGTAGACTTTTAAAACAAAAATGAACATGTGATTAGGTCAAAGTGTTGTTGTTTTTTTTAGAAGTACCATTTTTTACATTTTTAGTCTTACACACAAAGAGGAAGAAGTGTGGCCAGATGGGATCCCATATTATTTGCAGAGCCAAGTTGTATCTGCATGCCAAGTTTTAGGTCTGTAGCTCCATTCTTTTTTTCTGGCAAAAGTACAACTTATGGCTTTTTTAATACAGTAAGGGGTGTGGTGGCCATATAGATATGCTGATGACATTTCCATGATAACACTTATTCTAAATATATGGGTTTGTGGGTCTAGCTCCATTATTTTATTCTGGAAAAAATACCATTTTCAGCTTTTTTTTTTTATTACAGAAAGGGGTATGGTCATTAGACATGTTCATAACGTTCCCCTGGTGACACTGATTCTAAATATATATGGGTTTGTGGTCTAACTTTAACCTTTCAAGTGTGAATCACGGATACACAGACAGACAGACTGACAGACAGACAGACAGACAGACAGACTATTCTCACTGTATAGTATAGATATATGTGTGTTTGTGTATGCATGTGTGTTTTGAGCTGTTTTCCCTTCGACATGCTGCCAGGTTACTTGCACTGGATGATGGAAGGTTATCTAGTTGTAGTGGTGGCTCTGCATCAGCACAGCCACCTCCCTGGGGGGGGGGGGGGGGAGTGAGTGGTGATAGTTTGAGGCTGTTTATGTATTCATACATTGGAAATAAACAGCATAGAATTATTTTTATAGAGGTGCCCAAAACATCAGTTGGTGCTTATCTAGTGAGTGGTGGTGGGAAGAGATAGTTTGCTGCAGAGATCCCTCAGTGTTGCCCACTTTGCATACATGGTTCACTTCAATGCTTCTTCCTGTTTGACTTTATTAATGGTTTTCCAATTAATCATACCTGGAGCAGACACTGAACAGACATGACCTGTGGAAGTCCATTAGGTTAATTACAAGTAATGTTTTAGAACATGAAACATACTCCAGTTCCTTTTGTATGGTACTTAACAGTTGTTCTTTGGACTCATAACTTCATATTATGCTAAACATTACAATTCTGTATTTTCCCCTGTTGATAACTCCTTTAGGGTGACACTGGGGGGGGGGGAGCAACTATAGCATGTCAGGATGTGCTTGTGGCAATTTCAAAGTATCATGTATAATTTCGTTGTACTAGTTCATGAATGTTGCTGTGCTTGATGGCATAGTACACAGGCTAACCAGTTGTCAAACACAACATTGAGTGTTTGCCGTATAATAAGAAACAAGAAATGTTCATTCTGGTGTTTCAAATAGAAATGCATGTTTGCGGTCACAGTATGTTATATATTTAATTATTTTACCAACACTATTTGATTTTTAGTGATGATGTTTTGATGCATACTGTCAAAGATTACACCAACTGCTCACACCATTGAGATGTATGTGTGTTTATTTCTTGTCTCCAGATGCTGCATTACTTAAAGGACGTGTCACAGCGCATGCTCAGCAGAACAACAGAGATTGAAAAGCAGGTGGACACTCTCGTTTATGAGACAAAGGTTAGCCTAGCTGTGCTGTCACATAAATATTAGTATCCCTCAATCTGCATTACTAGTGCATATGGAAGGTGGATCATATCAGTTGTTGTTTTGTGTTTGGACCATCTCTTATTGTTGTTTTGTGGTGGAAATATCCCATGTTGTTGTATGTTTGGACCATCTCTTGTTGTTTTGTGTTCGGACCATCTCTTGTTGTTGTTTCATGTTTGGACCATCTCTGGTTGCTTTGTGTTGGTACTATCTCTTGTTGTTTTGTGTTCGGACCATCTCTTATAGTTGTTTCGCGGTGGAAATATCCCTCGTTGTTTCGTGTTTGAACCAGTTCTTGTTTTGTATTGGGATCATCCCTTATTGTTGTTTTGTGTTGAACTATCCCTTGTTGTTTTGTGTTCGGACCATCTCTTATAGTTGTTTCGCGGTGGAAATATCCCTCGTTGTTTCGTGTTTGAACCAGTTCTTGTTTTGTATTGGGATCATCCCTTATTGTTGTTTTGTGTTGAACTATTCCTTGTTGTTTTGTGTTGGGACTATTCCTTGTTGTTTTGTGTTGGGACCATCCCTTGTTGTTTTGTGTTCGGACCATCTCTTGTTGTTGTTTTTTTGGATCAACTCTTATTAATGTTTTGTATTTGTATCTCTGTTTCTCTCTCCTTTGCAACATCCTCTCTCTGTTTGTCGGTGTAGGGGACAGAGACCAGAATGAACAATGTCTTCAATGATTTCCTGATGCTTGCAAACATTCAGTTTGTGGAAAATGTAAGTATGTGGCTTGTTGTTGTCCTTGTGTGTGCACAGCATAGAGCTGCTGCTGTCGCTAGAGCTAGACCAGATGAGAATGTGTACAGGGCATTTCTTGGTTTTGTGTGGGGGGGGGGAGGGAGGGGAGGAAGAATATAATGACAGAGTATTTTCATGGGGAGAAGCACATTTTGGGAGTTGTAGGAGCATGAACCCCCAGGAAAATATTAAAAAAACCAACAACAAGCAAACAACTTGGTAGTGATTCTGGAGAGTTTTGAGCAGCCAACCATAACTACTTTTGTGTGCTATATACTTTCTGATGTTATATTGTACATGACATCTTACTTTCGGTGGGGAAGGGAGGGGGGGGGGGGGGGAAATAGAAGTACTATCTGGGGAGGGAAATTCCGGAATATCCCCTCTGTATGAAACACTGTAGATGACAACCTGACCCTTAAGAGGGAGTCATCCAGCAGTGATGGTCTACCATTTACCAGTTATTGTTTCGTGTTTCAATTTCTTTTTGTTGTTTTCCATCAGAGAGTTTGGGAAGAACCTGAAAAGGAGGAAAAGGAAGAACTGAATGAGGACGCAAAGAAAGCTGAAGGGGTTAGTAGAGCGTGACCGAGGAGAGGGGGGGGGGGGGGGAGAAGGTGTGCATGTGTGTGGTTTATGTGTGTGTGTAGATGGTGTGTTTGTTGTGGGTGGGATGTGTGTGTTAGTAGGTGTGCAAGTTAGTGCCAGAGTATGTTCGTTGTTTGTGTGTGTGTGTGTGTGTGTATCTATCTGTTTGTCTGTCTCTGTGTGTGTGTATCTATCTGTCTGTATCTGTGTGTGAGACAACAGTGTGTGTATGTGTGTGTGTTCTTACAAGCTCACAGTTCCAGAGGGGGGGGGGGGGGATTCAATTGGGTGGACACACTGTGTTCTCTGTACTAAACAGGCTGCCTACCACTTGATTCTTGCCATATTTCCTCCAGGAACGAGCGCTAGAGAAGAAACAAACAGAGATCACGGGGAGGATCAAACACGCGCTTGCTTGTGGTCTTAGGGTACTGGATGACGCCTTCGATAAGCTGGAGATGAATGCTGAAGGTAATCGTTGGGGAGCAGAGAGAGAGAGAGGGAGGGTGGGTGGGTGGGTGTGTCTGTGTGTCTGTGTGTCTGTGAATGTGTTGAGGGATAGATGAGAGGTGGGGGTGTGTGTGTGTGGAGGTGTGTCTGTGTTGAACACTGTATCTGTATGTAGTTGATGAATTTGAGGAAAGCTCTGCTGGGGAGTTTTCTCATGACGCCATCTTAGAGCCCAAGGACACATACAGTCTCAGGCCCCTCCCCTTCCGCATTGGCTCCTCCGCCTTCCTGGCAGAGGATAATATTGGGCTGGAGGACCTCCCGTCTGACTCAGAAGAGGATATTGATGAAGGTGGACTGTACGTGACCGAGGAAGAAGAGGTGGGCGGGCAGGCGGGCAATGGTCACATTAGTCACACCCCCTTAGATCTTAATTTACTAAGTGCCTGATGGACATGATTGTTGACAATATGCTTGCATTAGTGGAATGGTGGCCAAGTATGTATATATATATATATATATATATATATATATATATATATATACTGAGTAATGTATTAATTAGTATGCTCTTTGTTATACTGATTAATTAATAATTGATCTTTTGTTATAAGTGATTTGTGTATAATTGATATTATGCATCGTAATTATTCTCTGATTGGTAGCACTAATGAGCTGAGAGTGTGAGTATCAACGTATACACACATACATTATTGACATGTCAGCTATATACTTGTGTGACATTTTGGATGCTCTACAGCCACTAAGGCGACAGGCTTGCCAACTGTGAGAGTATACGTGTAGTGAGGGAATTTACAGAGTCACTTTCCTTTCCTTGCATGCTATTGTATGGGATTGTTTCAAGTATTATAACATGCCCTGTGATCAATGATCTGATCCCATTCTCTTTCTCTTGTCCTTGTACTTTATCCCCCTTCTCAAGGAGGAAGCGGAGTCCACAGTCAAGGTAGGCCGAGCACACACACACACACACACACACACACACACACACACACACACACACACACACACACAACACACACACAACACACACACAACACACACACAACACACACAACACAATACAACACGAGCGGTGCACACACACAACACACTGGTGGCATTACTACAAATGAACCAGGACCTGGAATAGAGCCTCACTTTGCAAGGTTAAATGGAGAATTATTATGCACAGAAAAAGGGGAGAGAGAAGGAAGGTGGACAATTGTGCTGTTGACTCAAGGATTACATGCACTGGCCAGAAGACAAGAAATGTTGTGCACATTAAATTTTCACTTTTAATTGATAAAATCATGATCACTTGCTGACTGAATTGAGGATAAAAATTAAATTTGATAAATATTCCTACCTTGGAAGCACACACACACACACGCACACGCACGCACATTTATGAATGTTTGTTCATGTCTCCCGTATTAACAGATCAACCATGACTTGTTTGGGCCCTCTGACGAGGACATGTCCAACTCCTCTGACTTTGCTGAGGTCACAAGGCACAAGATTGTATCCTTTGCTGAGGATGATTCCTCTGGCTCTGACTCCGAAGGAAAAAGCAGCAGCTCATCGGCTGTGGAAGATGGCAAGGATAAGGACGAAGGGAAAGAGGGAGTGGTGAGTGAGACAGAAAAAAGATAGCCTAAGAATGATATAACATGCTACACTATTCTCTCTCTCTCCCTCTCTCTCTCTCTCTTTCTGTCTGCCTGTGTGTGATCATCAGATGTTCAGCTTCCAGGATGAACTGGAGGGCAGACTCAGGTCCCGGAGTGGGTTGTTTGACGAGAACAAAGGAGATGAGACTAACAAGGAAGGTGTTTTGTTCTCGGACGATACCTCCCCCAAAGACAAGAAGGAAAAGAGGAGGAAAAAGAAGAAGAAGAAAAGGTCTACGGAAGAGGCTCCTCCACTGAGCAATGGAGGAGACGAGATGTTTAGTGAGGGGCGTGACGAGTTTGTAGAGGGGATGGAGTCGCCATTTGGAAAGTCTAAAGGACTCTTTAGTGGTGGCGGTAACCTGTTTGATGCAGAGGAAGGAATTGTAGGTGTGTCTAGGGTAGACAAGATGTCGGATTCAGAGGCCAGCGTTAAGAGCAATAGAAGTGGTAAGAGCTCTATGTGGGCCAATGGAGGTGTGGTCTGTGTGTGAGTGGGTGGGTGTGGTCTCTGTGTGGATAGATATGGTCTGTATGTGGGTGGGTTGTGGCATAAGGAAGTGGGGGTTGATTTTTATTTGATAATTATTGCTTCAGAACTACGACCAAATAAGTGGTGTTAACAGCACATTCTATGGAGAAAATACTTACTGTCTGCTCACTTCCTGTTTTATCATTTTCATTACTGCCCTTGTACCTCTAGAATTAGAATTGCATCGTCAATTCAGTGAAACTCCTAACTGCTCAATTCTCTCTTTGTTCTTGACAAATTCCTTGCTAATACTCGTACCTGTCTGTGTTTCAGATCTCTTCTACAGCACACCTTGTTTCCTCCTATGCCTGTCCCTGTTTTGTGTGCTTCCGTGTTGAGCCTGCACATGCACAGCACATGTCAGTAATATATAGAGTGGTCAATCTCCCGTGAGAAACAATGTAGTGGTCAATTAGTTGGAATGGAAAGGATCATCGCTAGTTCTAGGCTGGGCTCTTCATCTTGTTCCATTGGAGAGAGAGAGAGCTGTCATTTGGTTGATGAGTGGAGATGTACTGCTGCTGCTTCTGATGGTGAATACAACTTCAAACAGAATGATTCGGCGGCCATAACAGATATTAGAAAATGATCATCAAATATAGAAATTCTAATAAGCTTGACCTTGGATAATTGGTGAGGTTGTGCATGGTGCAGTGTGAGGTCAGGTGACAATGTTTCAATACCAATAGTGAATGGATGGTGGTCTGGCAACACCCAAAGTATAGAGTTGCAGATAGCATGGAGGGAACCTTCTGTGTGTGACTAGGTCACTGAACACAACAAACCACAGTTCCTTGGCCTGCATTTAAGGAATATAGGGAGAGAAGGATGGGGGAAGGGAAGGGGGGGGGGGGGGGGGGGTTGGAGCACTCTTGGTGTGGGGATTCAGGGGAAGGGCAACTGCTGTGAGGTTATTCAACTGGTACAGAAACAAACAAGGCAAGTGTCGTGATCAGTTAAACGTCGTAATTATTTCCTGTATCTGAGAAATCTCCGACTGGTGGGTGATGTTGTCCATTGTATTGTATCAATAGAGATTGAGAAATACTTCTTTTTTTTTCCCTCTCCCAGTCCTGCCCCAGCTGCCGTGCATACTCTCGGATGTCCCTGGGGATATCTTGGGGGGGGGGGGGGGGGGGGGGCAGTATGGCCATTACTGCTAATGATAAGAATAACAAAATGCTGTGGTAAGCCAAAATGTGTTTTTTTATTTCATAGGAAATTGTCACTGATTGATAAAATGGGTGTGGTATAAGTGCTGTGGTCTTATGATCATTAACAAAATATAATATCTGCGGTCAAACACTGAAAATTGAAATATGACAAAAGTTTGGATGCTGGGCAGTGGTCTACCTGGGACCTGAGATTATTATTGTCTTTTAATTGTGTGTGTGTGTGTGTGTGTGTGTGTGTGTGTGTGTGTGTGTGTGTGTGTGTGTGTGTGTGTGTGTGTGTGTGTGTGTGTGTGTGTGTGTGTGTGTGTGTTGGACCACTCTTGTCCTTGCAGATAAGAGGAAAAGGCCAGTGGGAGGCGTGTCCATGTTTGGGCCCTCCGGTAGCCATGTGTTTGATAATGCCAGGGAAGAGGAGGAGGAGGAGAGGCAGGGGAGCAAAGAGGGGAGCCTCAGTACACCGAAGAACAAGTCCTCCACTGGCGGTAAGTGCAATGAAGATAAAGGTGTGTGCTCATTGTTCAGCAGCTGATTCTCTATATAATCTGATGCTCAAGCAACTTTGGAATACACGCAATTTCTATTTCAATGTATTTGGGAAGGGTCATCAACCAAGCAGGTTTGGGTTGATTATGTGACGTGTTGTATGTTAACTTTAATGATGTGTGAGAGTGTGTGTGTGTGTGTGTGTGTGTGTGTTTGTGTGTGTGTGTGTGCATTGTGTGTGTTTTGAGTGTGTTAGGTGTGTAGGGGTGTGTGCATTGTGTATCTGTTGTGTGTGTTTGTGTTTGGGGTGTGTAAGAATGTGTGTTATGGAGTTGTGTGTGTGTCAATGTTAGTTTGAGGATATTTGTGATATAGCCATGTAATGTTCAACTAAAAACTGTGTGTGTGTGTGTGTGTGTGTGTGTGTGTGTGTGTGTGTGTGTGTGTGTGTGTGTGTGTGTGTGTGTGTGTGTGTGTGTGTGTGTGTGTGTGTGTGTGTGTGTGTGTGTGTGTGTGTGTGTGCAGACATGTTTGAAGACAATGCTGCTGCTGACTGGATAACAGGCAGTACAGCCTCCAAGAGCCACTTCCAGCCCAATGGCAGTGGGAAGGGTCTGTTTGACGAGCTGGGAGATGGCGAGGACGAAGAGAAGGGGGGCCTCTTTGATGACCCCTTAGAGAAGACACCAGTGCCAGACAACATTAGCAAGAAGAAGGTAAGCAAGCCATCCATCGGGGACTACCTGGTTTGTGTGGTGTGGTGTGTGTGTGTGTGTGTGTGCGCATGCGTGTGCGTGTGTGTGTGCGTGTGTGTGTGCATGTGCATGTGCGTGTGCGTGTGTGTGTGCATGTGCGTGTGCGTGTGTGTGCATGTGAGATCTATTTCCCCTCTCCAGCCGGTGGGTGGAGTGTCCATGTTTGGTGAAGATGGTGACTCCTTCCTCCCCACGTCCATGCTGAACTCTGGTAAGATTGAGAGTTCCCAGAGTTCGTCCAAAGAGAAGATGCAGGAGAAAGAGGATAGAAAGGACGGCCTCTATCACTCCTACAGCTCCAGGTACAGCATGTATGTGTGGGAGAGAGTGTGTGTTTGTGGGTAATTCTTCAGGTATATATATGTTCCCTATGGTACTGTATTTATCTTAACAAAATATGTGGGTGTGGTTTAGTTAATTGGTGTAGCATGTAATGGGATGTCTGTATAGTGTATACTTAATTAAAACTAAGGATGTTAGATTATCTAACTTCCTCATGAATAGCCTGTAGCTGTAGCTGTTTGGTTTCACCCACATTTTGTATTGGTATTCTTCGTAGGCCTGCTGAGTCAGCAAGAAAAGGTCGACCAAACTTATTCAGTGACGGTGAAGATGTGGACGAGGAGCTCTTCTCTAGCAACAGCATCGCAGCTCTGTCTGTGTCCTCTGATATTAAGTAAGTCACATGATCACACAATGAGTGCATGATAGTCATGTGATAGTTAAACATGGTCACATGATAGGTGTGATGGTCTTGTGGTAACTACTTGCTCGTGTGTGTGTTTGTGCAGGAAGAAGAAACCTGTTGGAGGTGTATCCATATTTGGTGGTGCAGACATGTTTGGAGACTCGCAGAAGAATTCTGCAAGTCTCGAGCAGTCCAACCAGTCCACACCTGTGCCAGAGGCCACACCCTATCAGAAAAAGACAACACCCACTCCAAAGGCATCGGAAGGAAAAGGAGGAGGTCTGTTTGATGACGATGATGATGACGACATCTTCAGCTTCCAAGCACCCAAGAAAACCAAGTGAGTGATCTAGATGAGAGGGAGTCCACAGCTCATTGGTCCAGCTACCAACTGATATTTCTTACAAAAATACTCCTAGCATATCTTCAATCCTTCGCTGTGGTAGTGAGCAATCCATGTGGATAGACATGAGGTTTTAAAAATAAAAAAAACTCTTGAAATTCATTATTGAAGACAATTTTTATTTTTCACCATCAACCTCTGTTTTCTCCCACACACAGGTTGCAAGAGTTCTTCTCCATATAATTTTTCACCTGTGGATTCCACTTTTTGCAATGTATATTACACTTGTAGACATAACCGGTGTTGTGCAGGATATGATGACATGTCCCCAGAAAGAGGTGTGACTCAACCCATGTCTAATAATTTGGCATAGGTGCAATATTTGGCATTTGTGCCCTACGCTCTGTGTGGCTAGATGATCCAAACATTTTGGGCTAAAATATGTATATGTGGATGAATATATAGGTATGTATATATATGTATGTACATGTATGTAGTCTCTCTTTTGAGAGACCCCTCTATTGGAAGACCACCTCTCTTAAGAGACCATATTTTCATGCAAGATGTTGTGCTTGCTGTATAAGTTTACCTCTATTGTAAGACCATCCCTCTCGTAAGACCATCTTGCTTGTAAGACCATCTCTCTTGTAAGTTTGATTTTTATCGCATTTAAGGATGGTCTCTCAAGAAAGGGGCTATTGTATTTCTAAAAAACACCTGGACCTAGGTAGTTATGCTCACAAACCCATATATATTTGGAGCCGGTGTTGCCAAGGGAATGTTTAAAGAATGTCTAAAGGCCACATCCCTTCCTGTGTTCATGTCAGGCCAAAAAAAAACCCAATAAAGTACATTGGCTTTCAAACCCTTGAAGCTGCAGCCCTGAACTTGGTATGCATACACAACATGATTCTGGGAGTAACATGGGCAGGGTGAAGCAATTTAGATGATTTCGCAACTACATCAGGAAAAATTTGGGCGTGGTCATGACAACATATCTTCTTTTCCCCCCACAAAAATGTCCTGTATGACACCCTGGTAAGTAGGCAGGCAGGCAGGCAGGCAGGCAGGCAGGCAGGCAGGCAGGCAGGCAGGCGTGTATGTATGTATATATGTATCAATGAGATATGGGGATGAGACCACAGGCTTGGCCTTAAAGCTGAGGCTTTGAAGGTGTCATGAGGTGGAGGCCATGCTTTTCCATATGGCCTCAAGACCGAGGCCTTATCAAGTAGGCCTCATGATGTGTTATCACAAATTTGCTATTCCAAGGGGGTGGAATGGTTAAGCACATATCCTTTTGTTTAAGGAGCAGGCCTTCTTTTGTATGGAGCAGGCTTACATCTAATTACACTGGTCAGTTAAATACATTGTGGCAGATATTACCAGTCCTTGAAAACATAGAGCTCACTTTTAATACCTTAACATAATACTTGTGTTAGAATATATAGCTTGACCCAATATAATTAAATAGTATTGGACATTTAAGGGTGACTATATATGTGTACATTAAATATTTATAGTCCACAATTAAAAGAAAAAAATGCCAGAAATTAACCAATTAACACTTTATAGCTGGCCTCAAAGACGAGGTGAAGCCATAAATTACAAAAAGCCTTGAGGCTGAGGCATTCCAATTAAAATTCAAAAAGCAACAACAACAAAAACAGGCCTCAGCCCCATATCTGGTATGTATGAATGTGTGTGTATAGATGTATGTATGTGTGTGTGTATGTATGTATGTATGTATGTATGTATGTATGTATGTATGTATGTATGTATGTATGTATGTATGTATGTATGTATGTATGTATGTGTGTATGTATGTGTGTATGTGTGTATGTATGTGTATATATGGATGGAGGGGAGGGTCTAATGTATGGTAAGGTGTGACACTGATGAAGAATTTACACGTGGACCATGTTGTGCACATGCTATTGCAGCAGCTGCACCTTGTGTGGAGAGATGTGTCCTGCACATGTGGCACTGGAGTGTTGTTTGTTTGTGTGTGAGTGTGGGCCACTGTCAGTCTGAGCACATGGTCTTGTCCTGCAGGGTAAAATGTCTACATGCGATCTCTAATATCATTCTCTTATTGTTACAGGTCTGGAATTAAGGCTAGTTCTTCGTCAGACAAGAAGTCCAAGCCTGTCCCTAGGCTGTCACATGACTTGTTTGCCAGTGGAAGTTTTGAAGATGACGGTTCTGTTGGCGACTTCTACTCTCCATTGGAGAGATCAAAGGAGATTAGTAAGACTGCAACTGCAGCAACACCCAGCACCAGCAATGTTGCTAAGGCAACCAGCAGTGGAACAGATTTGCTGTTTGGTGAAGGTATGTGCATGTTTTATGGTACATGCATACAATTTTTAAAAATTGTGTATATGTATGCATGTGTGTGTTGTATGTTATGTTTATGCATGTTGTTTGCATGTAGCTGTGTGATTGTAATGTGTTTGTACATTGTGTGTTTGGTACGTGTTTATTCATGTTGTTTACATGTATGTGTGTTTGTTATGCTTATGCTTGTTTTTTTACATGTATCTGTGTGATTGTAATGTGTTTGTACAAGTGTGTTGGTAGATACATGTGTTTATGTGCATGCATGTCTCTGTTTGCTTTATCTTCACCCCACTTCTTCCACTACTTTATTATTACACTGCTTAAACTTCCTTCCCTCACTTTCTTCCTCTCAACTACCTTACATCCTGCACACACTTCCTCCTCAACTTCCTAATTTATTCTCAATAATCTTCAGGTGATGACGATGAAGACAGTGTGTTCTCATCCATGAAAATATCAAGTCATGTTCCCAAGACCAAGCAAAAACTTCCCACTAAAACTGACGATGATGATGTCCTCTTCACAGATTCTTACAGTGTTTTCTCGTCATCGACTAAGCCAATCTCTTCCTTGTCACCACCAGAAACAGCTGCACCCGTGGAGGCCCCCTCAACCCCTGTCAAGAAAATGGGGGAGGCAAAGACAACATTACCAGCTACTAGTTCAAAGAAGGAGAGTCATGACCTCTTTGGAAGCCCTCCTAGGACCGGCAGTGATGATGACTTGTTCTCTGGGAGCACCTCCACTTCCAAACCTACCACAGTGGCCCCCAAGGCCAAAGTAGCTGCCATTGTGGTCAACAATGTCTCCGCAGTGCCACAGAAGGACATTAAGAGACCTGCCAAGATTGGTGGAGAAAAAAATCTCTTTGGTGCTAGTGACAGTGAAGATGATCTATTTTCTGAGTACAAGTCCCGCAAGGCTACGACGCCGGACACTGAAGTGCTTATACCTGTGAAGAATGAATCTTCACCCTTACCTGTTGTGTCCAAGAAGAGGCCTATTGGAGGTGTGGCCATATTTGGTGGAGCAGATCCCTTCAATGCATCGGCTGGTAAGAAGGAGGGAACTCCTGCCATGTCGCCCTCTCTTTCTACATCTTCCTCCATTGCCCAAAAGCAGGACAAGCTCTGCAGCGGACAGAGCCCAGAGGATGATCTCTTCTCCAAGAAGCCGGTGGTGAGACAGATAAAGTCATCTCTAGATTAATTTGTCTTATGTTGGGTGTTTTTTTTTAATGTTATGATGAGAGTATGTTCATAGTAATTATTAGTGTGTGTGTGTATGAGAGACCAGAGGGTGTAGACGGATTTGGGAGCCTTACTTATAGTGAATTTTAAAATCAAAAATGTTTTAGTGACCAAACCTACCAGGAAAGGCATACATGCTTGCCTGTTAATAATTGTGCTTGCTGTCTCTGCTAGTGTCTATGAAATCAAGTGGTAGGTTCTAGTTTAGTATCTGCTATTCCTCCTCGACCATAGGTCTGATTGCTGCTGAACTTGGCAGCTTAGAGCATGCAAAATTTTGTTCTGTTTATAATATTTCCATTTTAGTGCACAAGTATTTCCCCTCACATTCTGAGGGTGTTTTTCCTGGTCACAATATAACGCTAACCTTGACCGGGCATGGCATGTCTTGGCCAAGTTGTCCCTCGTCTTGCTCACAGGGTCTTTCCTGGCCTCTGGTTGGAGCTGGTTTGGGCAGTCACCTTGGTAGAGAGGAAATCATATAATTAAGGTTTAGTGGATGGAAGGGAAGGTTCCAGAAAGTTACATTTTTTTTACTGGAAATCAAGACATGGACGAGATTTCAATATTCCAGCTCCTGTGTGGTGTGGTCTGGGCACGCCAAACTAACCAACCAACCAACCAACCAACCAACCAACCAACCAACCAACCAACCAACCAACCAACCAGTGCTCTGGGTGGTGCAATATTCTGTGTGTGGCTGCTGTACCAGTTTCATGTGTGAGGCTTTATGTGGAGAGCTCATCCATATCTTTATCCGCACTCTATTGTTGTATAGAATAGGCTTTGCAGACAGATATAGGCTTGCTTCCATTTATTTTTTTACCCGTGATCTCACGTAGTGTGTCACGGAGTCTAAATGTTAATTTGTTGTTGATCTTGTTGGGTTTTAAATGAAAATTTTAATGATGAATGTGCACAACTTTACTTTTGTCTTCTGGTCCACCCTCCCTCTCTGCAGCCTGAAGTGGCTGTGAAGCCCATAAGGATTTCTGGGGGCGAGCACACCACCACCACCCCAGACAGCACTGGTCTTGGTTCTCCTGTCAAGGTAATTACTTATATCTTCTTCCTCCTATTTTATGTTTGTGTTTGTTGTTCTTGATGTTTGTTGTTTTTGTCCTGATAAGTGCAAGTGTCATTGACTCCCAAGCATTAGAGCAATGGTGACAGCAATGCTCTTCTTGTTTCTTCCTATTGCATTATATTTTCTGTTCCTCCATTGTATTCCCCTTTTCCCTTTTAATTCTCTTTATATCTGGCTGCCTGAGTGCACGCCTGCGCGCGCGCGCGCACACACACACACACACACACACACACACACACACACACACACACACACACACACACACACACACACACACACTACCATGTAAATGACTATGGGACAAAATTGCAGCCAAGGATTGGTGGTGTGTGTGTGTTTGCATGTACATATGTGTGTGGGAGTAGGTGTAGATTACTCTGACTGACTGACTGACCAAATCCAACCCACACTCCCTCTTGTTCTCTATAAGGAGCCTCCCTTGCTTATATAGAGTGCTCAGCGTGACTCTCGCTCCTGTTGGAAACTGATCTGACCTGGCACACTTCCTGTCGGCCATTTCAAGTTGTGGAGTAACTCACTTGACAGGAAATACATACAGCCTTATGGCACTTCAACTAATAAAAAAAACAAAAAACGACAACAATGTTTTCCATCACTTATTCATGAATTTGTATCATAACAAATGAACTGATGACATAATGCACTAATGCTGAACGCATTCATGTGGGAGGAGTTTCATTAATTTGATTTTTTAACTAATTATTGTCCGAATTCTCTCACAATAAGTGATATGTAGAGAGGGGGTTGTTTTATGTTGATGTTTTTTTTTGTTTTTTTTTTTTTGTGTTTTTTTGTGTTTTTTTTTCTCGGTTTTTTTTCTCGGTTTTTTTTTTTTTTTTGTGTTTTGCATTCTGTGTGGCTTTTGTATTGCTTTGTATCAGGAAAGTGTGTCCATGAGACAGGAAATTGTGTGTGTGATATCTACATTGTAACACTAGTAGAGGGTGTCAAGTTTCAGTCTTCAAGCACTCGATATGTTTGAGGTGTCAGATCACTGATTGGTTCCAATGTCTGTGACTACGCTGGAATGCATACAGCACCACATTGACCCCGCCTTCATTTATACTAGCCACACAGCTCACTGACAGTAATCTGTTGGCAATGGTGTGCTAATTTTCCTCGCCTTCTCTATGTCTCTCTCCTCTAGATTGATAGTCCGAGTGTTAACCCCTTGGCCTTCAGACCTGCAATTGCCACGCCCACAAAAGCACCGGTTCCCCAAGCATTGTCGTTTGACGAACCACCACGAGTGGAGACCCTACAGAGTCTCACTAAGGTAAGCGTTTTTTTGTCTGTGATCATACCTTACCTTACAGGGTATTTTGAGGATGATCTGACACTAGGAAACTCTGGTATAGCTTACTGCTGGCATGTGGTATCGGAACAAGAACTGCTGGCATGTGGTATTGGA
This sequence comes from Lycopodina hypogea, assembly GCA_963969325.1. NCBI lineage: Eukaryota > Metazoa > Porifera > Demospongiae > Poecilosclerida > Cladorhizidae > Lycopodina > Lycopodina hypogea. The sequence goes on along the minus strand of OZ017793.1, from coordinate 3,411,712 downwards.
ACGAGACAGCAAACACTACAATTTTCATAGAAGTGATTGAAATATATTAAATTTGCTATGTCTGAAACCTGGTGGGAAATATTGAACTATGAATTGCCTTGCTTGCTACATCCGTGGTTTTATCATTTAATTTTGATACTCATGTCAACCAAAGGTGAGCACTATAACCAGTTGTATTTCTAATTGCTGCCACCTTATTTCTGATTTACTTACAATCTAACATTTCCCCAGACTACAAGTCAAGTTCTAGATTAAACTACCAGGCTGGGTGTATAGGATTACATGACATCCATGTTCAGCTGCATGCATGTGTATCGAGTGTGTGCGCAGGCTATGAACTCATGCATGCATTAACACGTGTTTATGTATGCAAGTATTAACACGTGTGCATGCCTCAGTACTGGTGGATAGTAAAGACTTATTAGACTTTCCCGTCAACATTGCGCTGGCCCATTTGGGCACATGTTGAAGGTATGTCTCCTAAATATGTATAGCCACGAGAGTAATGATATCTGCATCCTCACCACACTGTCTGGTGGGGTTGGAGCACAATGTCGTGTGTGTGTGGAGTAGTGAGGGAATCATATTGTCTCCACTTCGGCATGCCCAGGCATGTTCTGTGTATGGCCATGTTGGTGTAGCAGAGGAGTGAGTGAGTGAGTGAGTGAGTGAGTGAACAATGGCCTAGTGGCAGCAAGGATATATATGTGTAGTAATTACTACTGTATAATATTAACAATTCTTCCGTTGACAGTTTTCTTGGCATTGTCCGTTATAGAATACATTCGAAATATAATCATGAATTTCCTGTTGTTGTTTTTTTTTTTTTGGTTGTGTGTAAAATCAGAAGGAAAAAAAAACAATTATGCAGGCAAGAAGAGACATCACGCACAGCTTAGGTAGGCTCAGTGTGCCGGTCAGGTTTAGTAGTGATCTATCATAACTCCCGGCTGCATGTTGCTTTGGCTACAGCATGAAGGGCGTGGCAATTGTTTACACACTGCCTAGTATCCATATTTGCACGGGTATATCTGTGTGTACTGGGGTTCTCCTCTCTCAGATGTTTACATGTCAACATATGCTGATCTGATCTGTGTGTGCCCAGAGGAAGAGGCTGCATGCCATACAGCAGGACATAGTGCTCAGGGTCAGGGAATCCATCCGGGGATGCTCAGGAAGGTTGATGGTACAGTCTGCATTTGCACTCGTAAGATCTTTGTAACCACACACCTTCATGGAGGATTTCTTGTTAGTCATCAAATTTCAATCATCCAGGAGTGAGGCTCTAGCTGTGATACCGAGTCAGCAGTCAGGCATCTTGATATTGATTAAATCACTGCACCCTATTCAGCGATGCTGAATATTCAACTGTCATAGGATCGGAGGGGAAGGGATAGGAAACATAAGATGGTTGGGATGGAAGGCTCTCTAATGATTTCGAATTGGTTTGTTATTCAATCCAGATATCTTACATTCTTATTGCTCACTATTGTATCTCTGAGCTGTGGAATAAAATGATGCTGAAGTGATCTGCCATTAGACTGTTCAGTATCACTGCGCAGAACAAACAAGCCAGCAAATGGACACACAGTTTGCATGATGTGTGTAAAGTACTGAAGAGTGTCTATGATAATCTAAACATGCGATGGTAAGAACTCAGAATATATACATGTGGACAAACATGCATGCCTGTTTGGCTACGTAACCTGAGTAGGTGTAGCTTGATTGCATTTGCACGGATGCACTGCACTTGTATTCTGAGCTGTGTGTGAGTCATTATTTGTGACTGAGCTAAATATGGCATCATACACATTTCAATCCTTTTAAAACTTGCGTGCTTGGTTCCAATCGTATCATTTTTTTTTTCAACTACAAAACTAAGGGAGTAAGAGGATTTGCTGCATTTTTACTGCTGCAAAGAAGAAGTTTCAGATAGCTGCCATCATGAGAATTCTTGTGCTTCTTTTGGTGGCAGTCACCATCACTGCAGTGTACTGCAGCAGCTTCTTGAAGAATGAAGAGTATGCCACTGTTGAAGGTACAATCATAGTTTTCATTTGTTATTTATTTTGTTCTATTCAAATGTTTTCATGAAATTTATGTTTCTTGCTTCTTTGTTTCATAATTCAATTATTTCTTTAAAAGTATTATCTCTTCAAATTTTTTCATGAAGTTTACTCTTAGCATTTATGCCTCTGACTTATTTAATTTGAATTTTTTTTTGTTGTTTCTTTTTTATTTGTTTATTTTCCTTCTTTTTATTTTTCAAATGCTGTCATTTAGTATATACAAAGTTTTTTTTTTCTTTTTCGAATGCATTAACTTTCTCTTTCTTGTCTTTTTTAGAGAGGAAGCAAGCTATGGATGAGGCCATTGAAGAAGCCAAGGCATCCTTGGAGGCCAAGGAACTGGCAAAGAAGAACCGTGTCACCACCCAGAACGAAAAGGAAGGGAAGTACACTTCCTCTCAGCTTCTTGCTAAGTTCTTCAAGAAACCTTCGGAAGAGACCAGGAAAATGGGCAAAGCTTCTCTCCTGTACAGAGACATTGTCCACAAGGCTGAGAGAATGCTGTTTGAGCTGAAGCGTACAAAGGTTGCGAGAACACAAGGAACTACAGCCAAGGCAGAGTCTCTGGCAGAGATGTTATTCCACCGTCCTGGCTCCATGCTCACTTCCCAGGAGATCGCCCGTGCATGGGAGGAAGCTGGTGAGGTGTTCTTTGAGCGTCCTAGGTTCCCACCTAGCTGCAATTTTCCAACTGTCAATATCTTTAGGACTATTGATGGCACTTGTAACAACCTCAATAAGCCACTTCTTGGAGCGTCTGGAACTGCGTTCAAGCGACTAGTCCCTCCTGTATATGAAGATGGTATCAGCTCTCTCCGTGGCACCCTCCAGTCACAGAAGAAGTTTTTATCCATTAGTCCTTTCCTCCCTCCTAGCCCAAGCGCTCGATTAATCAGTGAGACAGTTATCTTCAATGTCACTCAAGACGAGATACCCTTTACACACTTGCTCATGCAGTGGGGGCAGTTCTTGGACCACGACCTCGACCTTGGGCCTGAGCTGGAGGAGGAATGTGAAGAGTGCAAATTTACGGAAATTTGCCAGCCAATTAGAGTGCCTGACCTCGATCGATCGTTTGGGATTGGCACCAAGAACAATGGTTCTTGCCTTCCCTTTCGCCGCTCTGTTCCGGTGTTCAATATCGACAAGCCGCTATCTTTCACACCTCTGGAGCAGGTGAATGACATCACATCCTTCATCGATGCGTCCATGGTGTACGGCTCTCGGTTGGAGCAGTCCCTGCCCCTTCGACTCTTCAGAGGAGGCTTGCTCCTTGAGGGGATCCGCTTTCCTAAGGACCAGCCCTCTTTGCCTATCGATACCAAGATGTTGGTGCAATGTCCTAACCGTATGGACTGCTTTCTGTGTGGTGAAGTCCGCTGCAATGAGCAGTTCTCTCTGTCCATCATGCACACACTCTGGTTCCGGGAGCACAACCGCTGTGCTCGCGAGTTGTCCAAGATCAACCCTTTCTGGGGTGACGAAAAGCTCTACCAGACCTGCAGAAAGATCGTTGGAGCGCTGATACAGAAAATTACCTACCAGGACTACCTCCCGAAAGTCCTAGGAAAGAACTTTGACACCTTTATTGGTCCATACCGTGGTTACAATCCTCTCATCGATCCAAGTGTTCCCAACTCGTTTGCCACTGCTGCTTACAGATATGGCCACAGTCTTGTCAGGCCTGCTTTTGACCGTCTCAATGAGGATTATCTCCCTCTGCCCATTGGTCCTCTCAACCTAGTCGACGCCTTCTTTGCTCCAGACCAGTTCAAGAGAGGCCTTGGTGCTGACCCAATCATGCGAGGCTGGGTTTCTGTCAATGCCCGCCGGATGGACGAGTTTATGAACAGCGTGCTCACCTCCCAACTTTTCCAGACTCCCTTCTCCCCGGGGCTGGATCTGGCCTCCCTCAACTTGCAGCGAGGACGCGACCACGGCCTTTCTCCATATCTTGTGTACCGGAACTTCTGCTTTGAGAAGTTTGGCATCACCTCCGAATTTGAGAACGACCTAACACTTGTACGATTCCTTAAACTATATGGATCACTCGACTTCACAGAACTCTGGCTTTCTGGCATATCTGAAAGCAGACTAAATGATGGATTAATAGGAGCCACATTTTCATGCATCTTTGGTCTCACTTTCAAGGGTGTGCGCGAAGGCGACCGTTTCTTCTGGCTAAAGCCTGGTGTCTTTACTCCTGCGCAGAGACGTTCCATTAGGAGGGATTCCATTGCCCGTGTTATTTGTGACAACTCTGATGGTATCGAGTTCATCCAGCCTGATGCCTTCCTGTCCAACCAGACCCGCATCTCCTGCTCCAGACTGGGACGTGTTGACCTCACTCTCTTCAAAGAGAACGCCTGCTACCTACGAGCCCAGATGCGTCCCCGCTCCTTCATGGGCGAGCTCTCCATCTTCAGTCGCTCCACTCAGTCAGAGTTCGACTTTGAGAATGAACGCATGCCCCCCAGCTCATCAGACGAATTTGCCTGTGTCCCTATCCAGTGTCCCACCAAGGGCATGCCTACCGAAGTCATGATCCTTTCCTCGGATAAACTCCTCCCCCGCACTCGCTTGATCTCCAACAAGCTTCTGCCTCCCAGCAGTGCTGGTTTTGACCTCCCTGGAGTCTACCAGGCCTTGTTGCCACTCGCTTCCTTCGACTCTGGCCGAGGTCTGTTCATGCGCGACGAGTGTGAGAGGTCAGAAGATGTTGGGTTCATGTTTGACTTTGAAGAGGACAGGAGTGGAGGGTTTCCTGAGGAAGAGGAGTTACTGGCTGAGCTAGCTGCAGAGACAGAGGAAGCAATGGAGACCACCAGTGACCCCGTGAAAGATTACGTGGACATCACCAAGATGAAACTTCCAGAGCAGATGATGAAGATCTTGCAGACCAAGAATGCCAATGTTGAACTTGAGAGTGTGGAAGCAGCCAACTCTGACCTGACAGAAGACGGGGGTGAAGTGGAGAAGCAAGAGGAAGGAAGACAGACAGATTCCTTGTTCAGTGAACTTGAAGAGGCATTGAAACAACTCAATTAACTCTGTAGAGCCTCAATGCTATTGTGTGTTTACAATTACTGATGTGATGTGTTGTTATTCTATTTAAGTGCACACATGAAGCAGTTTCTGTGCAGTGTTTTTAAAAATATTTTTTGTTTCATGCTTTTAGTCTGTCATGTTTATTAATCAATTGTATGCACATGTAATTTGGCAATTATGTGCAAAGAATGCAGACAATGGTGCTAGTAAAGAATTCAAGATTGGAGTCACTGAACATAATAGTCTTTGTCAGCCTTGATGGTTATTATAATGAATTAATGAAATGCTTTAATTTGCGCAAGAGAGGTAATTCAACTACATTGCTCTATATCTTTATTTGCAATATGCATACCACCACAACTCATGTGGGGATGGATGATGCTGTATGCATTGGTTTTGAATCACTAGTTATGTTATGTTCAAAAGAATTATCAACCTATGGATCCTACAATAAGTGCTTTATCAATCATTGCACTGGTGAAGACAAACAGCAACAGGCATCTTCTCTGCCATTAGGTCGCTCTGGAAGTGTTGAGATGACAAGGTGAACCACAGCATTGAGAAGTTGTGCTAGTCAGTCTTTTATTCCATCAGATGTCTTCCCTTTTTTTGTCACTGAGTTATGTGATGTGTCCCTACCACTATGTCTGTGATGGCTCCTCCACTGGAGCACAGGAGCAGGTGGCACACGTTCAATCAAGCAATATAGTCAACGCTACAGAGTCACAACGAGTGCAGAAAATGAATCTTCATGGAAGGTATTCGTCCTGATGACATGTTCCCCACACTAAAGTGGCAGTCTGACTTTGTTGTTTTTTTTTTTGGTGGTGGTGCCAAGTATAGACTTTTCTCCTGCTTAGAAGTGTGGATTTATCAAGAAAGACCTGCCCTAACAACTAGCAAGCAACGTCTTTCATAGATTTTAATTAATGTCGATTTTTTTTTAATTAATTTTTGTTGTTGTTTTTATGTGTGTATTTGTTACCATTTGCTGAATGCTGGACATTAATTGAACAACATAGTGACCTGTTCAAAACCTTTTACTAATTAATGAACATAAATTGGACATCAACAAAGTATATTGTATCTTCTCATTGTTTGTTTGGCTGGCTGGTAATCTATTTAAGGGAGCTAGCCAGGGGGGATTGAGAGTCTTATACTGATTGTGAAACAAATACCTGTTAAATTCTACCCATTTTAGAGGTTGCCTACTTCACTGACTAAAACAAAACCCCAGTCAAGCTCCAGATTCTAGCTCATCTGTTGTTGTTTTTTTCTGTTTAAACTGCACATAAATATGGCCACCTCACTCGGTGCCCAGAAGGAAAAACCTGATCCATCATCTAGCCAACAACAATAGAACTGACCTCCTTAAACTTGCTGGGAAGATAGCAACAACCTTCCTGTTTATGGAAGTTCCTTACTCCACAATACAAATGTGGTAGAGTTGAACAAAGTTTTTCTCAGATTTCTCAGATGCGTAGACTCAGAATCTCTGTGGCTGGTTCCCATAAATAGACTACGAGCCACACTCACAATTACAAGGTACAATGTACTTAGTCCAATTATTATTCAACACTCATCAATATAATCTCTTCCAGTAACTGTAATTAACTCTATAAATCTGGTGGGCATTGGCTCAACCCAAGCAATGGTGCACCACCAGACTGCTGGAGACAATGGCTCCTGATAGTTCAGGAGGAGAAGCAATAGTGATGACCACTTTTGAGAGAGTGGCTGAGCTTGCTGTGGGGTATGATGTTTAATATGTCAACTCACAGCCTGTAGCAAGCAAAGGGCATCATTGGCGCCTATCCCCTCCTTGGACAGCTTTCGAACATGTAATAAGGGCTTGGTGACCCCCCCCCCCCAAGGCTGGGTAATGTTTCATTTTAGCCAAGTGTAACTTGGTATATCCTCCATACATTTCACTCAGTGTGTTAGTTTACCTGTTTTAGAATGCTTAACCCTGAACATAAAACGTTGAGATATGTGAAGAGAAGTTGTAGCTGCACACAGGGCACCATTGGCGGTGAGTTGTGACTGATGCCATAGATGAAGAACTACTGTTTTGTTTGGAGGGAGGAGGGTTCAAGTCTTTCAGTTTATCATTTCCCCGCTATTGTCATTCTTGAGAAGATTACCATATTTTACTGGGGTTTTAATTTGCTAGGGTTTATCAAGCTGCATTCTTCTATTTGTGTGCGAATTAAACACGGCTGCTTCTAATAAACAGTCTAACATGTGAGTTCTGCTGATGTAATATGAAAAATGAACCACAGTGACCTCACTTTCTACTCCATTGCAATCTATTGATTCTGTGATATCATAGATATCATAGATAATAGTGGTTTACACTTTTTTGAGCATTTCTAGTGGTTGTTACTGTAGAGAAAGTAAGCTACTCTTCCACTCCAGTTTCCTTCCTTTCCTACCCTATCCACCCACAACTTTATTCTGACCTAGTCAAGGGAGCCACCTGGGGAGAGAAAGTGAGTATTTGCCATTTTTGGAAGAAAGCTTATGTAACTCTTTCTGTGTGGTATTGCATAGTAATCAATTTCCTTTACATAGATCCCCTGGGATTCCATTTCAGAAAAATTAATTTTTCCATTTCGAAGTGTAATTTTGACATATTTTCCATTTCATATTTAATTTTAAGACATTTTGGACATGCGTACTCCTGCATGTGTGGATTAAAAATACCAGCAAAAGACATCAAAATATTAGTTCTTTGGCAAATGTCACTCAATGCTGGAGCACAATTAAGACTTTGTGTGTTTTCATCAGTAAGGTTCTATCTTCTATTATTGAGCAACTGTTTGTGGTCGGAGAAACTACCCTCCTGAGAGTAGTGGAAACCAACCATGCATAGCCTCCCAAAAATTGGATAGGACTAATTGATGAAGAATACTCACTCTTCTGGAAGTGAGTGTAACTGAGCCACTCATCAAGTAGGTATAGAGGTGTTAGATTCTTCAATCTAGGAACAACATCAAACTGTACAATGTGGTTCATTGTGGGAAACTAACAGAGATTTTAAAAAAAATGAACATACTATTGTAAGGATTAGCAGGATACTAGTGTAGGTGACCTTCTGAAAGAGAAGGGAAGTAGCTCTTCGACTGAAAGAACACCAGCGCTTCCTTCCCTTTGGCTTTTTTTTCCTACAGGGAAAGCTAATAGATGTCGTTTTCTCCTGACCTTTTGGAACACTGGGTAAAGGGTAAGGGTAGGCAGGCTATATTTTGTATTTGAAGTTTCTTGAGTATTCACAGCTGCAACATCACTATTGTTGAGGCAGGCGGGACCGAAGTTGACTAAATCAGCTCTGATATTGCTCCATCAGAGTTGCTGAAACACTTAGAAACAAGAATGGATGCTGATGCGGACTGAGCCATCAACCCTGCACATCTTGTCAGCCTTAATCGCACTCACCTTGAGCAACTCTGAGTGAGGCAACCACATGCCTTGCCTTCACAGTACCGAGCCTTAGCAATGTATCCCCCCCCCCCCCCCCTTATTACCACACCATACAGCTTACCCCACCCTCCTTGCAGTCATTGAAGATTTAGTACCTGTTCTGTGATAAGACTTGGCGAAGGAACCATATGTTTGACAAGGGAAGCAACATTCTATGAGCAGATATGCTCAAACTGTATTATTTGCTGGGAACAATCAGGTGACTGCCACACTGCTTGCAAGCATGAAGCCAGGGAGGTTCAGGAGAGTCCTTCCAATCCTCAGCCTTCTTGGTATTTTTAATTTCTATGTTAACCACTCAAACCTGATCACTGCATTAGATAGTCTGAGTGTTATGAAGACGTGCTCTGTGTGTGTGTGTGTGTGTGTGTGTGTGTGTGTGTGTGTGTGTGTGTGTGTGTGTGTGTGTGTGTGTGTGTGAAGTTCTGTAGTGTTACTGTTTCTCTGTCACAATATGGATGGGTGGTTGATCACTGCTCCAGTGGACATGGTGTTATGCTGTAGGAAGGGATGTGAGACTACATAACCAGTAGTGTGAATCCTAATCACTTGACTAACAGTTGCAAGACGTAATTTCTTCAGGAGGAGCACCTGCTGTGCGGTAGAGGCAGGAAGTGTTACATCTCTCTGTGGTGTACACTTCCTTTTTTTGGAAAAAGAAAAGTATGAGTTCCACTGAGTTTCTGCTATCCCACCTCCTACTGACTGAGATTAACAATCTTGGCCCAAGTGTCTGGCCTTTCCCTTTCTGGATAGTTATGACATAGTGTGTGTGTGTGTGTGTGTGTGTGTGTGTGTGTGTGTGTGTGTGTGTGTGTGTGTGTGTGTGTGTGTGTGTGTGTGTGTGTGTGTGTGTGTGTGTGTGTGTGTGTGGTTTTTCATTTTTGAATCATATTTTGGTTGTTGCGTTCTTCTAAGGCTTTGGGGGGGGGGGGGGGGGGGGTTGCTCCCGCCACCTTTTAATATGCCTACCCTTCCTTAGAACACTGTTTATACTTGCTTATGTGGATATATGGATGGTCGTGCAGGAAAAGAAGATCTACTGTCTAAATAAAGAAATGGCTAACATGATAGGTTTACAATGGAATGCTTAGAACAATTTATATGTCAAATATTATCCATAAACAAAGATATTCATACAGCGGTATTTCTAGGTTTTCTACTCCATACACCGATTATAGCTTCAAAATCATCAAATATTTTGTTAGAGATTGAGTTGATAGGTACATTGGGCCTGAGAGGCTACACCTCCCCCCCCCTCTCCACACACACACACACACACACACACACACACACACACACACACACACTCTCTCTCTCTCTCTCTCTCACACACTCTCCTGGTCTTGATTGGTTTCATTTCTGAGAACTTCTTTCATTGTGTATAGTTTCAACAGGGATGGATAGATTTATAGATATCTGCAGCCATGCACAGTGACCCTAGCATCAAACTAATGCAAACCTTGATGTAAACAAACTTGGTTGAAAATTTTGTTGACTCTCTGTGTGTTTTTGTTTATTTTAAAAAAATAAGCAGCTAGGATTGATATAAATTAAATTTTATGACCTTACCTAAACAATTTTATGGAATGTATTTTTAAGAATATGAATTTGTATTCTTGAATGACATACCTGACTCAAATGGACAATACTCCATATCTCATGGCAACCACATACATTTTGGCAGCTGTCAGTGACATCTGCATGTTTGTATTCTGATCTCACACAAGGCAGACCATAGTATGTATGCCAGCCTGAGAGGGACCTAGTTCATTATTGGAGTGGGTATGTTCATTATTGGAGTGGGTATGTTCATTATTGGAGTGGGTATGGTTATGTTGCACACGCTCCCTGTCATGTTATTGGTACTGAACACCAAGCAGACTCAAAGGTCGTGTGTGTGTGTCTACAGAGAATCTTCCATATTTCTGGCTTTGACTTACCCACTAGCGTACTGTATTTTTAACCACACCTCTTTTTTACATTTTATCTATAAATAGTTTTTCATTATTATTTTTAAAAATATGTATATATATTTTTTGACTGTGTGGTTATCAATCTGTAGATTTTCTTGTACACTTGTCATTCCTTTGGCTCTCTCAGGACAGGTCCTTGTGGACACATTGCAGGCAGAGGCTATTCAATATTACAGTGCATGCCTGTTTACAGGTTTCTCTAATTATGGCACACCTTCCTCCATTTACATTTTTAACTTTGTCTCTTGTGCAGAATCGTGCCAGACGTCCAGGAAAGAAGAGGCTACCTTCACGGCAAAGACGGCAACAGGTTGGGTCAACTTCTAGTTCAACCAACTCGGACTCTGGATTGAAGAGTCCCGGCCTGTTGAAGTCTGCTCCAAATACAGTACACCAGGTGGAGCCAGAACACACCATTAAGGAAGAGACTGGGACCTTTAGCTCTGCACCCTCCAAGAAGGTGACTTCCCCCTCTAAAAAAGGGCATATCACAATAGACAACCTCTTCAGTAAAAACACTGCTCCAACATCATCTTCTAAACAAAATGGAGGCTTGAATGGTGATATTATTTTCCATAACAACACCAAATCACAGAAGAAAGAAAAAAACCAGTTCACTCCCTCGAAACTGAAACCAAGCTTGAAGTCACATTCACAACCGACACCAAGTGCAAATGTGTTTGACAAACCCCCAGCAGACTTATTTGCACCCCCTCCAGGCATAGCCAATGGACAGCTGGACGACCTCTTTTCATCAGATCAGAAAGAAGTCAAGAACCTCGATGTTAATCTCGGCTCAACCTCTTCAAAGAAAACTGATAAGGCTAGCCATGGACCAGTAGATGAAACTGACAATGGACCAAAGGTATGAGATAATTTACAATTTGTGACCCTGTTGGAACTAAACCAGACTTCATGCTGTGCAAGTCATGTCTTTATCATTCACATTCTCCACATGTCTTCTTTTCTCTCCTCTATTCTTTGCTCTGATTCAATCCCTTAACAGCTTCCCGACATCTTTCCTTCAATATCTGAGATCCCTGATCTGATGTCCACCCATAAAGGAGACGAGACGGCAAAGAAGAAGATGAAGAAGCCGAGGAAAACCAAAGGCCGTCCAGATGAAGATCTCTTTGGAAACACTGATGATATATTTGCTGGGTTGCCTGATGCCGAACCAAAAAGGACAGCAAAGAAAAAGAAGAAAAAAAAAACAACTACAGAAGCAGAAGCGGCAACAGCAACAGAAGTGGCATCAGATAAAGGTACAATATCGCATGGGCTGTGAAGCTACTGCAACTCTCCAATGGCATGATGAGTGCCAGTAGATGTGGTATAAGCCACTACAGCACCAGCAAGTGCTGCCAACTCACAAATTAGCAATAGAAAGAACTCTTATCTTTTGTTTTTATGTTTGTTGTTGTTTTTTTGTTTTTTTTTGGTGTTTTTTATTTTTATTTGTTTTATTTTTTTTATTTTTTTGTTTTATGTATATTTTTATTTACGAAAACATCCTCACATCACTGCTCTCTCCTCCCTCCCTTTGCTATCATTCTCTCTTTCTTTATACATTTCCTATTTTGTAGGTGTAGCTAAGAAGAAGACGGTAAAGAAAAAGAAGGTAAAAAAATCTATGGACGTGCAGGACTTCGCCATTGATGCAGACAGTGTGAACATCTTCGACTAGATCCATCATCAAGACCTGTGATCGGTTTTAGTAGACTTGATTGGCTGTTTTGCGTGCATATCCATGAAACTTCTGGTCCTGTGCATAATAATAGCTTTATAATATGTAACTTTTGTGTTGATCAAACATAATCCAGTTGTTAAGCATAAGTGTTCATGTATTCAAAGTTATATTTTAACATTTTTGCGTTGAGAAAGAAGTTTGAACTGGACCGTGTTTCTAAACACAATACATTACATTACATTGATGCTATCAGTAGCTGCCTGGATGTAGTTTACTTATTCAGCAGAAGATTAATATTCTGTGGCTGGGACAAGAAAACTGATTAAAGGAAGTCTCCCATCTTTCACACATTACATTGACTTTGTTAGCATAAACATTTCTGTTTATGCTAACAAGAGCAATAGATCCTCTGAAAGCGGACCCTCCTAAACTCCAAAGAACAGACAAAAGTTGGGGGACTTTCCAATAAATCCATTGAAAATTGACCTCTCAAAAGGACACAAACCACACCCCAGCCTCTTTTTTTTTTGTGTGAGAAACTGAATGAACAAAAAGTCAAGAATAAAGATGCACCAGATAAATGAGGCTCATGACTCTTGTTTAGTGAGGTGAGCGATTCTAGAAGGTTCTCCACCAGTTCCTTTTGCATCTCAATGTACGATTTTAGTCCCTTCAGCCACTAGGTATATTGTTTCCAGGCAAAATCCAGCAATTCTGTCCACACATTTGCAGCAGAATCCCTTGTTGAACTCTCTGTGCAAAAACAACACAGTCATTGTGTAGTGATAAAGATAACCGTTTCAAAGAAAAGGCTTTATTCAGCTAGATCTCAAATAGAGGTCCAGAACAAGACAATAACGCGAGGTAACGAGAGTATTGGTAAGACTAGGTAAAGAGTCGTGTGACCTATACTAAGTGAGAGTACAAGGTTCATCCAGGTTCCTTTTATGAGTAGTCCAGATTCGTTCATGATCACTACACATTGTTATTGTTTCTCCACAAAAAAAAATATTCATGTAAATATTTTAGGAAATTTATCTGCATGTGAAGGTCAGACTGTTGTCAACACTTAGCCCTAGCCCAAGCCACCCCTTATCTACATTAGTGTGATGTAGCTGATTCAAAATGGATAAAGATCTTCTAAATTATGCTGTACATGGACTTAAAAGAATTACACAAGTTAATCTAATATTAGTTGCTAATACTTAAATATAATACACAGGCTATTAAATCTGTAAAATCTGATCTGGATTTTGATCTATTCTGGAAATACATTGAACAGAGATCATCAGAAATCAAGGTCTATTTCACTGCTTAAACATCATAAAAAAATTACATGAATATTTAAAGTTGGTGATGCTACCTCCGAATATAATGCTACTGTTGAAAATCAGTATTTAATTTAAATATTTGAAGTTTCTAATTACATAGTAACAGCAATTAAAGAGAGATTTTAGCAGATAGGGTATCAAATACAGCTAGAAATTCTTTTGATAAAGAAAGATGTTAGTGATAAAGCCTTTATAGAAGTGGTTATATCTAATCTAACTAATCTCACTTCATACTAATCCAGAGATTAAAAATAATTTGAAGTCATTATTCGAATACCTCAAGAGTCTATGCGAGGTTAAAAAGAAATATTATTAAAAGTCATTTAAGCTGTTAATCTGATACTAACACTGCCAATAACCAATGTTCTTAGGGGAGATGCTTCAGTTCTTTATGCTGGATTAAAACTTGTCTTCATTAAAGGACAAATCAAGCTCTGCTAAACTGGTGCAGGTCCCTTCATGTGCATGAGATGAAAATGACTCTCTCCATATTGCACCAGATGAAAACTGACTCTCTCTCTCTCTCAATTGCACATATTGCCAATGAATTTACTAGTATAAATAGTATAAATTAATATATTTGGACAAATAAATAATTTCTTACAGTTAAATTTAAATAATCCCCCCCCCCCCCCCCCCCAAAAAAAAAAATGGGTGGAGGTTTAGCCCTAGCCCAAGCCACCCCTTATCTACATTAGTGTGATGTAGCTGATTCAAAATGGATAAAGATCATCTAAATTATGCTGTGCGTGGACTTAAAAAAATCACACAGGTTAATCTAATATTAGTTGCTAATACTTAAATATAATACACAACTGGCATCTTGTAATGTTTATTACAAGCCACATAGTACACACCTGTTGTTGTTGTTGTTTTTTTCAGTTTATGTGCATGTATCTGTCTGTCTGTCTGTCTACTCTAATTTCAATTTCAATACATAATTGGAGTAAAAATGAAAGCAATTGTGATGTGTACTGTGTAAACACACTCAATCATTAAAAAAACAAACAAACAACAAACTAACACGCATCACAATGCATGCATCCCCCAACATACATGTTATCAGCATTCAACAAAATTGTTGACTACATGAGCCCTTGTAATAGCGAAGCATGAATGTATTAAATAGTAAATGCAGTGGGTGTACAGGCTTTTCCAAAAGGGTGGAGTGTGGGTGTTAAGGTGAGGATTTCAAAAGAAAAGAAGTGAAGAAGGCCTTACAGATGCACCATAAAATTCATTGTTTAAGTCACAGACCTGATTCCTCGCTGGAATGAGGTTTAAGTAATCCCAGCCAGAACTGAATCATCTAACTAGACTAGCACCCAACAACAATCATCTAACCAGACTAGCACACCACAACAATCATCTAACTAGACTAACACACAACAACAATCATCTAACCAGACTAGCACACCACAACAATCATCTAACTAGACTAGCACACCACAACAATAAAAGTAATTCAAAGCATGAAGTGAAACTTTGCTACAAATGCTTACAGTCAGAGTTATGCTCAACAAGTGCATTTCCAGCCACCAATTGCATGTTACTCATAAGTCATTGTAGGTGAGCATACAGTACTTTAGACTTCATCCTCTTGAGAATAAATTAGACCTTTTCTTTCTTTTTTATTTCTATTTTTACCAAGGAACTTAAAGTTCCTGGATTCTAAATGTTACTTTCTTGGGAATCTTGATCTTATTCTTGTTATGAAACTTCCTCGCCAACCAGTGCTAAGGTCCCTGTTCAACTCCTGGTCATGGTTGTTTTTTTGTTTTTTTTTCTTCCTTTTTTTCTACCAGCAATTATGTCTGGAAACATTAAATCATAAGTGAGCGGTTTTTGGCTGGAAATTTCCAATCTTGTTCCTTCTCTTCTTTCTCCCTTTGTTCTCCTTTCCCCCTTTTTTCTCCCCTCCTTTTTTTCTTCTTTTCTTTCTACTTTTCTTCTTCCCCTCCCTTTTTCCTTACTTCTTTTCTTCTTCCCTATTTTCTTCTTCCCCCCATTCTTACCATCTATTTTCTTCTTTCCCTCCTTTTCGTCCCACTTTTTTCATTCCTTCTTTCTTCTTGCCTCCTCTTTCTTTTCTTCTTTCCCATTTATTCCTTCCTTCTTTTTCTCTTCAAACTGCTTTTTATGACAGAAGACAGAATCAATAACTACAAGGACTACAGTGAGCTAATGGTACTCCAAATATATATATATATATATATATTTTTTTACATTTTAAGAGCAACTAGACAACTTTCAACATCCCAAGAATGTTCTCTATCCCCTGTCTAACTTGTTCCACTGGTTGAGGCTGATGTTTCAGTGTTTGTTTTTTTTTGGTTTGTTTTTCTCTTTTATACATTTTAATTATCTTAAGAGAAAAAGAAGGAAGGAATAAATGGGAAGAAAGAAAAGTAAGGGGAGGCAAGAAGAAAGAAGGAATGAAAAAAGGGGGAAGAAAAGGAGGGGAAAAAGAAAAAAAGATGGTAAGAAAAAGGGGGGAAAGAAAAGGGGGAAAAAGAAAAGGGGGAAGAAGAAAAGGGGGAAGAAGAAAAGGGGGAAGAAGAAAAGGGGGAAGAAGAAAAGGGGGAAGAAGAAAAGGGGGAAGAAGAAAAGGGGGAAGAAGAAAAGGGGGAAGAAGAAAAGGGGGAAGAAGAAAAGGGGGGAGAAGAAAAGAAGTAAGGAAAAAGGGAGGGGAAGAAGAAAAGTAGGAAGTAAAGAAGAAAAACAAATAGGGGAAAAGGGGGAGAAAGAAAAGAAAGAATAAGACTGGACATTTCCAGCCAAAGACCAGGAGTTGAACAAGGACCTTAGCACTGGTTGTCTGGAGTAAGTTTCATAACAAGAACAAGATCAAGATTCCCAAGAAAGTAACATTTAGACTCTGTGAACTTGATAAGTTCGTGGGTAAAAAGGGGAAAAGAAGAAAAGGAGAAAAAAATGAGGGGAAAGAAGAAAGGAAAAAGGGTGGAAGAAAAAAAGGGAGGAAAGGGGGAAGGAAGAAATGGGGGAAAAAAAGGAGACAGAAGGAAGGGAAAATGGGGGAGAATAAAAAGAACGAAGGAAAAAGGGGAGGGAGGGAGAAAAGAAAAAACAAAAAGTATGGGGGGAGAAAGAAGAAAATAAGCAAGCGGGAAAAGGTGGGGAGGGAAGAAGGTGAAAAGGGGGGTGGAGTGCTTTTTATATGATGGTTTGTAGGGTAAGTGTAGTACTAAAAAATTATAACTAGTTAGGAATGTGTAATTCAATTATAATTGTAATTACTGTTATTTATACTTCCAAGTAAATAATTGCATTGAAATTAGAGAGTGGACAGATGGGCAAACAGAAATGTGTACACACACCAACAAGGTGAAAATACCCCTCTCCAACTATTTAGGAATGACGGTAAAAATGAAACAAGATTTTGCTATTGGCCTCTTGTAGTTTAACGCTCCTGGTGGTCACTGTCAAGGAACGCAGAAACCACTTCCAGTCCTACTTTCGGTCTTGGAGTTCCCATATGGTTGATCTATGATTTAATCACTTTGCCTTATTATGGCTTTTTTGTTAGGAAAATTTGAATTCTTTTTTTTTTGCCACCTAAAACTTGAATACAAAAGAATAATAACTCTGTATATTATATTATAGACATTGCTGGAAAAACAAGAGTGGTCCACACTAAGACCTGTGACAAATAATCACTATAATACTTATAAAACACATTGTTTTAGCCCAGGCAAAATAATTGTTTAGGATACTTAAGGCGAGGTTAAAGTTGTGGTAAAATTTACAACTTTTTTGTTTCTATACAGTAAAAGTACTTGTTTGTAACCATAGGGTTTCCTTACAGTAAAGCACTTAGTTGTAACAACAAACATTGTTGTTTCCAAACAGTAAACAATTAGTTAAAAATTCTTTCTTGAGCAAAATTTGTGGACATACAGGCCAGTAGCCAGGAGTTTTTGAAAGGGGGATTCTTTTTTTTATTTTTAATATCATTAATTATTCATGAGATATATAATATGTACCATCACTTTGTTGTCACTCATCCCCTACCCTTAATCTTATTGCCAATGAAACCTTAGTTCAAATGTTTTCCAATGTATACTCAAAGTATTATTGTGAAGTACCATACAAATTTCTCCAAATATGGTTAAAAATATGGCCATGCAAAATGGCATAACAGTCCTACATAATGTAATAAATTCATGTATATATATATGTATGTGTGTGCATATATATATGTGTGTGTGTGTGTGTGTGGAATGTTGATTTCCCTCTAGCTCCTTTGTCCTCTTGGAACCAGCTTCCATACCTAACACAGTTTCCAGGATTGTGTCAAGGTGAGATTTGCTTTAGCAAGCAGGGACCTCTGGATGACTTCACTGTGGAGACCACAGACAGAGTCTGTCTCTCAAGGCATAAGAAAGGAAATCATGAAACTTGCAAGTGCTGGCTAGTTTCCTAGGCTTGCTAAGTAGTCATCTACTTATTCATCTGCCTTCTGAGTCCTTTGGTAAAAACACAAGACTAGTCCACGATTAACACCCAAAACACTTTAGCCCAAAACAGAACTGTGATATTCAGCCAATGTTAATTTTTTTCATAAAAAAAATAAAAAATAAAAAAATAAAAAGTAAAGTAAAAACAAAGACAACACAAGAATAAAAGGGATCCCTACACAGCAGACTAGAAAAAAACAAACAAACAGGAAATGATGATATACCACAGGTACAGTCTACTTAAAGGATCTTACTTCTATAGAAACATGCAGGATAATAAACAGAGGAATATGCATAATCACAGTTACATATGCATGCTAGAACATAACTAAGAACAATAATACTTCATATTTCTAGTAATAGTTTAGCATTAATAGTTGCATCTATGCAATCAAGAGTTAATTCAGCTTTTTCAGTGCCTCTTCAAGTTCACTGAACAGGGAAGCTGTTTTCTTTCTTTCTTCTTGCTCATTCAGCTCATCTGCCACATTCATCAAGTCAGCATTCATGGAATCAGTACCCTCAAATTCCTCATTTGGGTTGTCTGATTCCAGAATCACCAGTAATTCAGAGGGGATTCCAATACCAGTCCCAGATTGAGATTCAACATCATTTTTCTCTGCAACTGATGAGGGTACTAAAACATCAGGAGATATCCTAATATTTGATGGAAAGCCAAATGTTACAGCAGTGCCACCCCCCGAATTTCCACAGGCTGAATTCATGAATGCACCACTGCCATTGTCAAGGTCACTGGAAGATACTGTTCCTCGATAGGAACCACGAACTGGATTATTTGCAGGGGGAAGACCATTGTTTTCAACATTAGCATTCCTGATGTAACCATCAGAAGTAGAAGAAAATATAATAAGGTCAGTAGCTGTAGCAGGAGTTGGGCATCGGAAAGGAATACAAATGTGCCCTAGAGTGTCACTGGATAATACACTCTCACTATTGTATGAAAATATAGGCTCTGTAGTGCGACTTGAGGAGGAAATTGTCACATCAAAACTATGTGGACCTATGCCCACATATATATAGCACACCCTTTCATTGAAGAGATTGAAGTCCAAACTTTCTAGTGAATCGCATCCCACACGTCCCTGATTAGACAGGAAAGCATTCGGTTGGATAGTAGCTATGCCATCAGCATTGTCACATATTACACGAGAGAGTGTATGCGAGCTTATGGAATTTCTCTGGGCTCTATTAAATACTCTGTTCCTCAGATAAAAGAAACGGTCACCGTCACGCAGACCTTGGAATGTGAGCCCAAAGATGCAAGCGAAGGTGGCTCCCAACAATCCACCAGGAAGTCTACGTTCAGCCAACCCAGCGAGCCATAAATCTGCATTATCAACAGAGCCATATAATTTCATTAGGCGTACACGTGTTAAATCATTCTGAAATTCAAAGTCATCAGGAGTGAGTGTTTCAAACTTCTTTAAGCAGAAATTCCTGAAAACACTGTAAGTAGGAAGTCCATGGTCACGTCCTCTTTGTATGTTTAGGGAAGCCAAATCCATTCCTGGAGCTAGATCGGTCTCGAAAAGTTGGGTGGTAAGAACCAAGTTCAAAAACTCATCAATCCTACGTGAGTTAACACTTAATAAACCTCGTGTAAGAAAATCAGTACCACCACTTTCTTCATATGCCTGTGGATTAAAAAAGGCTTCTCTCAGACCAAGAGGGCCAATGGCAGTGCGTGTATATTCTCTACCAAGACGTTCAAATTCATTCTGAATTAAACTGTGGCCAAACCTGAAGGCTGCTGCGGAGAACGAGTTGGGAATAGTAGGATCAACATTACGGTCATATCCATTATAATCCCCAAGAAAATCTTCAACATGTTCTGTACCAAAAATTATGGGGAGGAAGTCCTCATATGTTATTTTCTGAATGAGTGCTCCTACAATCTTCCTGCAGGTCTGGTAGAGTCTTTCATCATTCCAAAATGAGTTAATTATTGCCAATTCACGAGCACAGCGGTTATGTTCCCTTACCCAGAGTGTGTGCATGACAGTGAGTGAAACCTGCTCATTACAGCGGATATCACCACACAAGAAGCAGTCCATCGCATTGGGACATAGAACTTTATCATGTTCATCAACAGGTAGAGAGGGTTTACCATCATCGGGAATTGGACGGCCCACACGAAGAAAGCCTCTAGTAAATAATCTGAGTTGTTCAGCCAGTTCAGGACTTGAGCCATAGATCATGGAACCGTCAACAAAGGATGTTAGGTCATTTACCTGTTCTCGAGGTGGGCAGTACAGTGGTGTTTCTTTTTGATATACTGAAAGTGAGCGACGAAATGGAAGGCAGCTGCCATTGTTGGGTGTACCAATCCCAAAGGATTCATCAAGATCAATGACTCGGATTGGATGGCAAACTTCCGTAAAAATACACCCCTCACACTCTTCCTCCAGTTCTGGGGTAAGGTCAACATCATGATCAAGGAACTGTCCCCACTGCATGAGCACGTGCGTAATAGGCAGTTCATCTTGAATCACGTCACGGACAGCTGATTCACTGATTATTCGGGCACTTGGGTAAGGAGGGAGGAAGGGATCGATAGGAAGCTTGTTATCTTGTGCTTGGAGAAAACCACGGGGTGAATGGACACCATCTTCATAAGCTGCAGGGACAAGTCGCCTGAGTGCACTTCCAGCAGACCCTAGAAGTGGATTTCTAAAGTTGTTGCAGGTGCCATCAATGGTCCTATAGAAAAATGAAGAAGGAGATCTGCACTGGGAACGTCGGGTGTTGGTAGTAATTATACTTCCTGCTTCCTCCCATGCACGGGCAATCTCCTGGGAGGTGAGCATGGAGCCAGGACGGTGGAATAGCATTTCAGCCAGAATTTCTGCCTTGGCCACAGTACCTTGTGTCTCTGCAACTTTCACACGCTGCATCTGTAACATTTTCCTCTCAGCTTTTCGGACTATATCTCTGAATAAGAGATCTGCTTGGCCCATTTCCTTGGCATTTTCTGAAGGTCTCTTGAAAAATTTTGCAAGAAGCTGTGAAGAAGTATATTTTCCATTTTTTTCATTTGGAGTGGTGACATGGTATTTATTTGCAAGTTCCTTGGCCTTCAAGGATGCTTTGGCTTCTTCAATGGCCTCATCCAACGCTTCCTTCCTCTCTGAGTAAAATAAAGAAGAAAATGAGAGGAAATAGAAGAAAGAAGCAAGAGCAATTAAAGTACTGTAGCATGTTATTAATACACAAAATTAAAAAACAACAACAGAAAATAATCTTTTTAAAAAATATATATATATCTGCACCTTGAATAGTGATGTACTCATCATTCTTCAAGAAGCTGCTGCAGTACACTGCAGTGATGGTGACTGCCACCAAAAGAAGCACAAATACTCTCATGACAGCTAATTGATGCTTCTTCTTGCAGCAGGAAAATGCAGTTGATTATTTTGGACCAGTTTCTTTGTAGTAGCAAAACTGAAGCAGTAGCTCTTCTTGAGCAATTAAATAGGAGTTCTTTGAAACCATAGAAGGACATTACTAATTTCCACCAAGGAAGATATCCTATTTCAAGAAGTCAATTTTTATACAAAAGTAGCGATGACTTTAACTGCCACTGAATGTCTTCCAGAGGGTGATTCATCCAATGCTTCGTTCCTCTCTGAGTAGAAAAAAAGAGGAAAAAGGGGAAAGAAGCAAGAGCAATTCAAGTAGTATGTTCTTAACACACAAAATATATAAACTGAGAAATTAAAAAAAAAAAAAAAAAAAAAAAAAAAAAGAATATATATTTTCAATCTGAATAGTGATGTACTCTGGTCATTCTCTAAAAATGTCTTTCAGTAGGTGATTCAGGGAGTAACAGTTTAACTCTCCCCCCCCCCCCCCCCCCCCCCAATTCACTTTTTCTAGGTCTTTTGGGGGGGGGGGGGGGGGTTCAAAGGTTTATTTCATTTTCTTCTCCAAAGTGAACCAGATTCTTACATATTGCCGGTAGGTGGGATGTGGTCTGTTAATTTGACAGGAAGAAATCTTAACAAAAAATTATGAAATTGAGGAATAAGATGAAATTTCCTTACTAGCATATATATATATATATATATATATATATATATATAGGTTCCCTCAAGGATTTGTTTTTGGAATCTCTTACACATTTAGCAACTCAGTATTGAGGAGACTGTTGTATCTATTATAGTCAATTATCTGGGAGGTGAAATCAATGTTTGATGCATATTAAGTAGTTATGAATTTAATTGATTCACTTCTTATTCTCACTGGAAAGGATCTGTGCTTTTGGGAGAAGTACATGAATACCAAATATCCTCAAAGTTAAATATGTATATTTTAATAAATAGAATTAATTAGCTCAAACCCCCCCCCCCCCCAAAAAAATCAGGATCATCTCAGAGCGCCAATTTTTCATTGGTTCACAAAGGAGA
Organism: Lycopodina hypogea; assembly: GCA_963969325.1. NCBI lineage: Eukaryota > Metazoa > Porifera > Demospongiae > Poecilosclerida > Cladorhizidae > Lycopodina > Lycopodina hypogea. The sequence continues at coordinate 3,389,210 of OZ017793.1, read as the reverse complement.
ATGCAAACAGCTCCCCCCCCCCCCCCTCCCCCAAGGCTGTTCTTCCACTGAAAGAAAGTATATAGTCCTGTAATTATCTGTCTCCATCCCCACTGCAACAGAAACAAAAAAACAAACAAACAACAAAACAATAGTGCTAGGCAACCATTCTCTCCTTGTTATATGCATTCCAGTCACTCTGGCTGTTGTCAGAGTGAACATTGTAGAAGTTCAAAGATTAAAATAAATAAAGGGCAAATATTTTACCTTTATCAATTTCATTTTTTTACATGACCTCTAGAACATACTTCTAACCAGATTGTTTTATGTTATGAATAATTCATGGTTGTGGTTTCTTCCTCCTATTCCTCATCCTTCTGACAGCATATCTGGATATTAAACTACAACACAGATTTTAGCAAATTTTTTGTCTTTTTCGTAGTTTTGATTGATTTTGTCATAAAATTATTATTATTTTTTACCCATCCTGTGTTTGAGCAAACAAGAAAGTTCA
>OZ017793.1:3268897-3388517 GCA_963969325.1 Lycopodina hypogea | reverse complement strand
CTAAGGTTGGTGGTATTTCATTCACCACAATTCCAGGCATGAGTTTATACAGAGCCGTGGTCTTCCCTGATGCGTGCAGACCTGCTCAGGTCCAGATGGTAGAAATGCTCAGATAATGGTGCACTCAAAAGAAGAAAAAAAATTCTTAAAAGGTCCGCTTACCGCAAATCAGTACCCCCACCTCTTCTTTGTGAAATATTGTTAGAAATCTTTGCCAAGAGTTCCCCATCTTCGCTCACCCAAGTTTGCAGATAAATGAATTGCAAAATAGTGAAAATCTAAAGTGTCAGGTCGCTTCTCCTTTTGCTGTTAGGTAGTGGGGTTGGAGACTGGAGTTCCTACATTTACAAACCTAGCTAACTGCCAAGCATATTTGGTCAAGGTGTGGGATGTGAGCTGGCAGTGTTGATTAGCTTAGCTATTGTGCTAGGATTTCTAAAAATAAATCTTAGCGCTTGGGATCAAAGCGGATGAAACTGTAGTTGTTTTTCCCCCTCATTTTAAAATTCTGTTATTCAGATTTTGAAATGATTTTAGTTAATGCTAAAGAAAGGCCTATTTGAAGTTGTTGGATCTCCATAGATTGTTCTAAGTAGTATTAAGGTAAGGTTTTGGAGCAGAGTATGCCATGTGAGGCTTACCAAAAGGCATAATATCATGGATTGGAAACAGGAGTTATCTCAGTGATCTCAGGCCAGAACATTAGTGGTGTCTTTCACTACCTTAGCAGCTGGAATCAGGGTTGAGATGACATTTATGAAACGAATAGTTCTGTATAGCCATATAAGAACAGTATTGTTGAGAGGATAATTTAATGAAGCCACCTACTATCTGTCCTTGGCTGTGTAATCACTACTGATTTTTGTGGTCAATAATCCTCTTGACTCTCACAAAACACCTATTTTTTTCCACTGAAATTTGTTAGTTGTCATTAATTTAGTAGTAGTAGTACATGTTGTAGTAGGGTGCATGGTCACAGGACCCTGGGAGTCATTCTACCCTCCAGACTGGTGCAAATAGGACCCTCTTCTATGCTCTAGATCTGTTCTGCAGCTGATTTAAAGTTTACCAAAGCTGCTCAAGAGACCCAGGGAGTCAATAAGTGGGACCCACCAACACCAAAATATGGAAACTGTTGAAACAAAAATGAACTTTTTTTGTAAATTTAGAACAAAATAAACATTTTTTTATGTCCCGAAGGGAGTCACTTGTCATTGTTTGTGCATGTGCATTCATGCCTGGGTGGGTGCACCAAATCCTTTTAGGATACTTAATTTCAATAAAAACTACTTACCAAAATTAAGCAGTGTAGGTCCTGCTCAGTACTTGGATGGGTGACTGCCCAGGACAACAGGTGTTGTAGGAGGTTTTCCCCCCCCTCTCTCTCTTATTGAAGCATCTTCTTTTCCTTCACTTCTTTACCTTGTGTGTATATACACTGTTATGTCTGTCCACTCTCTAATATATCCCCTGGGATTGAGAGAACTGCTAGGCCAATTGTGATAAAATTTGTGAGTGCGAGATGTTATTTTGAATAATAGAATTTGATTACTGTAATTATTTCAGCAGCCTTTGAATTTCCTATTCCTAATTAGTTGCTATAATTGAGTGGTACACATACCCTACAAACTACGTTATGTGAAACACTCAGTCACTCCAAAATACCATAAATGAGGTCAGCAAAACTGTGAAGCACATGAATCCTGTACAACAGTAGAAGTAAGAATTTACATAGCCTCTTGTGGGATTCCATCCTTGGATGGCTTTTAGTCTTACATTTCCAAATCAAATATTTTAAAATTTAATTAAGCTCTCTTTTCAAACTTGCCACCACCCTGCTGTGCAATCTTGAAACTTTCTGCCAATAGCTCACGAAAACTAGCATGACAAAATTTATTAATAAGTAAATTCTATCAGTTTTGCAAGGTCATATCTAGAACTTTGGTTGGTTATGAAGAAAATAGTAATTGGAACCACAGTAATATCAGCTATATATAAACCTTTGTGTTCATCTGATTGGAGCAACAGTTGCCTATATTGTTAATGTTGTGTCATGTACTATAACTACATTGCTAATGTTGTGTCATATATTATAACTACATTGCTAATTTGTGGTATGTATTATAGCAGGACACAATTACGACCCTCCAGCTGCAGCATCCCCCCCACAGGCAGGTGGCAGACTGAACCACTGCCCACACATGCATAGAATGCAATCTGATGTTGACTGTTGTCATCAAGTGAACTGGCTCAATGAGATATTGCACATATTATTCATAATTACTGGAGAAAAGTAGAAAGTCATCAGAACACAAATACTACGTATAAATAGGGTAGGCCTCAGGTGCCCAGTAAAGTCTGGACATGTCCAGGACGTGAGCACATCCTTTACGTTCCTCCAGCTTCTTAGCATGCTCTTCCAGTTGCCCCTAAGATAAGGACAATGGACAACCTATGTTAATGAAATAATAACTATAGATTCAATATTGTAACTTGGCTCAATGCACCATTCAATGCCACACACACAATTAGAAATCACGTGGTTTGTGAGTTGATACAATAATAATTTAGTTAGCTGCTATCATTTATGGTCTCATTATAATTGTACTGTATTTCTTATTATTCTTAATGTATCACATTATACCTTCTGAGAATAATGAAAACTATATTAGAAATTGGTAAGGATCAGCATTCTCATCACTGCCCTACCACGGACAGCTAGGCTCACCTTTCTCTTGAGTACTATGTGCTTGCCTTTCCAGTACTTCAGCAAACTGTAGAACTGTAGAGTGCTCACAATGTCATCACAGTTCAACCCCGTCTCCTGACTCACCTCTGCACACGCGCATGCACGCGCACACACACACACACATGCAAAGAGACAGAAAGAGAGGAGAGAGAAAGAGAGACAAAAAGAGAGTGAAAGAAAAAGAGAAAAGAGAGAAAGAGAGAAAAAAAGAGAGAGAAAGAAAGGGAGAGAAAGAAAGAGAGAGAAAGAGAGAGAGAGAAAGAGAGAGAGAGAAAGAGAGAGAGAGACAAAAAGAGAGTGAGAATGAGAAAGAAAGAGTGCATGTTGTAAATTCATGCCAAACTATAAAAGAAAAACAACAAAACAAAAGCAAACAACACGATGCACTAAATTTGCCAAGAGTGACAAGCTCTTAATTAAAATTAAATTAAATGAGCTTCATGACTCACCCTTGATAGAGATAGACTCTGCCTTACTTCCACGATTGAGTATAGAAGTGAGAATGACGTCCTTCCAATAGCTGCGATAGGAGACAAGACCCAGGTCAGAGAGAGGTCGCTCAGGAGAGCCCACCTTCTCCTCTCTCCTGGTCAGAAGGTAGCTGAAGTCTATGATCATGTGACCATATCCTTTCCGCATGTGCTGGGGAAGTACCACGATACAGGAGAGGTTGTAGTTTTGTGCAGACTGCTTCTCCTGTGTAAGGAAGGGTGGGGGGGGGGGGAGAGAGAGAGACAAGAGTAAAGGGAGGACAGTAAGGAGAAAAAGAACAGGCAGGTGAGGAGGATAGGGATAAGGATAGATAGGAAAGGATAAGGACATAAAGATAATTAAACCATAATCATTCTCCAACTAATTGCAAACCTTACTTCCCATTCAAACATTGTTGTTATTTTTTTTTTAAACAGACTCCTCCACCACCTCACTCTCTCTCTCTCTCTCTCTCCAACATCTATGCATTAATGGTGTCTGCCCTCCACACCAACCCCCTCCTCCTTGTATGCCCTGTTCTCCCTCCCAGTCAGGTGACCTTGGAGAAGTAGCCCAGCATGTGTGTACCCTGGCTGTCCCACTGGGTCAGCACGTAGAAGAGAAATGGCTCCACATCAAAGTAAAGGGTCTTGTTCTCCAAAAACAACTTGGCCATGAGGCAGAGATGCTGGCAGTACACTTTGTGCTTCTCCCCGTCAATCTCAAAGAATGACAGACTTTGGTGTCTGTAGATCTCGTTGCCAGGGGGATGACGCCAGGTGCAGATTCTCTGTGTAAAACATACATACCAAATGAATATTACTTTAATCTCTTTCTCTCTCTCTCAATGCAATTAATTACCGACTACTTTGTAGATCCATAAAATAAAAAAAAAGTTAATATTTGCACTGTACAAGGAAAACATCAAAACAATATTTAGGTAAATGTGGTCTGAGCAGAGTGACAGGCAGTGCCACAGTGGCTGAATAGAACAAAACTCTGCAATGTTTTTTTTTGCTTTTCCCCCAGGTGATCTGTCTCCCCAGGTGATCTGTCTCCACAGGAAGTACCTTCAGTACACACCACATACCCACACACTCACAGCACACTGGGAAGAGATCGGTAGGTAACTGTTGTAGGAGTAGATGTTACGTTGGAGCCATGTTTGGCAAGAGAGATTATAGAACCACTTCGTGATGAGAGAAGGTGCATCCACTTAAAGAAGTAAAAAAAAAGTATATCCACTTTCAATGGAGAATCTTGCTCTACTTTGACAAAAATGAATGTAGATCCATATGAATAAGATTGAAAATAGATTACATAAGTCAACAAGATATTTCATGTAAATATGTTGATATCAATAATAAATGCATATCAACAAATTTGAGCATATTGTGGCAGTTTCTTTTGAGATGACTGAAATGGTGGCTCCTGAGTAGATTGTAACTCTGTAAATGTTTTTCGACTGTATTGGAATAAGTACAATAGGTATACCTTTTCCGTTCCTTCTGATAGAAACCCATTGCCCTAAGGCTAGCTGATGAGATTCAAGTAGTGAGAAAAACAAATACTGTAGAGGAAGCTGTCCTGAAGATTAGAAGTGAAGTGAGCTCTGCCCTGGTTCAAATTGTTGAAAGTACAACATCCTGCTTTAAGTTATCCACTCTAACTTAAAGCATGTGGAGGGAGTTCCACAAATTGAGATATTCTGTACTGAAAGAAATTTGAATCAAATTTTTGAAAGTCTGCAGATTGATCCCTGCAGAATATGGAAGAAAGCTTCAATAATATTTTAAAGAAAAACTTTAGGACTAACAAAAAATTGATTGAATCTAGATAATTAAATTCTGTAGAGCACAATGCTCTTCGTCATGCAGAAGGTTACTCTCCTCATGAACTCAGAAAAAAGAAATCATTAAGGAGTGGTGAAGAGAATTGAAAAAAAAAAAAAAAAAAAAATTTTTTTTCAAAAACTTTACTAAGAAGTGGATGTAGAAAATCAACAGAGAAGGCATGTTCTATTTTGTTTTGTTGTTGTGTTGGTTTTTTTTTACATCAAGGATTAGGAGTATCAAAATGTTGCATATTTTATGCCATTCCTTACCACTTATATGCGCTGCTAGTCTCCAGAAGCCAGACCCTTTACCTATCCCTTCTCTTTTAGTGGTAGGTAAAACGTCTGGCTACACAGGAGACTAATGCTTGGCATTAAAATATTGGGCATCGCTGTGGGACTAATTGAAATTGAGTATGCCTAGGAAATCAAAGGCAAATAGCTGGAGGGCTGCTCTTAGGGCTAAAAGAATTCATCAGCGTTGGATACCACTGGTTGAAGGCAAGACTAGTGTCCAATATCTAGCTAGCTAGCTATGTGATTTACTTTACTTGGCTATGTAGCTTAGATAGAGAGCCTGCATACTTCAGTGGGGGAAGGTAAGACATTTTTACACCGCCACCATCTTGTAGGGTGGACTTCGCAGAGTAGGTATATTTTAATATACAATGATTCGATTACTGTAATGCTGGCTGTGTATTCACCGGTCACTAGTGCAGGCTCTCTATAGTTGGCCATGTAGTTTAGCTAGCTGGCTATGTGCTTCAAAACACAGACAGACCATAGAGATATTCTAGTATATTGATTGGAAATGGTAAAGATTACATGAAACATCCGAGTTAAGCTTTACTGGATATGATCAGAATATTACCTGTATACTTAGAGGCGCAATGACCTAAGTGGCCCAAATAAGCCAAAATTGGTAGTCCAGCTGGTAAATGCCTTAGCATGGCAGTGTCTGGTGAATGAGTTTCTGGCAGATATCAAAGAAATAAATACTCTTAAACAATTATTTAGACATATATCTAGGGATCAAAACTTCCTATTACTGAGCATCAATTGATTATGAGAAGAAAAACCCTTAAAAAAATTTTTTTTAAAAAGAAAAAAGAAAGATTGATTATTTTGACCCTTTTGGGGTGTTGATACAAAAAAAAAAAAAAACAACTCCAACATTTAATTTATTTTTCACTAAACACACTGAACTAAGACAATTGTATCCACAATGATAAACACAGTATCCAAATCTTACTTCACCACAAAAAAAAACAACAAAAAATCTACACAAAGTTTAGGAGCACAAACCACCCAGGACACAAACACCAGAAATGTCGCTTCAACAACTTCCATGAACTTTTTACTGGCTATGAAAAAAGAAAATGTGACAAATTGAAGGGGATCCCATGCTACCCCTTGCCCCTCTAGGGAGTAGAAAGGGTTTAAAAACCATGTGACTCAGTTGATACTGCCAAGAGTTAAGGTTCTTCTCTATTTTAGAGCAGAAGTACAGATAAAAGCAGCAGGGTGTGATGTCACTCCAGAGGTCTTACTGGCATTTCCAGTCTTATCTATGGAATGTCTAGGGTTGAATGTTGATCCACCTCAACTAGAATGCAGAACATGAATAAGGATGCAGGACTGGATGCATATCCACTCATCCAACTAAATAGAAACCTAATACAGCAGATTGGATGTGAATCCACTTCACAAAAGTTAAGTAGATTCATTTGACTAAAACAGTATATAAATTCACTTCCAATACTGAACGAATCATATGAGAAAAATAAAGTGTAGATCCACATAAAGTTTTAAGTACATCCTCAGCAATATTGAGGTGTAGATATAATTTAACAAGATTGGATGTATATCTAGAAAAGCAAGATTAAAGTGGAATTATTGGGTAAAATTGACTATAGACCTATTTTCTCATGGCCAAACTGAAGTTGAGCTTTAAACTAATGGAACTGGAGCAACTTCTATATGAAAAATCTAGATCCACTTCAGTTGGAGATGGTGAACAAAAACAGAATTATTGAATGCCAATCCACTTGAACAAGAGAATGCAAAGCTACTGTAGCAAGAGAGATGTGACTAAACCAGAACAGGATTGAATAAAGTACCAAAACTAGATTGAACACAGAACACTTTATGTGGATCTACAGCTCAACAGAATGAAGAGACATTGCAGGATGATTGAACGTATATGAATTAATTAATTATTTCTTATTGAGTGCATAGCTACTTGAGAAAGAATCAATGTAAATGCAAGCAAGATAGATTACAGATGTACTCCAACAAGATAAATTCAGATCCACTTCTGTAATAAATCAACTGCAGATCCACTTCCGAAAGAAGAAAAAAGTCATCTTTGGGAGTTAAAACCAGATACAGTTCAGAAAAATGGAATGTGACCAATACTCTTCATTGCAGCAAAAGAAAACATAAATCCACTTCCCCAAAGCTAAATATAATCACTTCACAGCAATATAGAAAAATAGAAAAATAGAAAAATAGAAAGTTGATTAACTTCAACAAATTGAATGTAGATTGAAATAAAGCAATATAAAATAGTAATCCATTGAACAAGATTGAATATTCATATACTTCTACTAGATTCAATCTAGATCCAGTAGACAGATTAGACATAGATCTACAAATATCGAATCACTTTAAGAAAGATGGAATTTAAAGCAACTCCAGTAAAATGAAATTTCTTCAGGACGAATGAACGCAAATCTACACAAAATTGAACGTAGATTCACTTCAGCAAGATTGTATGCATCTACATTACAGTAAAATTGAATATAAAATTACTTTAGTAAGATTAAATGCAGATATACTTGGACAAAATTAAATCAAGATATATTTGAGACTAAGATAGAGAACCATTTGAGCCAGAAAGATTGTTACGACACTTTAATATTAAATTAAACAAACACCACAACCTTAAGAAGACTATATCCAACTAATGCACATGTACAAGGGAAATGCCGAGCATGTACGTGGATCCAGCCCATGCATATGGAAGGTACAAAGCTTGTTCTCATTACAGTTGAAACCATTACATCACCAAACTGTAGAGGGTACATGGTGCATACTACAGTACAGAGTGCACGCACTGTGTGTTTGTGGAGTGTGAGAGCGGTTTTGAAGTATTTGAGGCAAAATTCACAGATGAAGAGTTTTGGCAGGCACGTGTGATCAGCAGGGTAGGGAGACGGGTACCAGGTGTCCACTTCATGGGATCCAAACTCAATCATTTTCAACTGGTAGTTTGGCACTGAGGAGTCAGTTTTCTCTGCTTCCCCCTGACAAGTACAAAAAAATGTGATAAGGAAGAGTGGGGAAGTGAAAGACAAAGGTTAGATGGTGAGCACATAGCAGTAAGGAAATAAAGACAAATACACAAGCAGATAATAGCAGGAGGAGGATATGGGAAATATTGTGCAACAAAGTCATGTCAGTGATCACTTTCACCATTTACCAAAACCTCCTTGGTCATCTGCTGAGCTTCTCTGAAGAGACTGAGGTCCATGGTGGGAGTGAGGCCGTCCAATTTGGGTTCATCACCTCGCAAATAGCCCAGGGGCTTGGAGTTGACCAGAAGCCCGTGAAGCTGAGTGATGCGGGCCACATGAGGAGGGGGAACCCCCATGGAGTATGAATGGTCTCTGTGCACGACCTGGACAATACAAAGATGGCGAATAAATGGAGGCACATCAGAAAGAATCAAAGAAGACAACTGGAGAGAATAAAAGGGGAGTCAATATGGATAATAAGAAAGCTGAAACATATCTGAGAGATAGCAGAGTTGAAGAGAAAAAATGGATGATAAAAAGAAAGCAAATTTCAAGATAAATTCAAAAATAATTTAACTAGATACAACCCCTGAGGAGATCAACTGGCTTCCCACCTGAGAAGTGATTTTTTTGGAGTACGGCAACACGCTCTGAGATCTCTCCCCTGCTCCACCAACCAACAGACCCCCTAACATGGATCTCTGAGTCCTCCTCACAGGTCGATCGCCCACGTCACTTTCACCAACCACGCCCTCTGCTTCATCAGGCATGCTCTTACTGCGCAGCCTATTCAGCTCGTTTCTGCGTGCCTTGCACTCTTCAGCCGTCTTCCCGTGAGCCAGTGGACAGCCGGAGAGTGCAAAGTGCATGGCGTACATGCCTGTAATGTGCCCTATCCCATCACAGCCTTCCGTGGGGCATTTGTTTCCCTTGCTGGCCTCCACCAGAGTGTATGGGATACGTTTCTTCTTCCTCTTCATTCCGGGCAGCACCATGGATGCTGGTGAGATGAAGCAAGCGTCAGAAGATGAAGATGGAGGATTGAGGGATGGCATAGCTTGAGCCTCCTCTAACTTAACATCAGGCGGAGTGACCTTTTCCCTCTTTGCTGACGGAGTGTCAGACTCAAGAGTCTTTTTTTCTTCCTGAGACGATGTTTGGTGCTGGGGTACTGTCATGCGGTCAAATTTCTTTCGCTTCAGAGTTTTCTTTTCTTTGTCTGAGTCGTCTGATCGACTGGAGCGAAGTTGACGAGTAGGACGAGTGTCCCCATCGCTATTAGTTACCGCCTCACTCTCATCAGAGATGTCCGAACTGATTCCCATACTCCGAACCACATCCACTCTGGCAGCTGCTGCTGATGGGAACATCTGTCTACTCACACCCAGCTGCTTCTTTTTCCTAAACATGTTTTTCCTACTGGTGGAAGATTTTGAGGAACTTGCAGATGTACTGGTACCACTCCCACCTTTGGATGGAAGCTGCATTTTGGTGTAAGAGAAAAACTCAAATCAAAGTAACATACACTCCATCCATGTGCATACATCATACATATATATATACATACATACTGCACATTTAAAAAACAACATGGGCATGATTTCACACATGTATATGTGCTGTCTCTCTATCTTCAACAAACATGGTTTAGTTTAGTACATAATACATACGTAGCTAATCAGAGAACACAACTAGCACCTATGGTTACAACAAACTTGATCATCAACTCTATATCAAGAACAGGGGCAGATATGTGTTAATCCATTAGTGACTCAACAATAACCACACAGCTGGAAACCAAAACAAGAGGCATTATCCTACAGTGGGACTTCACATATTTCAAAGGTTATAAAATGAGGAGTAATTATATAATACACGTCTTACACAATTAGACAAGAAAAATGTGCACACCAACAAGCCAACCATTCCAAATAACAGTGCACTAGAAAATTATGTACCCACCACTTCCAAGCATATACTCAAGATATACACATAAAAACATATACACTTCTCAAATTAAGCACACTACCACTCCAGCCAGATGTTACGCACACGCACGCATATGCAGGTGCACGCACACGCACGCATATGCAGGTGCACACACACACACACACCCACCCTGAAAAGAGCACAAGGAACTGAGGCAATCATGGTGAGTGATGTTTGAATGCTTTGGAAAAGAAGTGAGTTCAATTAACCTCAATACCATCACACACCAAACAAAGGCTAGGGGTGCAGAGGTGGGCATGGATGAGCAGCTGTTTCTTAATGTCCAAGGGAAGCCTCTCAATGAAAGTCCTCAGCTCTGTACTCCAACAGTAAGGAACACTCTAGCATAGCAAGCACACCTACTCCATTAGGGGAGGGTATCAACAGTTAGTAGCGTCTTCTTATTGTGAATCTAATGATACTAACTGGATTTGTAGCACAATATCAACACTTGGTAACATAGCGCTCTGCACATGAGCGAAGTAGTACACATCAATCAAGCCAGGCCACTCACTCAGAACCGGTAAGGATTGTCACAGAGTAAAAGACCCATAGAAAAAGCAATAACTTCAGAAAGCCTGATTGCAAAAAATATATATCATTGAATGGATACACCCATGATCCAGTCCCGTGTGGATTAGAAGATAGAGCACTAGGTATGTGAGAAAAGCAGAAGAGAGTCAGACATTTAGCTGAATAACCCAGCGAGGTTGTGGAGTAATTAAAATTGCTACCTAGTTTTATCAAATTGGCCAATTGTGGTTTGTAATCTAGCAATGGATAATACTCTCAGGTGTTATCTCAACAAAAAAAAAAGAAAAAAAAAAGAAGATCAACTTCATTTTAATCTTTCATTTATATTTCAAAAAAGCAAGCTTTCCTTCGATCCCATCTTTGAAAAAAACAAACATTAATATTAGTTCATCTTCTATTAGGAAGACAGAAGTAAAATTTTATGAGCTGTCTTCAATATGCTCCAGATTTAGTTTCACTTTTCAAAATATTACCATTTAAAATCAATCAAATAATTTTGGACTCCCCTTTCACATAAATAGAAGTTCCACTCTTCTTGTAATTGCTGAACCTGCAAAACAGAATATTCTGAGAAAGTCCACATACAGCCTGGATGTAAGGATGACTGAAATGAATGATCAAGTTATCAGCACATGTGGTTAGAAGTTGTAGGAACACCTGGCACAATTCCCTACCCCCATTAAGGCATTAAGTGGGTTTGGGTGGGAGTGGACATGCTGTGCATTTTCCAATTCCCACTTGATGAAAACAGACATAGTTAGCAACACATACCTACACGTGACCATACATGCACTCTCAACCACATACTCAGTTGTTGTCTTTCTTACAATAACCAACACTTGGCAAGGCATACCAAATACAACTTAGATAAGATCACATGACCACATGCACTCAACTTTGATAAGATCACATGATCATATGCACACGGATAACAATTACCTTTCCAGTTCCCTTACTGCGTGCCACCAGTGGACAGCCGGACACTGCATAATGCATGGCATACATTCCTGTCACATGACCAAGACCCTCGCAGCCCGGAGTAGGACACTTGTTGCCTTTACTTGCTTCCACCAGAGTGAACGGTATCCTTTTCCGACCTTTCTTTCGTGGTGTCACAGACACTCTCCTCCTCATGGGCGTGGTCAAAGGAACAGGCGTGACAACTCGTCTCACTTTCGGGTTAAGGTTGTGAGTAGAGTCAGGCGTGGCAGTGTTTGTGTTAGTGCTGCATGTGCTCGTGTCAGAAAGAGAGAGCTGGGGGATAGTCACACGCTCGCTCTTCTCCACCTTCTCAGCTGACTTCATGGGTGTGGCACATTTCCTGGCAGATCGGCGGCGAGTGGACTGGCAGGACTTTGGGGAAGTGGGAGTGGACTGTGTTGAAGTGTTAGTGGAATCTGTCTTGGTTGTTTCAGACATCTTTAAACATGAGCTTGAATAGAAAGCCTCCTGATCTTCCTGAACCAGTGCAGCTCCAACAATTTACCATGAATAATTGAAATTTGATTGCTTAGGCTCCCAGGTGCCAATTCACATGGTCCTTCCCAAACGGTGGTCCTTCCAAAATCCAATCTACGGAGAACACACGACCGAAGTTGTAGGAAGGAGCGGAACTGACACCTCAGAGCTGTTTACCCTCTTCCCCACACAACGGGAGTTATGGTGCAGGGAAGCGTCCAATTTTCCTGATTGCGCCAATGGGGTAAAAGTTGGGAGTGAGAAAGAAAAAAAAGGAAAAAGAAAAAAATTTAAAAATCCGGAAGAAATTAATTCAAATAGAGAGCACTGTCACGTGACAACGCCTAACTATTCAGCTAATTACCTCGCCGGGATGTTCAGTGCGCGGTAAGGGTAACACGTGTAGAATAACCTGAATTTGGGTTAGGTTAGTAAGAAGATGCAGATCTTCCTGGTAACCCTACCCGGGAAGACGATAACTCTGGAGGAGGAGTCCTCGGATACTGTTGAAAATGTGAAGGTGGATATTGAGGAGAGGGAGGGAGTCCCAGTGTGTTTGCAGCGGCTGCTATACGGTGGCCGGGAACTTGAGAATGACCGCCCCCTTAGTGATTACGACATTCATAAAGGTGAGTTCGGACAACTCATTATTGAACAAAAACTCATCACAAATGTGTGCCCCAACTAACTCCTTCTTGGGGCAGGAAACTACCAGGAAGGCATGCCCTGCAGTGATGAGTCACTCTTGAATTCTACCTTCTTGGTTGCCCAGGCATGAACATTGGGGCAAGGTGGTGTCATTTGTGTAACAGTTTGTGTCATTTTATGTACCTAGTTACTGTTAGGAGAGTCTGCCCACTTCAACTTATTGTACCATGTTGTGGTATTCACAGCCATTTTTGTGCCAGAGTTTCATCCAGTTTCTTTTGAACATGATCTGTCTGTACTTTAGCTGATTCATTGTGACTGTTTCCTTCGAAAAGGAAGGGAGGGACTTATATTTGTTTGGTGTGTGTATGCAACTGTGATCTATCCATGCCATACCTTACCTGTTCTTGTATTCCTTGTAATGTGCAGAGTCCACGCTCCATCTGGTTCTTCCACTACTAGGCGGAGTCATTGAGCCCACCATGCGAGTGCTGGCACAGAAGTACAACTGTGACAAGATGATCTGCCGCAAGTAAGTAATTCAACCACTGCACCCACTCTTTTTTTTCAACCACACCTACTCTCATTTAACCACACCCTATATCCTGGTGATCATCTAAATCATGCATATATATGAAGTCAGCTCAATTTTGTGTCCTAAAGGGAAGTGTGATGTTTTACGTTGGAGGTTTCTGTGTTGAAGGATTGTTGCGTGGAGCAAGCTGCTAATATAGTCCCCCTCTAGCTGTGGCTGGTTCGGTACTATTTTTATCTTGCATGTGTTTGTGTTCACACTGGACTGGGGTGCTTTTTTGGGGGGGGGGGGGGGAGATGTTTTAATTCTATGTTTCATTGTGGAACTTTTTTTTACCAGTGTTATCTAATCTTGGTTAGATTTGTCTGGTTGCAATAAGCTTAAGTGAATTGGCTTAGCATGAATAAATTAGTGGAGCTGTAGTTAATAACGGTTAGTGGTAGAATTTAAGATGTTACCTATTTTTTATCATTTCAGGATTCATACTGTTGGCAATAATTACATCATGTGAGGTTCGAGTAAAAGTATGTTTGTTGTTTAAAATTTAAAAAAAAAGAAGTTATTTTGTTTAATGCATAAGGACAAGGGCCCGTCATCCAACTATGGCAGATTGAGTTGTGGTCGGATAGGCCCTGACCACTAGCACTGAACTCTGACCCTGATAGGTGACGGATATTGAGTGCAGGTCTTAGGGAGGTGGTACATATCATTGCCATTCTCTCACCTGGCCTGCATACACACACGACACGCACACAACAATCAGCATATGTTTGGTGAAGAATGTAATTGAATGGGACGTTGTGTGCAAATGTTTTGGGTGTGCTCTATTTCGATTCATATCTGTGTTTGCTAGGTGCTATGCTAGGCTCCATCCACGTGCTCACAACTGCCGCAAGAAGAAGTGTGGACACTCAAGCCAACTTCGTCCAAAGAAGAAGCTTAAGTAAACTTTGACTTTGATGGATGGCTTGTGACTATTGCAGTTATAATATCTTCATGTAATATGCTTGATAAAAAGATGATTTAGAAGGGAGACTGGGGAGAGGGGAAGGCAGTGGGTAACTATTGTTTCACTTGTTGGCCTGGTTACCTGCTGGTAATGAAACTGGTTTAGCTAAAATTGGCAGTTGGGACGACCGAGTTGAAGAGGTCGTGATGGGCATCTTTTCTAACTGAATATGACCGTTTAATTTATGTTGCATGAAATGTGATATGCATCCTCCATTTGGTTACTGTATCAGTAGTTGCAGTAGGTCCAGTCATGTCATCGTCTCAGGCAACTGTGTTTGTGTGGAGTTCCCCTAACTGCACCTTCCTTTAGCTGGATCAAAGGACTGGATATGAATGTGTCCCTGGGTCAACACACACACACACACACACACACACACACACACACACACACACACACACACACACACACACACACACACACACACATATATATGTATGTATGTATGAAACTCCTGGGGTGAGGAGTGCGTTCTGGTTTGTTCCAGAAACTTGTAAGGCTTACATATTTTCAGCTGGAACTGTGGACTTGTTTATGGTGGATATAATCATGGTTGCAGAAAGAATTCGGCTAATATGTCCTTGAGTGGGTTTAGATCATGTTATTCTGATTCATAGGAGACCAAAATCAATATCCTCATGGACCCTTCACTATTTTGGGGCAGGCAAAGAATGGTTTCTACAGAAAGAAATCAATATAAATACAGTTGGAAGACATTTAACAGAAATTGAAACTACACCCACAACACCCCCAGAATACTGCAGTTATTGAATGGGTGTTTGCAACCAAATAACTAATGCAGTAGCTGTTTGTTGTTGTTTTTTCTCAAACTGAGTTCACTTAGGTGCTCACAATGTGTAATTTAGTGAGCACTTTAGCTTGCGCAACCTGAGAAACCAATGGACCACGATATTAGGGATATTAGGAATAAAGACGGTATGAATCTTCCAGAAGACATTTAATTGATCAATGAAAATTTATCAGTGTTAATTTGAAAAACGCGGAGGTAACTTCAGTTATCCTAACCCCTGGGGTTGCAACGAGTTTAGTTATGGAATTTGCTACTGTATTATTTATTATGGACAAGAATGGTCCATTCTTACAGAAATACATTCTCCTGAGACCTGTAGTTTTAAAAATGTAGGTAAGACCCAACAAAAAAGGAAACCCAATTGGATCAGCAGGCTGCCAGAATACCACCTGAATTAATCTCTAGCCTAATGGGGTGTGTTTTTCACTACATGATCCTCAATATAATGTATAACTTTTACCAGGTAAGAGAAACTGATTATTTCAGACAGTTTCTCTGCAAACAGTTCCCTCAGGGAGGAAGGGCATGTGATGACAGCCAGAACAACTCCTGGTGCCATTGGCCTTACACCAGCAATCAGTCCTCTGACAAACAATGTCTGTGTGTGTGTGTATAAGAAAATTTCGAAGACAAGGAGATCTGACCAGACACCAACATTTCTGTGTGATGCCATCATAAGCTAAGTTTATTACCATTGGTCCTGGATTCATCCAGGACACTGCCATCATGGTACTTCGTACCATGGGCAGCTTCTAAGTTCTAATATATATATAAAAGGAGCATGTTTGTGCTATCATTCTGACCAAACCTGTGGGTGGATTTCTCTGAAACTTGGTATGATGACAGGTTTTTGACCAACTAAAAACATGGGCTGGAACGTAGTTACCATGGTAATGAGAAAAAGCCAAATATGGTATTTTGTCCAGAAAAACTCAATGGAGCTACAGATCTAAAACTTGGTATGAATATGTGAATTCACTCTGGCAGTGACATGGACTGTGTCCCACCTGACCACACCTGTAAGGCTAATAATACCAAAAATGGTATTTCAGCAGAAGTACTTGAACCTATGGAATTAGACCAATGAACCCATATATATTTGGAATTAATATAATCTGGAGAATGTTTTTAAGTGCATGACCACACCCATTTCTGTTCCAGGTCAGGCCAAAAATGGTACTTTGGTCAGACAAACCTTTGGAGCGACAGACTTCAAACATGGTATGCATACACAACTTGACTTTGAGAGTAACATGGGTGGGATCCTTCCTTGCTACACCTCTTCCCATTGGTGTGTAAAGTAAAAAAGTGCCAAAAAAAGGAACTCATGAATACACTAAGGAATTAGATCTACAAACCCATTTGAACATATATTTTGGTTTGTAAGTATGTTTGTATGTGTGTCTAGGCATCACAGCCAAACATTTAACAAAAAAAGGCTGAATTTGGCATGTGCTCTCCAAGAACCCGGGTGATCATTATTAAACACGTGGGTATGATAATGAGTATGGTTTTGCATAGCACACCAATAGGAAGTCATTCTGGATGAAAAAAGTTAATTGAAGACTAATCAGCCCAAAATTTGATTTGTGTTCTCCAAGTACCTGTGAAAGCATCATTAACCACATATGGGTGTGGTTTGTCTATAACCACACCAACTGGAGGCTGTTTTAGCTATTAAAAGCTAGACAAACGACCAACCAGACAGAAATTTGGAATATGATTTCCAAAAAAACTGGGTAAGAATAATTAATTGCATGTGCCAATAGGTGTGATCTGGTCATTGCCACCTCATAGGACGTCACTATGCCTGCCATAAACTCATTTATGGACCGATGTGCTGAAATTTGGCATATGGAGTGCAAGTAATAGGGTGAAGCATTATTAACCAATGTGGGTTGGCAATATGTGTGGTTTGGTATTAGCCACACCAATAGGAAGTTGTTTTGGCTGCCAAAAGCTAATTAAAGGACCAACCAGGCCAAAATTTGAGTGGCTTCTATTAATGTTTCATGTTGACATTGGTTGGGCAACACTGAGTATATGCTGCTAGTGCATATACACATAATTTAAATACTGTACTGGAAGGTTCTTGAGGGGTCTCTGTCACACTGGTATATGTAGTCATTTAATTTTGAATAATTCTATAAACTCGCAAGGAAAAACCAATAACCTTGATAGTGAAGTCTAAATAACAAATGGAAGACAAACCAAACTCAATTTCTCTATCCAGTGCTCAGTTCTAGTGTCCACTTCCTCCCACACAGAATGATTTCTATGTCACTACACTCTGTGTCTGCAGATTAAATAAAAATTAATTCAAAATTGAAGGTGTGCATCTCCAAGCATAATATAAAGCCAATAGCATCAATTTGCTGTTGAAATGCATTACCATGGTAGTTGTCAGCAAATGTTAATTAGGTACAGCATCATTGGGTTAAATGTTCTGCCACTTGGAAGAATAGTTCAACCTGAACACCACCACCATGACAGTTGAAGTGAACACAACTGAACTGGGAGGTTGTGATTGGCAGAAAATAGACGTGAGTGGTGCATACATGCATGCTCAACACAACTGGCCACCTGAAGAACATGTCCTTTTTAATTTATTTCAGCTATCCTGGATGATGCAACTCATTCTTCATGATACACAATCCATTATGCAGTTGGTGTGCCAGCATTTTTTTCTTGGACCCAATAGGTGGCTCATCCAACACTGTGACATTATGACTATAGCTTGAGGTAATACTTGCACATTGCACAGATATCACGACATGGATCAACCCAAATTAGTTGCCAAACAATTTCATTGGATTTCTCAACAATGATCAAAGCTCTGCACTAATATCTGATCCTCTCAGATACTTCTGGTCACAAATGACGGCCATATTCTCTCTTTTCTTTGATCGAAACAAATTAAACACTCATGGAAGGGAACATTAAATGGTTGCTAGATTCTTCCTTGCAGCACTGCAGTCATGGAGGGTGAGAGGCTAGCATTGCAGGAAGGTACAATATTGTTTTGCTCTCAGTATCTCAAGAAATGTAATTAATAGGGCCCTCCCCCCTAATTATCGTACAATAATTACATTTTTGCATATCCTAATTAAGTAATTTGTTTGTACTTGCCTCACACAAACTTGGACACAGTTCAACATTTACAAAAAACATAACTAGTAAGTACACACTTCATTGTACAAGCATGCAGTTAAGGCAACAAAGAGAGAGACACAGACTCTCTATGCTGAGTCATCACATGATCTAGCCTTGCTTGTCACATGATCTGGTGTGTGCAGTGAGAAAGTTAGTGAGTTGGTGGGCAGATGGACGGTGGAGCTCCGTTCATCCAGCTGTTTCTCACTCCAACAACCACTCCAGCATTCATTCTACCGCCAAACATGCCAGATAAGAACTGATCAGTTTGGTGAAGAATCTTCCAAAATGCGTTCATACTCAGTCAGGAGATCAGACTTCTTCAGAGTGATCCAGATTCTCCGAGCATACTCGAACCACTCCCGCTCAGTCAGCTGCTGTTGCTGTTGCTGGGGGGAGGTACGGCAGATTGGTGGGCGTGGCATGGAGAAGATCTGGTTGCGGAAGGTCTCGGCGAGGAGCGTGTAGCTGGGGTGGCCCGTGTAGGAGATCAGCAGCTTCAGCACAGGGTTCAGGTTAGAGTCTGTGTGTGTGTGCGTGCGTGCATGTGTGTGTGCGTGTGTGTGAACACAGATGCCAACAGGTGGAAACAAACAAACAAACAAACATTGACGACATGTTGAGCCACTGAACAAATACTCTGCAACGTGCAGATCACTTAGGAACCTTTGATTCTCCACCCATCCAGCTGGCCAGTTGCTCTGAGAAATTTCCCACACAGCAATGACCAATTCTCACAGCTGAACTGATGAACCAAACAGCTCCTGCCAATGCGTAAAGTAAGCATATATACTTGGCTAGTTCAGGCATGTATACTTGGCTAGTTCAGGCATGTATACTTGGCTAGTTCAGGCATAGTGGATACAATTAGACATTGTGCAAATGATGTTGCATATCTGAAGCCAGAGGTTTCACCAAGTAGCACAATTAATGCAGCTTAAAGCGTTTCCTGTTTAACCATTTCTGTAAAACCTTTTTCAGTACTACACGCACGCGCACACACGTACAGACATTCCTATCAAAGTTATTAGTTGTTGTTTTTTTTTTAAATTTCATTCAAAATTACACTTTCTATTACTACTGCTACTGCTGGAAGGTCTCACCTGTGTTCTCTGGCTTTGATGCAGAATAGACTGAAAAACTTTCTGTTGCATTCTGATTGGTGGGGAAGAGATGATAGTTGACATCAGCTGGGTCTATATTATCATTACTCTTTCCACCCTGGCGCACTGGAAACCCTTTACCAATTGGCACTATGCCACTCTTGTAGAGCGAGATCCCACCATTAATGCTAAACTTTGCACCTCGGAAGTTCTCGGCAAGCAACTGGTGTGCTTCTCGAAGGGAGAACGGCTGGAAGTGGCTGGGGGAGGCGTGGTTTAGGACGAACACTGAACAGAATGATGAAGATCAGGTAAACAAGAATGAAGTACTTGGTTCAGTGCAGTTGTTTATAACTAACCTAATTGAGAGTAATACTCCTTAGGTCCTTTATCACTGCAGTAAAAACAAAAACGAACATTAACTTAAGTGGTCTATACTATAAACAGTTTGTGTAATGAACTATTTATTATGCATCAAAACAAGGCAGAGTTTACACTGCAGAGTTTACACTGCATTACACCACAGAGTTTACACCACAGAGTTTACACCACAGAGTTTACACCGCAGAGTTTACACCGCAGAGTTTACACCGCAGAGTTTACACTGCAGAGTTTACACCGCAGAGTTTACACCGCAGAGTTTACACCGCAGCTGTGCTAGCAATTAGCACATGCCATTGTGTGGGAGGGGACACGGTCATCATCCCAACTACACACAAGTGTCTAATGTGGACGCAAAATTGCATGCACCACACATGCTGGACATTGCCGCTACATCCATCACCATGGCCACCAATCACATCGTGATTTACTCTGCCGTTTCCATGGAGAGGCGAAGGCAGCTGCTCTTCATTTGCTCTGCTGTCCACAGGAACTGAAAGAGAATGTCGACAGAGTCCAGAGAGTCCAGGACGACCAGTATCACATGGCAGACAGAATAGAAGAACATGGCTGTCTGCAGGGACTGTAGAAGAGGAAGAGGAAACATAGCAGGAGAGAAAAGAGGAGATAACTCTCGGCAGTTTTAGTGTATCACTAACCATCATATACGCATAACGTAAGCTACACCAAATCAACACCACACTGGGTTGAGGCAGGTTGAAGTAGGTTGACAATAGCTTCATGGGGACACAACTGGACCAACATCACACTGGGTTGAGGCAGGTTGAAGTAGGTTGACAATAGCTCTATGGGGACACACACTGGACCAACATCACACTGGGTTGAGGCAGGTTGAAGTAGGTTGACAATAGCTCTATGGGGACACACACTGGACCAACATCACACTGGGTTGAGGCAGGTTGAAGTAGGTTGACAATAGCTTCATGGGGACACACTGGACAACACCACACTGGGTTTAGGCAGGTTGAAGTAGGTTGACAATAGCTTCATGGGGACACACACTGGACCAACATCACACTGGGTTGAGGCAGGTTGAAGTAGGTTGACAATAGCTTCATGGGGACACATACTGGACCAACATCACACTGGGTTGAGGCAGGTTGAAGTAGGTTAACAATAGCTTCATGGGGACACAACTGGACCAACATCACACTGGGTTGAGGCAGGTTGACAATAGCTTCATGGGGACACATACTGGACCAACATCACACTGGGTTGAGGCAGGTTGAAGTAGGTTGACAATAGCTTCATGGGGACACATACTGGACCAACATCACACTGGGTTGAGGCAGGTTGAAGTAGGTTGACAATAGCTTCATGGGGACACATACTGGACCAACATCACACTGGGTTGAGGCAGGTTGAAGTAGGTTGACAATAGCTTCATGGGGACACATACTGGACCAACATCACACTGGGTTGAGGCAGGTTGAAGTAGGTTGACAATAGCTTCATGGGGACACATACTGGACCAACATCACACTGGGTTGAGGCAGGTTGAAGTAGGTTGACAATAGCTTCATGGGGACACATACTGGACCAACATCACACTGGGTTGAGGCAGGTTGAAGTAGGTTGACAATAGCTTCATGGGGACACATACTGGACCAACATCACACTGGGTTGAGGCAGGTTGAAGTAGGTTGACAATAGCTTCATGGGGACACAACTGGACCAACATCACACTGGGTTGAGGCAGGTTGAAGTAGGTTGACAATAGCTCTATGGGGACACACACTGGACCAACATCACACTGGGTTGAGGCAGGTTGAAGTAGGTTGACAATAGCTTCATGGGGACACACTGGACAACACCACACTGGGTTGAGGCAGGTTGAAGTAGGTTGACAATAGTTTCATGGGGACACACACTGGACCAACATCACACTGGGTTGAGGCAGGTTGAAGTAGGTTGACAATAGCTTCATGGGGACACATACTGGACCAACATCACACTGGGTTGAGGCAGGTTGAAGTAGGTTGACAATAGCTTCATGGGGACACATACTGGACCAACATCACACTGGGTTGAGGCAGGTTGAAGTAGGTTGACAATAGCTTCATGGGGACACATACTGGACCAACATCACACTGGGTTGAGGCAGGTTGAAGTAGGTTAACAATAGCTTCATGGGGACACAACTGGACCAACAGCACACTAGATTGAGGCAGGTTGAATAGGTTGACAATAGCTCTATGGGGACACACACTGGACCAACAGCACACTGGATTGAGGCAGGTTAAAGTAAGTTGACAATAATTCTATGGGGATACACACACTGGACTAACATCACACACACTGGACTAACA
Source organism: Lycopodina hypogea (assembly GCA_963969325.1). NCBI lineage: Eukaryota > Metazoa > Porifera > Demospongiae > Poecilosclerida > Cladorhizidae > Lycopodina > Lycopodina hypogea. The sequence goes on along the minus strand of OZ017793.1, from coordinate 3,366,213 downwards.
TCACACACACACACACACCAACACTCACCATTAGCTCCAGGTAGACACTGGGTGGCACATCACGAGGCACAGAGCTGGGGTTGCGGCACAACTGGTCGTGCAGCGTCTCACTGAGGACCGGCTGAGCGTCCAGCAGTATGACACGCTCAGCAGTCACCACCATCTCCACCCCCATGGTCTGGAAGCCTCCACTGTCATAGACGTCTTTGCTCTGCGTCCGGAACATGAATGGCCTGAGGAAGGAGATAGGGAGGAATGGGTTGGGTGATGAGGATTAGAAACTATCAATCCAGATCAGTTGATCCAACATGTGTTCCATTGTCTCCCTCAACCTGCCTCAATTACCAAGATTACTTATCTCATCTAATTCTGTGCTTCTAGCATCTTCAACTTGTTATTAGGACTGGTATAGTGTTGATAGAGTATGTGCCTCAATAGAGCCAACTCAATTTGAATTGCCTCAATCCAGTGTTGTGCTGATCCAGTTATTCGAAGCAAGGATTATTATTAGGGGTTTATAAGAATGTGTAGGGAGAACCCCTCCCCAATCTCTCTCTCTCTCTCTCATACACACACACACACACACACACACACCAACTTACTTCCATTCCCTTGTCCTCCCAGTGTTGGTTTCTGTCAATAAGCTTTAGGGCATGTGCCATCTCATTTGTCTGTGAGTGGAACACAGAGTGTTCTGCGGCAGTGTTCCTGGGGTGCATGCCCCCTCCCTCCCCTCGCCCCCCACCCCTCATTCCAGGCTGCAAGGGAGTGTAGCTACTTGGACTCGACGTGATTCCATCTTGTTTGCGGTGGCCACGCCCCCTCTCATCGTGTAGCTTCAAGACATGGGATGCAGGCAGTGAAGAACTGTGGTGATGATGGTGTCCCGAGGGAGATGGTAAAAGGTCTCCACGAGGAGAAAAATGGCCGGAAGTGGATGTGGTCGTCTGATGCGACATGGGAGGAGAGTTGGGGAGGTGTTGCCCGGAGGATTCCCGCTGCATGATGGACACGCCCCCAAGGCCAGGGGGGAGCAAGGCAGCAGAGTCTGCCACACGTTTGTCTTGGCGGGCAAGGATGATGGGTGTCTTAGTCATCATGGAGGAATTGTTCCCACCTGCTCCATCTCTATTCCCATACTCGGCCTGCAGAAGGATGACACAGGAGAACAATAAACAACATGACCAAGAGGTGTAAACACAATTACAGTAAACAACATGACCACAAGGTGTAAACATAATTACAGTAAACAACATGACCACGAGGTGTAAACACAATTACAGTAAACAACATGACCACGAGGTGTAAACACAATTACAGTAAACAACATGAGCACGAGGTATAAACACAATTATGGGTGGGGTGGAGGTATCACTATTAATGCTCTCATCCATCCAGTTAGATAATTGTTTTACAGCATTGCTATGTGAGAATGTTAATTGCTCTAATGACTTCCAATAGCAACACAATCCCTCCCGCACAACAAATACATGTAAACAATAAGTTCACATGAAACCACTGTTTCCACCAAACTCTTCGCTCAAAGATATCTAATTTAGTGATCCATCATAAATAGTTGATTTTTCTATAGCTTACAAATGGAATGGTTACCTAGGCAACTGATAAAAGTGTACATAAACACTCCTTGATCTTACTCTTCCTCTGCCTGATCGCATACGCTGGTCGCGGCCGTCTCTCTCCTTGAGCCGGCGATCTCCCCGTGCTGAATTCCTCCCTCCGCCCAGAGAGCGGTGACCTGTTCCCCCGCCACCTCCACGACTGTCGTTGATTGGAATGCCCCCCGTACCTGGTCGGTACGAACTAGAAGAGTGCTTTCGATCATCCATTGTGTTCGACTGCATTGGCAATGAAATGAACACACATCAGACAACCATAAATAAGTCACTTAGCTCAACATTAACTAGACTGGAATAGGGTATGTAACTTATACCAACTCTGTGTAAGCTAACATAACTACTTCCTGGCCAGCTACTTGGGCTCCTGGTTACTCTATCTCTTGTCCTACCATACACTTGAGGAAAGCAGTAAGAGGCTCTCCTGATTTATATCTCTCAGTGTAAACTACTTACCTCATTACCTTAATACTACTCCAACTTCTCACCCTGACAGGTTCTACAACATTACCAACTGTTCCAACTTTTATGAAAACCTTCAAAAAAAAAGGTAATACACTATCTAAGTCTATACTTTACCATCCCACATGCAACACACTCACTCCCACCCACTCGCACACTAACCTAACACTTCACACACTCCCACCCACCCCCATTCTCAGGATATTTTTTAGGAGAGTGGGGCACCCCCCTTAAGCATTTTGTGCCCCCCTTGAGCAATTTTTGTAAAGCAAATAAAGTATATTTATACAGCAATGTCTAGGTTTTCTGTTCCAAATATCAACTACACTCTCTACAATGTCATGTGGAAGTTTTTCAGGTGTTTCTAACATTTACATGCATATACACTGACACATGTATGCCCCCCTCATCTCTATTTCACCCCCTTAGTAATTTTTCTTTAAAAAAACCTGACTCCCACACAGAGCTAACATTTTACACACTTCTACTATTCAAGAATATATCAGCACAGAAATAAGGGCATCATCAATTATAATGTCCCAATTGATTAGTCCCACAGTACAAGCTTCACATATCCATCGGGAGCAGCCACCCTAATTGTAGTCACCTTATTATAGAGATATTTTGATATGACACAGGCATTGGTTCGAGCAAGTAAAGTTAACCAACCGGTCCTCACCAGCTCAGGGAACACTCATACCTCTAGAGGGTGACCGCAACATTGCCCCAGTCAAAGACTAGCAGTCCTCAAAGACTAGCAGTTCTCAAACTAGCGCGGAAGGAGGAAGCAAAAGACGTGGTCAACACAAATGAAATCAAGATTTCGCCACACCTGTACTTTTCCTTGCGCATGCGTATTAAACAGGAAGAAAGCTGCCAAAGAGAATTTAAGAGGCTTTAGAAATGGCGAAGGAAGCGGTGGATAATGCCCTCTACCCCATAGCTGTGCTCATAGATGAACTAAGAAATGACGACGTAAATGTAAGTTCAAGTTAGGCGTAAAGTATCTATAAGAAACTACGTGGTGACCCACCGAGCTGAGCTTCATAGACGATACTCATCATTTTGTGTTTGGTAGTTGGTTGGCCAGCTTATTTAATATTGATAACCTTTTTGTTCATGGCTGAGTACCAAAGTTGGCTGGGTAGATATGTGCTGGTTTGTTAAACTCTATCCCCTTCAAATAAGACCCCCAAAACTGTGTCTCCCACACAGCTGCGTTTGAACTCAATCAAGAAGCTGTCTACCATTGCACTGGCCTTGGGGGATGAACGGACAAGATCAGAATTGTTGCCTTTCTTAACTGGTGAGTCTGTTCTAAATACTATCAAACCCTCTCACTCCTCATCTGATGGGGGAGGAGGTTCAGTGTGACCTATTGACCTTTCACCTGTAGGAGTCTTTCCACTTGATCTCATTTCATTCCTCTTTCTGTGCTCTTCCCTCCTTCCCCCTTCCAACCCCAACATTGCCCCCTCCCTCTCCACTCCCATCCCTCTCCGCTCCCCTCCCTCTCCACTCCCCTCCCCCTCCGCTCCCCTCCCTCTCCACTCCCCTCCCCCTCCACTCCCCTCCCCCTCCACTCATCCATTCCCCTCCACTCACCTCTCCCTCCACTCACCTCTCCCTCCACTCACCTCTCCCTCCACTCACCTCCCCCTCCACTCACCTCCCCCTCCACTCACCTCCCCCTCCACTCACCTCCCCCTCCACTCACCTCCCCCTCCACTCACCTCCCCCTCCACTCACCTCCCCCTCCACTCACCTCCCCCTCCACTCACCTCCCCCTCCACTACCTCCCCCTCCACTCACCTCCCCCTCCACTCACCTCCCCCTCCACTCACCTCCCCTTCCACTCCACTCCCCCTCCACTCACCTCCCTCTCCACTCACCTCCCTCTCCACTCACCTCCCTCTCCACTCATCTCCCTCTCCACTCCCCTCCACTCACCTCGACTCCACTCACCTCCCCCTCCACTCACCTCCCCCTCCACTCCCCCTCCACTCCACTCCCTCTCCACTCAGGTTTATCTTACCAAGTGGTAGAACATGTATAAGCAACAACACTGACATATGCATGGTGTTTATGTATATATATATATATATATATATGCACAACACACACATGTGGAATGGCTGCCTTTGGCAGTTGCTACTCGTGAAGTCTGTCACATTAATGAGTATGTCTGTGCAATCCCAGATGACAAGAGAAGTGGAAAGGGTTGAGGAGGGATGATATGTAAGGGTCTGAGTAGGAGAAGGAAATAAATATAAGGACTAAAAGTTTGTACGATTGTTAATTCTCGGCCTTAATAAACCTAAAATATCCATAGAGTTAACAACAACTTTTGGCTTGTGATAAATAGTCCGTAAGGTTGACGATACACTGTGCCCACTTGAATGGGAAAAACCATCAATTCTATTCATCTGCCTAATTTTGTCACCAATCCCGATATGGCCAAAGGGAACATTCAAGCAAAGTTTCATCAAAATTGTCCATACGTGTAGGAGTTCCCAGACAAAAATATACACAGACAGAGAGATAGATATTGGATAGTGGTTATTAGGATTCTCACGGAGTGGCAGCCACTGCTTGCGAAGTCAGTCACTTTAATAGCTAGATGATAAAGAATTCCTGTGACTGTCACATCAGGCAACCGGTCGAAACCATAATTTTCCTGTTGTTCATGCCAAGTTTCATCGAAATTGGTCCACAAGACTTGGAGGATTTCCCGGACTATAGCACACAGATATCTGTGTATTTTTTTATGGTTTGGAGAAAAGGAAGATGAGGGGATATCAGAAATTATTTTCTGAATTATTATGACCTCCCCCCCCCCCCCCCCCCCACCAAAATAAGGTTTAGCATGCCCAGGTGATGAGATGTGACCAGGTTGGACCCAGCCCATGACTGCTCCTACGGTTATAAGTGTGTGCATGCCAAATTTTAGGTTCTAGGTCCAAGACTTTGTCGTAATTACCACTTTGGCATTTTTAGCCTCGTATGCCCACAGAAGGTGGTAAAGCCAGTGACCCAAATTTTGGGGTGTAAAACCATCCTTAGTGTAGGATGTGGCTACCACCCTCATGTTGGTTCATTTGGTGCTGTGGTTTGGCAGGAAAAGGTATGTACACAAGCATGCATATATATACACACATACATACAACCATGTATAGTTTGACACTACCGAAAGAAGAGGTGTGGCCTGGTGGGACCCACCCCATGTCACTCCCATAATTATGTGTGTACATGGTAAGTTTCAGGTTTCAGGTATCTGATCCAAGAAGAGCTTTGTCTGCATTCCAGATTTGGCCTTTTAGCCTAACACGCTCGCAGGAAATGATATGGCCGGATGGCCCAAACTAGTTTAGGTGAAACTGTATCCTTGGTATTGAATGTGTATCCTGAAGAATGGATTTTATTTGGTTTGATTCTTTGGCAGTAAGTGGATACACATACATTTTGTAGATATTGTATGTACGTACATGTATGCATACATACGTACAAGTACATACATACCAGGAAGAGGTGTGGCTAGGTGGAATCAGGATCGATCCACCTAGCTCTTTTTATCAAGAATTTGAAAGAGGAAAAAAAAGAAATGATAATAAGGGCGGGGGGAAATGAAAGGAGAACCAAGCATTCTGGGGTTTTTCATGCCTATAAAATGTCTTCAAAATCCGTTAGGCCATTTGTGAGCCCAAACGTTACAGTTCATAGTTTATATAAATGATAATAAACGTATGCTTGTGCACATACATCTCACAAATATATTTTAGGTGCATGCCAAAGTTATAAATTTTTACTCAACCACTGTCTCAACAGTTCCCTTCTGTGTCCCCACCCCCTTTCCCCTCCCCACCTGTGCAGACACACTGGACGATGATGATGAGGTACTGTGGGCTCTGGCCGAACAGCTAGGGGACAAGGACTTTGTTGTGTTTGTTGGGGGACCCGAACACTCACACACTCTGCTGGTGAGAGAGAGAGCAACGAGCGATTTCACCGTTGGCTAGTCCAGTTGGACACAATGTCTATGATCACCTCAGGCAGCTAGCTATTCCATAGGATTATCTGAACAACTGACTGTGTACTGAGCCCTGTTCAGTGGCAGTTAAGTGTTGTGATTTAGGAGTGTGTCAACCTTTCTCCACCGTCCACATATTCAATCGAACTTTAGCCGACTGCTGTATGACCATAATGGCATTGATTTTTGTTGAAAAGAACCCACACTTGGAGCTGTATTAGACCACCCAAGTGGTTGTGGGCACCAACCACTCACATGAATTCATGCATCCTTGAGTCTATTGCCATTTCCTTTGTGTGACCTGTTGAGTAAGCATTTTCACAACAAAAAATTTTTTTCCTCACTATTCTTCTGTCCTCTCACCACATTTGTCTCCTCTCTCCTCTTCTCTCTCCCCCTCTCTCACTCCCTTTCTCGCCCCCCCCCCCCTCTTCTCTCTCTCCTCTCCTCCCCCCCTCTTCTCTCTCCCCCCCCCTCCCTCTCTCTCCCCCCCTGCTCCTCCCCTCACCCCAGCCACCCCTGGAGAGTCTGGCCACAGTGGAGGAGACAGTGGTGAGAGACAAAGCTGTGGAGTCACTGCGCTCAGTGGCCGAGCACCACTCCACCCAACTGCTGGAGGAGAACTTTGTTCCCATGGTCAGACGTCTGGCATGTGGTGAGTGGGAGATGGAGGGACTCATTCATTACTAATACACATAGCATGCACGCGCGCGCACTCACTCACTCACTCACTCACTCACTCACTCACTCACTCACTCACTCACTCACTCACTCACTCACTCACTCACTCACTCACTCACTCACTCACTCACTCACTCACTCACTCACTCACTCACTCACTCATGCAAACTGATTTTTCAGGAGAGTGGTTCACCTCGAGGACGTCAGCCTGTGGGCTGTTTGCAGTGGCCTACCCAAAGGCTACAGAGTCCACCAAGCTAGATCTACGCCAACTTTACAAGACTCTCTGTGGGGACGATACGCCCATGGTCAGAAGGGCAGCTGCATCCAAGCTAGGGGTAAGGCCAGTTCTGTCATGTCACATGACATTCACATGACATTCACATGACCTGTTGCCAGTATAGACCATTACAAGGGGAGAGGCTGTGTGGTGTGTGTATGAGTTAGTGTGTGTGTGAGTTAGAGTGTGTGAGTTAGTGAGTGTGTGTGAGTTGGTGAGTGTGAGTTAGTGTGTGTGTGTTTTAGTGGATATGTTTTCCCACGTCGAGTTCCTTATGCATTGACACTCTGTGCTATTGCTATTAGGAGTTTGCCAAGTCCATGGAGCCAGACAACATCAAGGGAGACCTCATCCAGCTATTTCACAACCTTGCCAACGATGAACAGGTACGCTCCATACATCTCTGTGTTGCCATGACGCAGTTACAGAGCCTCGTGCAGCATTCTCATGTTGGCTTGTCACCTCCATGCAGCTGTTCCATCAGCTCCCCTAGTTGGCCAGTGAAGCGTGCTAGTCAACACTGGGGGCAGCGGTGAAGGTGTGATGAACCACACCTACTAACAAATAATGCTGAATCTGCATAATTAGCAAGCTCTGTTTATGCAGATGTAGCAATCCTTATCAGGGTAGAGTACAGGGGGAAATTTTCCTTGGGGGGGGGGGGGGGGGAGAAATGTAATGACAGGATATTTTTGTAGAAGCATGTCCTGGGGTGTCTGGGGGCTTGCCTTCCTGATATGTGTTGTGGTGGGTTTTTAGCAGCCAGCTGACTACAACTATTTTGTAAGATGTGTGTGGTGGCTGAGTTATGCTCTTGGACTAACAACCCCTGGTTTGTGAATTCAAACCCAGCACTGGCAGGAAAACTTTCCTGTCCTTCAACATCTTCCCACACCAGTTCACCCAGCTCATGTTGACTACCTCCTTGTGGAGAGCCCTGGAAAACTGACACATATGTCAAGCAAAAAAAAAAAAAAAATTAATAAAGAAGAAACTCTCATACACAAGAAGAACTACTTCATGTGAACATATTTCTTAAGCTGCGGTTACATCCTATATGATATCTTACTTTCGGTGGGAGGGAAGAAATTTTATGTGGGGAAAGGGGAAAATTTATTTTGGGAAGGGGAAATCCCCCGTATGAAATACTGCGGTGGTGTAAGTTTACCTACTTGAGACTTGTGCATGTAACTGGTGTATGTGAGGGATATGTACTTGCCCTATGTGACTGTGCATGTGATGTCATGCAGGACTCTGTGCGGCTTCTGGCGGTGGAGGCGTGCTCGGCCATTGCCAACCTGCTAGAGAAGGTGGATGTGGAGGCCCTCATCATGCCCACCCTCAACAGTGCTGCCAAGGACAAGTCCTGGAGAGTGCGCTACATGGTGGCCGACAAGTTCTGCGAGGTGACCACACACACACCACGCAGGCAACATCGTGTAGATAGAACAATGGCATGTATTTGAGACTTGAGACCTGAGAGGCCACATGTGTGAGCTGTGCTGCCACATGTGTGAGTTGTGCTGCCACATGTGAGCTGTGCTACTGTAGTTGTCTGCACTTCATGCTCTGTTGGCTGTAGTACAGACTTGCCCATTTATTCCATACCATTGTTGCCTTATAGGAAACTCTACTAGCAGCGTGAATGTCAAGTCTTAAGACTGATTGGAAGGCTGAAACTTCAACAAAAAATAATAACCTCCTCTCCCTTTTTCTTTCATGATCTCGGTAGTATTGCCAGTGTGTCCACCATATTTGATGGCAACATTAGTGCTTATATCATTGTAAAGCACAAAGAATGAGCAAACCTTTGAGATCAAAAGCATTTCAAGTGGATTAAACATTAAGAAGTTAATGTAATTTAATTTGACCACAATTGTGGCCTATTCCCCCCTAAGGTCTCATTACTTCCAATCTAATTTTTAAAAAAAGAGTATTTTATAATTAATGTCAGTGAGTGAGCGACATTGAGAGGGAGGGGGTATCCTTATGCATACTCAATTAGGGACATCTGGTCTGAATGGCAGTGGGTACAGGGTGGATAGCACAGGCTGAGGTGGGCGGACTCATTGCTGACTTGTCCTTGTCCTGATTGTTGCGAGCAGTTGCAGCTAGCAGTCGGTCAGCAGCTGACCAAGGTCAACCTGGTGCACGCCTTCGCCAGTCTTCTTAAGGACCCTGAGGCTGAAGTTCGGGCAGCTGCTTCAAACAGACTTCGAGGTGAGAGTTTGATCAATATAATTCTAGCGAGGGGATGGAGGAAGGGGGGGATCGATTGACATGATAGAAAAGAGATTAGGGTGTGTTGGAGACTATTTGAAATCTGTTTTATGAGTTCGCTGATTGATAGGCATCCTTTTGTGTGCTTACAGAGTTTTCTGAGAATTTGGGGCAGGATTTCCGGACGGAGGCCATTTTGACTCAGATCATGCCATGTGTGCAGCAGTTGGCCAGCGATGCCAACCAGCATGTCAAGAGTGCCCTGGCCTCTGTCATCATGGGACTCTCACCTATCATCGGCAAGGACAAGTAAGGCTATAGCAATGGCTCTTCATGATACACACACACACACACACACACACACACACACACACACACACACACACACACACACACACACACACATACACACACACACACACACACACACACACACACACACACACACACACACACACACACACACACACACACAGAGGCTGGCAAACATGCACTCACGAGGGAGTTGGTCGGTCCGATGTCATCTTAACACATGATCTGTGCATGTCAGAGTTGAATTGTGATGTGCCCTATGTCTCCTCTGTTGGCGGACATTGATGACCCAGACCAGCAGTCATCCTAGCCCTAGCCTAGCCCCCTTTCCATGACCCTAGTAGTGTCAGTGGATGGCCCAGTGTTAGCCCCGCCCTATGCTATGGTGGATGCACGTGCATGCAGCTTTTGTGCCTGCTGCCGGGCACATGCATGGATGCTCCCATAGCACTCCATTACTCCACAAACAAGAGAAAATAGTGCCTTAACATTCCATGATTCTCCTCTCACCCCATCCCCAATTCTTTCCTCTGTCCCACCAATTTCCCACTCTTTTGTTCCTTTTTCTTTGTTGGCCATTCCTTTCTTTGTGAGACGATTCATCCTGTCCTTGTGACCTATTGCCCCTCCCCCTCCTGCAGCACCATCGAACATCTACTTCCTCTCTTCCTCATCCAGCTGAAGGATGACGTGAGTGTAGTGTTGCCTAGCAACCATTGATGCTAGTAATCCTTTGTGTATTCCCCTGCTGACTATAAACACAAACTGTTTCCCCTCCCCACTGGTGTGTGTGTAGTGTCCTGAGGTTCGGCTCAACATCATCTCCAGTCTCGAGTCAGTCAACAAAGGTTGGTGTTTGTACCTAGTGTGTCACTCTGTCTTGATAGCTATGACCTTGTGACTCTTTTCTCTCCTCCCTCCCTCACTGTGACAGTGATTGGTATCGGCCAACTGTCTCAGTCTCTTCTTCCTGCCATCGTAGAACTGGCGGAGGATGCTAAGTGGAGAGTCAGACTGGCCATCATTGAGTACATGCCACTCATGGCCGAACAACTGGTAAAGGGAAAACACTGCTGTCTGCATTAGAGCACTATAGCTACTCTGTGTGCCATGAAGAGTGTCTGCAGTCCTACATCTCATTAATTTTACTCTCTCGACTCTCTCCCAATGATTCCATTTTCCTCCCTCCCCCCCCCCCCCCCCCCTTTTCTCCCCTATTTTCATGTCAGGGTGTTGAAATGTTTGAGGAGAAGCTGAACACCCTGTGTATGCAGTGGCTCATAGACAATGTGTATGCTATTCGTGACGCTGCCACCTTCAACATCCGCAACCTGGTGGAGAAATTTGGTTCAGAGTGGGCCAGGGTAAGTGGGTACTAGGATAAGGGAGGGCTCACTGCTATATGATCTGTTTGTAGCGGGGGGGGGCGGGTTGACGCAGCAGTTTGTTTGTTTTTTCAAATGCACTCACCCCCTCATTTGGGAAAGGAGGGATGGGGTTGCTGATGGACTCATTCTTCAATGCCCAATAGGAGTCCTTGGCACATGGTGTTGCCTACAAGGAGGCTCACGTGACTTATCTCTGCTGGTTCCAAATATTGGAATAGGAAATAGAAAAACTATTTCATGTTACTAGATAAACTTAACTGTCAGTCAGTGTGTGACTAGGATAGACTTGTGCATGTTTTCCTCAGGACCAGAGCACCTGTTTGGGCACGCACTGGATGCAGCAACAATACCTCATGGAAAACTATATTTAATGTCTTGTATTAATTTTAAGCAGTGGGGTGTCTGTGGTGTCAATGATCACATAACGGCTGATTCAGATCTAATGGAACAGCTGACACACGACCAGTGGTTCATGTGAATGGTTCGTTGCTAAGGGCTGGGGCTAACGGAGTTGTTGGGTAGAATGGGTGGGCAATAATTTTCCCTTATCTAAATTATTTTTAACATTATGTTGTTACATGTTTGGTGCCATACTGAGAAATACAGTCTCTGTCCTCTCTCTCTCTTTTCCCTCTCAAGGCGGCCGTCCTGCCCAAGGTCCTGGCCATGTCCACAGACACCAACTACCTGCACCGGATGACCACGTTGTTTGCGGTCAACCTGCTGGTAGAGGTGTGTTCAGAGGATGTCATCAAGGACATGTTGCCTGTTGTCTTGAAGCTGGCTAAGGACCCTGTACCCAACGTCAGGTTCAATGTGGCTAAGTCTGTGACTAAACTCTACCCCAAGATGGTTGGCACGTGAGTTCTCACATGGCGTACATAGTCTTTTTGTCTTAATGATGTTTATTGTTGTGTTAATTGAGTGCTATTAGAGTGTTACTTGTATTAGTGTTGTAGTATTGTTACTTGTGTTACTCATTGTTAAGTTGTGTTGTTCAGATGTTCATGTATTATTGGATGTGTTAAGTGGTGTATACAGCGATAGTTTAACTGCTGCTTGGTGAAGGCTTGCGTACATTAGTTTGTTTGTTCGTATAGTGCTCTGTAATTGTCAATGGTGAACAAATTCTGTGTGCCTGTGAGGAGGACAAGCAACCAAAAGGATTTGAGAAGAAACTGATCATTTATTTGTGGAGTCAAGTCTTTGCAAGATTCTTGTTCAGCTTTTATTTTACATGTGTTGTTTCTTTGTTCTTTGTTCTTTCTTTTCTTCTTTTTTTTTGGTAGATGTTTTCTTTATGAGTGCAAACAGTGTATGAGTAGCTGCCCTGACCACACCTTCCACATACCAAAGTTCTTCCTAGACCACACCCAAACATTTGAGATGATATCTAATTGAATTGACACCAGAGAGGAGAAAGCCTATCAGACTATAGATTCTGACAGGACGTGTGTGCCGTTACTGCAATTTAGTGCCCATTGCATTTATTTTAATTTTTAAATATTTTGTGTTTGTTTTTCCACTTAATTGTGAATTGCCTTGTGTGTGTTATTGTGGGGGGGGGGGGGGGGATTTGTAGTTGTTTTGTCTACACACATTATGACTATGTCTGCCCTCTCCCCCCATCCCAGCGTGTGCCAGGAGCAGATGTTGCCGGTGTTGAAGGCTCTGACTGAGGATGATGATCCAGATGTGAGGTACTTCTCAGACGAGGCCTTATCATTGGTGGCAGACTGCCAGTAACTCCACAGAACCCTGAAACAATTATATTCTCGCTCTCTTCATGATCTACTGTAGAAGTTACAATAATGTTGTTATTATTATTTATTATTACTATAGTTGCAGATCAGTGGTAATAATGATTGGACTGTATGTTTGGATACATTTTCATTTATTAAGTGATTCTCTTGTGGTATGAACAACAGCCAATGGTTTTATTATGGGGAACTAGAAAGAGAAAACACCAACTTAATTGATCTGGCAATGCTTGAAACTATATTCTGTTAATTTTTTCATGAACATGAACACAATATCCACACAGCATGGAAAAGTAATGTCAAGATAAGTTTTTGTAAAGATTCTGTGGTGATGTAAGAATATATAATTTTCTGTACATGAAAGGAAGAATACCAAATTAAATTGATACACTTGAGCTTGTCAGGGTTCCAGTACCCCTGTGGTATGTATTAGGTGGAGGTGAGTTGACATCATTTGATGATGAGGAATTATTGTCATGTGAACTAACCTGTAATTGCCACTGGTCCTGTTTATCTGAAATACCTCCCCCCCCTCTCTCTCTCTCTCTCTTATTTCATGCCTGTTGATGTAGGTTGTGGTAAAGCAGGTGCGTAGAACATGCAACAATTATTGCTCCATTTTATGACATGTTTGAATGCCTTTTTCCAATGCAATCTCGTATATAATGGCAATTTTCGGACTGTGGCATTCTATACAAAAAAAAACTCGGACAACAAATTAACAAACCTGGTTCAGTGGTTGAGGCACAGGTCTCCCAAAATGAAATGAGGGAGTTCACTCTCAGGCCTGGACTTCTCCCCTTTTATGAATGGTGCTAATCCCTTCATTCTATACTTTTTATCTTTCCCCCCACCCCAATCTTTCCTTCTTCCTAATTCTTGATATAAGTGACTTAGTGGGTCAATCCCAGCCACACCTTTTCCTGATTCACATGTGAGTATGTTTGTATATGCATGTGTGCAACTACTTCAAGGTAAAAATAACCCAAACTAAATGAAACCTGCTCTTCTGAATATACATTATATACCAAAATTGGGTGTTTATTTTTTTTAAGCCACTTTTTTTTTTCTTTTTTCTTTTTTTAATTGTGCCATTTGGTCACACTTCTTCTTGAGTGTGTGTCAGGCTAAAAATGTCAAGACTATACTTCATAGTTAAACCCTCGGATTATAGAACAGACTTGCCATAGATGCACATCAGCCTTTATGCAAGTGGCATAAGCTGTACATGTGTCCCAGCTGGTTACACCTTTCCTCCTCTGGTCATGTCATGCTAAGAATGGTTGTGTGTATATTTGTGTATATCCACCTTTATGGCGAACCACCACACCACATGAAACCCATTTTATGGTGGTAATTGACATCCTAGGCTGAGGATGTTTTCTTTTTGCCCAATTTTTGGATTTGATACCTGGTCATTATATAGTCAACCTGGATGGGTTAATCTAGGATTTCTGCTTATTTTTCTTTTCTTTTTTTCTCATAATATTCTCCATTTTTCTTTTTATTTTATCTATTTTTCTATTAAATGTATTAATTTTTTTTCAATTATGCTCACCACAAACACAATTGTTGCGTCATCTAAAAAGAAAATTGTACATAGCAATTTTAGTTTGAAACATTTAAACTGTTACAATTATCTACAGTTGTAATGCAACATAACAGAGTTCTTAGTAGACCTCTCAAAAAAATGCTTGCTGCATAGAAAAGGCATTGCTCAAAATTGAGAGTACATGTTCAGCTGCAGCTGACCACAACATTTGCTATGCCAATAGGACAGAGACTAGATATGCAGTGGGTACTGGTTAGGAACTGTGGTCCCTACTGGCAAAATTGTTTCCTGAAATTTATTTAAAATAAAGCATGTGATCTCTTTTACTCAAAAAATTATTTTCAGTAAAACATAGTATACTTCAAATTAATTTCAGAAAAACCTCTATTTTTAAATTATATTTCACAAAACCCTCTTTAAAAAAATAATAAAAAAAGAAAAAAAAAAAAAAAAAAAAAAATTCCACAAATCCTCCATTTCCAAATTATTTTTAACAGAAACAGCTATTTTTCCAATTATTTTCCAGAAAAAAACTCAATACCCCACCCCCTTTTTTTGGCTCATATATTAACAGTTAGCCTTTTTTTTGGCCATTTTCCAGGAAATACTTGACTATTTTCTGCTTATAAAGTCTGGCAGCACATTCAATTGTAATGTCATAAATAATTAATACTTCTCTCTCTGATGCCATAGTTGTGATAACTTGGATTGTTATTATTTCCTGAGTCATATATTGTTACCAGGATATTGTGGTTAAATGATTGTCAATCATCTCTGTGCATATACACCATGGTTTTTATTATAATGTTCACTTCAATTCAGTTGTTTAGTCTATAAGTTGTTCAATGAATGAGTCAAGTTGAATGGGTGACTAAGTTATACCTGATAGTATAAGCGCGCAGTATTATAAGCCAAGAGGGAAGATAAAACAATAGTGATGCTAATTTCACTCTGCAACATAACAGTATAATACTCTTCCATTCTGCGCCAGCACATATCTTCTGCGCCAGCACATATCTTCTGCGCACATAATCTTCTGCGCACAAATCTGCACATTATCTGCGCACAATCTACAAACAATGGCACCACAAAATTTATAAATAGTTTGACTAAAAGTGAGATTGTGAGTCAGGATAACCATGTGATGTAGTAATCCTGGACTCCAGGTTACTTACTCCAAAAATGGCCTCCAAAAAGTTTGCCTACAAGTATTTCTCAGAGCCTGATGAGAGTTTGAAGTGTCCTATTTGCCTGGAAGTTGCTGCTGACCCAAAACAAGAGGAACAATGTGGCAAGCTGTACTGCAGCGAGTGCATTGAGAAATGTGGAAGCAAATCTTGTCCAAACTGCAGGACTGCCTCTCCCAAATACTTCAGGGACAGGAGAGGTGAGATACACTAAAATAATCACAATTAATTATATCAGTTATGTGAATAGTGTTACTAGCTAATGAATTTGAACTTTTAATTTAGGTTTAAGGGAAATTCGAGCCATACCTATAAAATGTGACAACCTTGAAAGAGGCTGTGACTGGCTGGGCACTGTGGGGGGTTTAGAGGACCACCTCACCAAGTGTGGATCATCTCCAGTCCCATGCCCCAACAAGTGCCAGGTGGACCATTCACAACTGCTGAGAAAGAATCTGAAGGATCACCTGGAGACCAAATGTCCCAACAGAGCATATAACTGTGAGCATTGTGGCCTGAAGGGCAAGTATGCCAGCATTGTGGGCGAACATGATGGAGAATGTGGGAAAAAGTTGGTTGCCTGCCCCAACACAGAGTGTGGCCAGACCATGGAACGCAGTGAGATTAAGAAACACATTCAAACTGTTTGTAAGTTCATTGAAGTGGCTTGCAAGTACCAAAGCATTGGGTGCAATGTTCGAAAGATGAGGCTGTCCATGAACCAACATGAAGAAGATGACAAGGCCCATCTTCACATGTCATTGGAGATGATTTCAAAACTAGACAACAAACTTTCCTCATCACTGGAGAAGATAGCAAAGTTAGACAGCGCTGTGTCATCTTCACTGAAGAAAATAGAAAAATTAGAAAACACTCTCTTCTCCATGAAAACAGACAGCAATACATTTGGTTCCACCATGTTCAAAATATCTGAGTTTAGAAAGAAGAAAGAAGGAAATATAATATTTCAATCGGAGTCATTCTACTCTAATCCTTGTGGGTACAAGATGTGCACGAGAGTTTATCTTAATGGTGAGGATGAAGTTAAGGGCTCACATGTGTCAGTCTTTATAAAACTACTGGAGGGACCTAATGATGAGAATTTGCACTGGCCTTTTCTGGGAATTGGGAAATTTGAACTTTTGAACCAGTTAACAGATGATAACCACCATGTTGCAATATTAACATTAGACACTGACCAGGACATGAGATGTGGCATATCCTGGGGTTATGACAGGTTTCTCCCTCACTCAGAGCTCTCCCGTGATTCAGCCAGGTGCACACAGTACCTCATGGACGACACTCTGTACTTTAGAGTGATAGTGACAGTGGAGGACCCCAAGCCATGGCTGGTCTGCACACATCCATCCACCCGCAGTGTGTAGTCAGCACGCTAAAGCGTCTCATGTGGTTGTGTGGCATTGTGGTCATTGTTTCACTAATTGATCATAAAGATATGATATCATTACAAATATTTTGCACATACATATATATATTATTATCGATTTTAATAATGTTATATATTTGTATCAAAATTTTGTTAATATATATTATTCATGCTAACCAGGTTAATGATGATTTTTTTTCTTCTTTTTTCCTTCTCTTTTGCTCCCTTTTTTTCCTTCCCTTTTTTTTCAAGGTCTCTCATGATAATCACACTGAGGATGGGTAAGATCAATAATGGTTACCAACTTGTGATATTTGAGGGGGTGGGGGAAGGTGGGACAGGACTGCCCTATGAGTGCAGGGAAGTGACACTGCTGCCCTGCTCCTGTGTCATGAGAGCCTTATGTGGTGTGCTGGAGTGTCTGGTGTGCTGGAGTGTCTGGTGTGCTGGAGTGTCTGGTGTGCTGGAGTGTCTGGTGTGCTGGAGTGTCTGGTGTGCTGGAGTGTCTGGTGTGCTGGAGTGTCTGCTGCTACAAACAGCACATTTAACCCTCCCAGTCAGTCAGTGGTTACTACACTAACAACATTGTTTACTGGATTATGTTCTGCTACTCCAGAATAGTGCACTCTTACTAAACTTCTACTGTAATTCTCAATTTGTTTGTGATTCCCAGATAATTGGGGCTAAAGTGACTTAATTTTCAGTGTCTAATGGAGGTCACCCATGGATGGTTCTAGGCGAGGATTGGTGAAAATCATAGTAAAAACCTACGCACACAAGGCACATGACACAGACACACCCACCCATCCATCATGTCTGCACATGAACACTGTGCACATACTCAGAAGAAGACAGCTAAAGCTGACAGAAGAACAGAATAACCCTGAGACAGCCAGCGAAAAAGGAAATAATTAGTAACACCTTCAGTACCAATTCTTCCAACTAGCCTCCAGAGACAAGCTTTGTGTAGAAACCATAATGTTGTTAGTGCAGGTCACCAAGGATCATTTGAATTTCTTCTTTCGCTACATGCTGTAGCTAGTGAGTTTAAATATCAGCGGTCAAACTTACTGCTCCTACAAAGCACCTCTTATCTACGTACCAATGATGGTTGCTGCTTACATATTAGAAGTCCCTATTTCTCTTCAAAATAATCAATGTATTTACTTGTGGTTCAGGGTTACTTTAGCATGAAATGGCCTTAAGTCATTGCTTTGTGAAGGAGATCAGTTGAATAACTTTGCTTTGGGAAGGAAACCAAGAACTCTCTAGCCTCAGGCATGTAATAGAGAGCTAAATATACTGGGACACTTATGTCAATTAAAAAAAAAAATTCCATCTGCACTTATTATTCATGAATCTTAAATTATAAATTAGAATCACTGATTGCATCACAGTAACAGCTTATCCACATGACACTCTGAAGTCTCACTTATTAATATTGTGACACAGCTAGCCAGAGCCACAACTACAGATAATTGTAGCTGTTAAAATGTTTTGAACTTGACCGATTTACCAATTTTCTTTTTTAATGTTGTAATAATTGTTTCTTAACATTGAAATGAAAAATAGGTGAATATTAGGAGCATGAAAGAAAAAGAAATATTTAAAAATTTGAGCATAATCTGTTAAGGCCAAACGAGAGATCTTCCATAATTCAGACTTCATATAGCATGACATCAACTTGTTAGTGCAGTCTGCTCGGTTCTGACACTAATCTGGAAATGCATCACAAATGTTGAATTCAGTGGATGTGCACGTCTCAAAGTGATACATTATATCAGACACGTATAGTCTGTGTAGTGTTAGAAGTTGTAACTGATAGACATTGATTTACAAGGTTAAATATCATAACACCAAAAAAAAAAAAAAAAAAAAAAAAAAAAAATCAGCTCATATCAATCGAGATAAACTATGTGAGCAATCAGATTTTAATTTAGGGTGGGGGGATCCACGAAGAATCCTGATTGTAAGTGAATAGATGAAGCAATGCGGTTATGAAAACACAACTGCACTACAAAGATTGACAATGCCATAGAGAGGTGTCCATGAGATGGTGTATAATAGCTGGACGGTTTTATGGTAAAGGATCACCAAAAGTGGAAGCTGTACTAGAGTTGGAGTTTGCAGAGAGAAACTTCTTGTAGAGATCTGCCTCCATAAGCTTCACGTCCTCTGTGGTAACAACAAACAAACAACAACAAGAAGAGATGAGTAGTAAACACAGCAAGCTCCTCACTTGGAAAGGAGAAATGAAAATCTGTTTTGAAGTTTGCCATGATAAAAGATGGTAACTCCTTATATACAAAATGTGTGGAGCATAGATCATCGTAGGTCAGCACATCATGTGACCCTCTAGAGTAGTGATCGGTATGACACTTCCACATAATCACTTCCCATGAGTTGACCACATCCTGTGACTAGCACACCTGTGAACCGCACCTCTTGACCTCATGCAGTAATACTTTAGTAATAGTAGGTCTGCTCAAGCCACTTCCCTCTCTTGTCAGAGGGTGGATAAAAAAGTTTGTAATGCTAACACCTCAGCATTATTCTGAAATCCCTGTCTCCTTCACCCAACAAAACAAAAGAAAAAAAGGGGTGATAATCATTAATAGTAATTGAACAAGAAATATGAGAACAAAAAACACAAAAAGAAAACAAAAAAAGAAGAAACAAAACTACAACAAAAAACATTAAAAAATTACAAAAATGATAACAATAACAATAAAATAAAACACAACACAATAAATAACAAATGAAACCCCCCCCCCCCCCAAAAAAAAAAAAAAAAATCATTTTATATAATTTTGAATAGAAACTTGTAGTAGTTCATTAGTAGTTCTTCACATCTTATGTTCTCAAACACAATATACTTAACCAACAAATTGTCACAAATTAAATTTTTTTTACAACTTAAGTTAAAATAAATATCACAAACACAATTTTTACGATTTCATTGCTCCAAATTTGGCAGATATTGCCAAGGCAATGGCAAAATATATTGCTACATCAATAAATCACACTAGATTCTTGAGTAACTCAATGCCTTGAACCTCTACTGAACAAAAAGCAACATATACACAAACCATGGCAACACAACACTCTCTCTCCTTCATTTATCTTCTCGGAGATTCCCCACATAGTACAATGCAGTATAATACAACACACTCAACTGATAGCTATTCTCACATGCCAGTCACCTCCAGGAATATTCGCACAGATCTTAGAATCCACCATAATCTGCTAAAACTATCCACCATAATCTGCTAAAACTATGTGCATTAATATACCAATTAAACAACTATGATCAACCAGTTGTGTGTATAAAGAGAAGCTATTAGCTTAATGGGTAACTGAACTGGAAAAATTGATTTTCTTATCTTGTTGTCCTTGATGTATAACCTGGTATAATAAAATTTGGAGATTTTTAGTTCAATATTCTTGAAGAAAACTTAGCTTAAAAATTTTGGTTCCTGTGGGGTATAACAATTCATTCATGTCACAAGGGGACTGCAGCCAGAACTCAATGGAGATGATATGCTATTTCAACGAACTTCAGTAATTTCTGGAGTCTGGAGGCGCTATTCCACGGTAAGTCCAGGATTGGTAGCAGCACATTGACATCTAGTGAAATAGCAACTGAAAACAAGTTGTGGAGTTGGAAATCTGAAGGAATAAGTGAAGAGATCTGTTCCTTGGGAGAGTGCAATAATTATTCATACCTTCAGATCCTATTGATACTGCTTTCAGATTCAGGTACAGAAAAGAGGATTTGTCATGATAAAATATAGCTACTAGCAAATACTTTTTAAGTTTTGACTACTTTTGGTGTGGAACTAGATATTTAATAGCTAGCTGTGTAGCTACTGAAAATGAGTATCAGACTTTTTGATTTGTTATGGTAATACTTTCTAGCTAGCTTGCCATTTTTGGTGTGAAGCTTGATATTTCATAGCTAGCTAGCTATGTAGTAAACTGGGTAATTGTTCTTTTTACACTTGCTTATAAGGTTTATAGCCAATAGCCAAGGGCAATTACTAGCTATAAATGTTATTACCAAGTGTAAAAGAAGAACAATGGCATTCTTAGCTAGCTACCTGAATCAGAGATAGATGAAGCTAAAAAAAATCAGTGTCACTAGGCTCTGAAGTTATTAGAAATTATTGCACTCTCCAAAGGGAAATCTTCACTTATTCCTCGACTTATTCCTTCAGAAGAGCTGGGTCTTCAGATTAGCTACTCCAGCAGCTCTACTGCAGTTGCTATCTCGCTGGGTATCAACGTACTGCTGCCACTCTGGATTTACCAGCGGAATTGGGCCTCCTGACTCCAGGAATTGTTAAAGTTTGTTGAAATAGCGGATCACCTCCATTCTTCTTCTTTCGTATGAGAATTTCTTCTCTATTTGTTGACTTTAGCTTGACTATGTGTCAGTTTTCCAGGGCTTGCCACGAGGAGGTAGTCAACATGAGCTGGGTGGACTGGTGTGGGAAGATGTTGAAGGACAGGAAAATTTTCCTGTCAGTGCTGGGTGTTTGAACTCATAACCCATGGGTTGTTAGTCCAAGAGCATAACTACTCAGCCACCACACACAACCTCCATTGAGTTCTGGCTGCAGCTTTCCCCCTTGTGATGTCAATGAACAGTTACACCCCACACCCCCCCCCCCCCCCCCTTCCCCCCCACAGGAAGTAAAACTTTTAAACTAAGTTTTCTTCATAAATATGTGACCAAAATTTTAAAGTTTTTTAAAAAAATTTTTATACCAGATTATGCATCAAAGATAAGATAAGACAATTAAAAAAATTAAATTTCTTTCTAGTTCAGTTACCCTTTAAGGATACTCTGGCCTGAAGAAATCCTGTTTGTCATGGGGTGCCGTCCACTTTGTTTAATTCCACTTATTACATTACAGTAAGTCTTCCAGTGCATACAATGAGAAAATGAATTATATCACATAGAAGTGTGTATAGCTGCAAACCACACCTACCACCATTGTCAGGAAGATCATCGGAATCTTCAGAGTCCTCCTCATGTCCAACCCCAAGATGCACCTGTGGTGGGTGTGGTTTCACTTCCTGTGGCTTTTTCTCCTCCAACTTGACGGCTTTCCCCTTGCCCATGTCCAATCTCAACCGCTCTAGTTCTGACTCCACCTTAGCCTGTGACTCCGCCTCCTGATAGTCACATGACATGTATGGACACACCCTTAACAAGAACCCCACACCTGACGTGCCTCAATCCATACACACATGTGCAAAATAGATATCAGTACACAGGACAAAAAACACAACTAGTTATTTAAAAGAACGTTTAAAACACACAATCCCAGATATAATATTTCAGCACAATCTTGCTGTGAATGTATTTGAAATACAAAGACAGTTCCTCTTACTTTTGCTTCCTTCATTCTCAGAACCTCTGGGTAGTATTCACTGCAAGTGTACAGATTTGGTGTGATAAGAGGTAAAGGGTCATTTAACACACATGGCATGCACTACATGATTGATTAAATATGGATATCTATGTGTTAGCACTAGGTAGACATTAGATCACACCACTCTGGAGCAAGGCACTTGTAAGTGAGCTCTCTATGGGGACACACACTGGAACAACATCACACTGGGTTGAGGCAGATTTAAGATTTAGACCATGTTTCCATGGGAACACACACACACTGGTACGTAACTACTTACGTAATGAATTCTTCCCTAGCTCCATCCACAAGGTCAAAGAATTCTTCAATCCCCAGTCCAAGTAGTGAGGACACACCCACTGACTGCAGGAAATAACGAAGCACAATGCAACAGGATATCCTGTGGTACAATCACTTCCTCTCACATATGCTGCATAGGATAGCAACACATGTCATCATGTCTCCTTCAACTCTAACTTTCTCTTATACAAAAACATCATCTTTCACCTCATCAAACATAACCATCATCAATAGTTTTCGTGTTTTGGCACAACTAGATGTGAATCAATGATTTACTCATTCCATTGCAAGAGCCTTATCTTCTCAACGACAACAATGTTGCAAGTTGATCCCGGTTGAGTAGACCGACACAGCTGTTGCTGCCACATGGATCATTAGGTAATTATAACCAGCACTAACTCTGGATGGTACTACCAAGCATCATGTGATCTCCACATTCATAACATTTGGTGTAATGAACCAGTAACAAACACCTCATCAGAAATGAAAACCAGACCAGACCAGCTTTCTGTCCGTCTGTGGTTCATAGCGAGTGACTTGCACATGCTCAGTATACAGAGAGCACAAATGACAGAGGAAGGACAAGGGAACCAGACAAGTGAGAGAGAAGTCACACAGGTGGTATGGCCACCACATGAAGTAAGTGAGAGGACCTAACTGGTGAATAAACAACAATCAGAGTTGAAGTTATGATGGCTTAAACATTTCCTTCTCATCGTACGCCAGAAAGCAACACTAGAAGCCACTGACAAGCTGAAGACAGATATTCTAGAATACAATGGCTGTAAAATTTTGACCCTATTACCATATGTGGATATCAGGCATATTTGACCACATGGATATGTCAGTATTGTGAAACACTCTCAACATATTCAGTTTCATAAAATGTCAGACGTGTGTGCAAAATTTGTATAACATCTCAGTCTGTCTGTCGGTCGGTTGGCAAGCCAGACAGTGAATAAGTTAGAAATCAGTTTATATTGGAACCAATCTTGGTCCACAACAACACACACATATATGTATATATACCACTTATGCAACAAATCACACGAACAACAACTCCTAAATTAACTAACGGACAACCAACCAAACACACACACACTTGAACATACACACACACACTTGAACATACACACACACACACACACACTCGAACACACACACACACACACACACACACAGTGTTAAAGACTGAAGAAACTGATCAGGAACAAACGGGCATTATTGTTGCTGCCTGTCTCACATCCCTGCCTTATAGACTATAGGCCGGGCCGGACTTGAGTTGTGTGTTCACTGCCTGCCATGGACCAGCACATCAAGGGGTTCCCAGAGGTCAGAGTTGGACCAGCACATCAGGGGGTCCCATGGAGGTCAGAGTTGGACCAGCACATCAGGGAATTCCCATGGAAGTCAGAGTTGGACCAGCACATCAGGGGGTCTCATGGAGGTCAGAGTTGGACCAACACATCAGGGGGTTTCATGAAGGTCAGAGTTGGACCAGCACATCAGGGAGTTCCCATGGAGGTCAGAGTTGCAACACTCACATGCACCCTATATACCATCTCTGTATCCAAGGGAAACCAAGCAATTAGCCGTAGTAGTCAGCCCAAATTCACACATCCTGTCTTCCCTCTCCATGGGGAAGTCCTAATGCAAGCCCATACACTGACCCAACCCCTAAAGGTCTAGCCATTTGGTAAGGTGTGGATATACTCTGGCATGGGAGGTAAATGGACATGCACAGATAGTTTGTCTGTGCGTATGTGTGAGTTGGCAAGCGTGCGAGTGAGTGTGCACATGTGTGTGTGTATGCCTGGTGCAATGGAGCAGCCATGGAGGATGTAGGATTGTAGACAACACTTCCACAAATAAGACTCCAAAGCAACTTGTTGCTCCACCCACACTCACTGCAAAAAAAAATTCCTTGCTACAAGAACAATCTCGTCTATCCATCACCACCTTCAAGTTATTCACGGAAATATTCTTTATAAAGCACACCATTAGGCATCCCCAGTTCCATGTGCTGGCTACAGTAGGTAAGGATCTCCAAATAGATGTACAATACAAGCAACCATCAGTACCATATAGTATCAGATGTTAAAAGGTGCAGATATTGCGTGTCAGTGTCACACTTGCCTTCAGATGTCTGTAGAACTCGTCCAGAACTAAACTCATGGAGCGAGAGAGACCTGAGGCATACGATGTTTCCTGTGCAGAGATAGAAGGATGCACACAAGATTATGAAATCATACCACGAAGCTAAACAATTATATGCTTTTGAGTGTTTGTGCCCTTCCCCAGAGTATTGCACTAAACCTTCAAGGGGCTCTGAGAAGGAGCTTTCTACTCTACCCCCCCCCCCCCCCAAAAAACAACAACAACAACAACGTTATGACAATATTGTTGTGTTGATGCCATCAATGCACACATGAAATTAAATGCAGTTGTGCTGTGTGTGTGTGTGTGTGTGTGTGTGTGTGTGTGTGTGTGTGTGTGTGAGTAGGCCTGCATGTTAAAAACACATTAGAATAAAAATTCCTGTTAAACAACTTCAGTCATTAACACACATGGTAAAGTTGTGCTGAGTCACAAAATAGGAGTGGAAATTGTGATACAGGCAAACAAAATTCATAAAGATAATGGCGTACTTTGCAGAGGTGATATGCATACTGAGGATGACATACTGCAATGGTGCAGCAGATAGACAGATAGACTCTCACCTGCTCCAGCGCCTCCTGGAAGAGCTCAAAGTCGTGCATCCACTCCACAGCAAAGGAATGGTCCACCACGTCTGTCTTGTTCAGGACCACAATGAACGGCAGCTTCGTCTTGTACAGAATACTGAGTAGAGGTATCACATGATAATACCTGTCATGTGACCATGTAACCAACTCATGTGACCATGTAACCAACTCATGTGAGTCACAAGATCAGAGCAGTTGTATACACAACCATGCCATCTTATGCATTTTAGCATTTTATTTTTCTGATCTAGACTCAACTTATTGAAATACCAGATTTAGTTTTGTAGTGGCATGTGTATCATATCTCCTCTGGTCATGTGATAGTCACATGACCCACCTGCATGCATATAGCATGTTTGACATGAAGGTGACAGGGTTGACACTGCGCACAATATCCATGACATACACCACCACAGTCGGGAAGGTAGAGGCCTGAGTAGGGAAGAGGGAGAGAGAAGATAACGAGGACGGTGGGGGGGGGGGGGGGGGGAGTAGCATTTGTAGTAGTAGTAGTAGCAGTAGATTGTAAAAGGAGTGGGAAAGAAGAAAGACAGCCAAGAACGAAGAAGAGAGAATAATTGTAAAGAAGCGTACAAGTGTCTCTGTGATGATAGAGCCAGAGGCTGACCAGGTGAACACCTCAATCTGGCCTGGTGTATCAAATATGACATGCCTGCAAAAAAAACACACACACACACACATACACACACAGAGAAGAAAAGTATCACACATCCATAACATGGCCAGCTGATCTTCTATTATTACTTTCCTTCCCTCCAAATTATCCTATCCGTCTACACTCTCACCATCTCCTTATATTTTCTCATGGTTCCTCATATCTCTCCTTCCCTGTCTATTCCAATATCACCAACCACATGAATATCATTCTACACAATTCCTCCTCCCTCACCTCATTTCTTTATAATTCTCTGCTCGTCTTTCCAGCACCATTTATCGTACAAACTGCCCACCAGAGCTCACCTCACCCTCGTACTTTAACCCCCCCCCCCCCCCACCACCCACCCTCCTCCACCCCCCCACAGGTCGTACTTCACTTCCGGTGCTCTTTTCTCCACAAAACTCATGACCTGGTCAAAACGAGTAGCAAAGAGGTTGAGAGACGTGACAATAGCTCCATTGGGGCCCAGATTGTATTTCTTCATGACTTCCTTATAGTTGACTGTGTCTCTGATATCTGGAGGGGGGGGAGCATTCAGTTAAAAAAAAAAATTTTTTTAAGAAAAGCAGTACATACTGGAATACTCCACCTCTCCTCCCACAAGAGGAAGGGAGTGACTGGGCCACAGTATGAATATGTCTCAAAGTAAACACATAAGTGTACTGCATACTTCCTCCATGTTACAATGCTCACAACATACCATAATGTAGTGAATAGAGTCCAAACACTGACCTATGTTGGTTGGGAATGGAACTTCATAGACAGCTGGGTCAAGGTTCACTAGGTAGGGTGGTAATTTCTTAGCATGTAGGTGAGCACTGATTCTCTGTGAAACAGTTAGAAAGATGCGAAGGTAAAGGGTCGACATTCAAGCGTTGAGCCAACATTTAGCAAGAAATTTTACTTGAACAAATGTAGTCTTTCCTGATCCAGCCATGCCTAGACAGATAATACACGTTGGCTTTTTGTTAAGTGAAGAGACATCGCTGGAAAGCGCCTCCGCTCCAGAACTAGGTACACTACCACCTTCAGCCATTCGCACCCTCTAGCACTATACCCTTTACCAAAAACTGTGCTGGGAAATGCGTGGGATTTGGTAAAGGTTTTACTAAGGTTTCTTCTTAAGCCAATTTTTGCTTTTTAATTTTTTTTAAACGGTTTGGCTTGCAAAATTTCCATTTGGCTTACTTTTTGACTTTTTTTCTAGTAATTTGACTGGAAAGATTTCTGTACATTTATTTTATTTGACCTA
Source organism: Lycopodina hypogea (assembly GCA_963969325.1). NCBI lineage: Eukaryota > Metazoa > Porifera > Demospongiae > Poecilosclerida > Cladorhizidae > Lycopodina > Lycopodina hypogea. The sequence continues at coordinate 3,338,928 of OZ017793.1, read as the reverse complement.
TATTTAGTGGGGGGTTTACTTCTAAAGTATTAACTTTTTTCTCCTATTAAATCTCCCATTTTTCCACCTCTGATGCTCCCCTTATCTCACATAGACTCAAAACAATAGCAGGACTAATAACAGAGAACTAATATTGATTTTAATATCTGCCATGAATTTACATTGAACTGCACATACCATAACTGATGTTATGACGTGATTGCAAAGAGAGCATAACAATAAAACACAAAGCTTTATTAAATAACCTTTTACACAATTAGTTACTAATAGTGTAAGTTGGATATGCTATGTAACAACAAAAAAAATCAATGTTAAAATGAGCCTTTGTAAGTTTTTCCCTATCTGTATATCATGAACCATTTATTCCTTAAGAATAACCATTGTGCTTGTGCCACCAAATCACAACCACCTATCCACTTTGGAAAACCTGAAAACAAAAACCAAAATATTTAATTCATTATCATTTTAAAGTTCCTTCTGAAATAATTCAATCTACTTAATTCAATTTTCTATCTAGAGTGTGATGTTGTTTATAAGGGAATATTTACTCCATTAAATGAACTAGAAAAGTACCTGATTGCAATAATGAGGCTTAAATAAAAAAATAAATTAAAAAAATAATAATAATAATTAAAAGAAGAAAAATGCTCCATTTTGTTTTTTCTTTTTCGGGGGAGGGGAATGCTCCTGGGACAAGTTTACATGAAACACAATTATAATTAATGGTGATTTAATGGTGATGACAATATTGATGAAATCAATACACTAGCATTTGAAACATCTGGATGTACAATCCTGTTCGTGCTCTCTCTCTCACACACAGTGTGTACGTGTGCATGTGATGGCAATGCATTACATCCAGCACCTTAAATAAGGCATCTGGCAAGGTTCATAGTGCAATAGCACGTCGGTGATCATGTGTGAACATAACAGATTATCAGCAAAAGAAGGGTGGGGTTACTATGAATACAATTGGTTGGCAAGAACTTTAATAACCAGAGAAAACTTTTCTGTACAAAAAAATATCATACCAGAAGTGTAAATTTTTTCTGAAGTTTCTTTGCTCATCAAAAGGTAATAGTTGAATTTTCAAATGGATTGGTTAACGGTATTTCAGCAATTGGAAGTAGTACACAGTAAGTGCATAATGGACTGCGTAGGGTAGAATACAATGGGGCTACAGAGGAAGGAGCAAGGCATCCACAATACTGCAGCAGGAAACAGACGACATTGTTAATGGATGGGGTACAATACATTATTGCCATTATTGCTTGGAGTAGAATATATTGGGTCTATATAGGCAGGGGTAAGGCGTCCACCACATTGTAGCAGTCCTTGTAAAGGGTGGCATAATTCTCTTCTGATTGCACCAGCACTACACTAGTAGGTCTCTTTGTGAGCGAGGCAGCACCTAGCTCTCTCCTGGAAGGAACATAGCAGTAAGGCACACCCTTGTCCTCACAGTACACTGGGATGTGAGAGATCACATCAATAGGACTGATGTCCCCTGCAAGGATAACTAACCCTTTCATGTCTTTTCGTAATCCCTTTACCACCTCCTTCACACCTCTCTTGAGATGTTTGGCTGTTGCGGACTTCTTGACTATTTTGTAGAGTTTCTTGGTCAGCTTTTTGCTGGCCATTGGCTTGGCAATTATACTGACCAATTCCACCAGTTCCTCATACGTTTTCAAAGCAACATCGTTTTTGGCAGAGCTTTCATCACTTTTCTTGACATCTTCAATTAGATCATCTTTATTTCCAGTCAAATCAGCCCCCTTGTGTCTCTTAGACCTATCATCCTCTCCTACTGGAAGTTTATCTTCTCCATCCCTCTTCTTACGCTTTTTAGATTTTCTCTCCTCCCCCAGTCCTTCAGTTTCAACAGTCAAAACTTCCTTTCCCTTTTCTTCCTTATCTTTCTTAACCTTTTTCAATTTCCCCTCACCCTTCTCAGCTACTTTTTCATTATCTTCCTTCTTGTCCTTTCCCATCCTACAACCGCTAGCTTTACTTCTGTGTAGTCACTCTGGTCTGACACGTGGTCTGTCACGTAATATTAACACAAATATTTTTACACGTTAAAATACGGTCCCCCATAAACTGGTCCTACCATGGGAATCAAATGTAATATCAAAAGCAATTCCCTCACCTCCAATAAGAAACCAAAACCCCAAAAAAGCACCGAAAACTGCTCACCTTAGGATACTTCTTTTCAATGTTATAAGCCAACTTTCTATAGTAAAAATGGTCCCTGTTAATTTCATTGCCCAATGGCGCTTTGATGCTAGAAGCAGTCTCCCTCTGAATGGAAATTGGCCTTCCATTGATTACATTCCTAATTTCATTACTCAAGGGCTCAATTTTTGAAGAATCCACTATGTTCTCCGATGATTTGGACTCACAATTGATTCATGTCCACTGAGATATCCTTAGAAATATTTACACATAGAATATAACATTATTTGAAACCCAAGTAGCTACACAAACTTATATAACGTATTCATCATATACGATGAATATTCTCGTTATTATTATTATTTATATATTTTTTATATCACTTTTTTTTACATTTCTTTTACATATCAATCCAATATATACATTGTCAAGTTTTATTTCCTGTTTGGTTTCTAGATATCTTTATGTAATATTGTCAAGCAATCACATTATAATTATATTTCTGGGTGAAAAAGTTCAATATCCTTGTAAAAAAAAGGCATTATAATGAATTAATATTAAAATAATCAGTTATGACAGCACAGAATAAGTTGCTATACAATTACAACTCAGTGTTGTGTGTTGTAATAACTGACTTACCTATATTAAATTAATTTATCTTTGTTTATAGTACTAGATATCCCTTTGCAGCTTTGCTTGCAAAGTTGGAATATTTATCTAAATACATTTTTCTCCTCAATTCAGTCAACAATTGATCAGGAATTTTATCAATTAAAAAAAAAAAAAAAAAAAAAAAAAAAAAAAAATTAAAAAATTCAATGTGTACCCTTCTTGTCTTCTGGCCAGTGCATGTAATCCTTGAGTCAACAACATAATTGTCCACCTTCCTTCTCTCTCCCTTTTTTCTGTGCACAATAATTCCCCATTTAACCTTGTCACTGCAAAGCTCTATTCCAGGTCCTCGTTCATTGGTTATTGTGGTTATGCCACCAAAACTCAACCACCTATCCACAGAGGGTTGCAGTTTGTCAGGAGATTCTGTAGTTAATTTTGGTTTACATAAATTAAACTGAATGTGCACTGAACTGTCACGAGCAAGCAACTTCCCTAAGAGCTTTTTGATACAGCTACTCCAATTAATTAGACTGAAATGGTCCCTTTTTTCCTCTTTTGGCCACCTTTGTCTACTAGGACCTGAATAAGTATTCTTCTAATTTATAAACCACATGAGTGGGTGCAGTGCTTGATTTCTATTCTTTTGCTACTACTCCTGACCATGTAGCTTCAAAAATGAAGGAATGTATAGCAGACACACAGATTAAGAGCTACTTTAAGTAGATATTGAGCTTGGTCACTCAGGCCACGCCTGCTAGCACGCGCACACACACACAGACACACACACTAGCAGGCAAAACCGTGTTTTCAGGGACATAGTGGTATACCCACATTGAGGTGTGGCTAAATGTGACCCAATGTATGTCCAAGTACCACATCTTAGCCCAACACTGACTGGATTGTGTCCTGCGTGGCCAGGTGGAACTCAACTTGTTTCTTTCATAGTCATGAAGTGTGTTCATGCCAAGATTTAGATGCCAGGCCCAAGGGTTTATACCAAGCACAATTTTTTACATTATAGACTCGCTTATCCACAGGAAGAGGTGTAACTAGTTTGGTCAATTTTTTTTTTTTTTTTTTTGGGGGGGGGGGGGGGGGGGGAGACAAAAAACAGCAACAAAAAACAGCATCATAGGTGTAGGATGTGTCTACTCTTTGAAGAGTGAGTTCCATTTGATTTGAGGCTTTGGTGGTCAAGTGCATACACACACATACTTATGTACAAACCAGGAAGAAGTGGATCCTGGAAGTTTCCGATTGGCAGACCTGTGCCTCAACCAGTTGGCCATGGTTTATTTAAATATTTCTCAGGTGACACAGATTCCCAGCATATATGGGTTTGTGGGTCTGACTCATCAGGTCCAAGCGTTAATCAGAAATTCCATATTTGGCACTATTTACATTATGCACCAATAGGAAGAGGTGTGGCCAGGTGGAACCCAGCCCATATTACTCCCACAGTCAAGTTGTGTTACATTACGCACCAATAGGAAGAGGTGTGGCCAGGTGGAACCCAGCCCATATTACTCCCAAAGTCAAGTTGTGTATTCATACCATGTTTTACGTCTGTCACTCCAAGGGTTTGTCTGGCCATAGTACTGTTTTTGGCCTGACATGAACACAGGAAGGGGTGTGGCCATATACATGTACTGAAAACATCACAGATGACTCTGATTCCGAATATATATATATATATATGGGTTCATGGTGTAACTCACTAAGTGCAAGTGTTTTCCCCCCAAAGTATTATATTTGGGCATTTTTAGCCTTACACAGCAAAAGAAAGGGGTGTGGCTAGGTGGAATCTAGCCCATGTTACAATGTATGCATACCAAGTTCTAGGCCTGTAGCTCCAAGCGTTTGTTTGGCTAAAATACCATTTTGGGCTTTTTTGTTGTCACCATGGCCACCATTTTCCATATTTTAGCCCAAGCTTATCATCATGCCAAGTTTCAGAGTAATCCACCCACAGGTTTGGCCAGAATGATGTACAAACATACAGACAGACATTTCCTTTTATGTATATAGATGTACATATTCTTTCCAAACACGAGATGTTCACAAGCTATCACAGTGGATATAACACTTGAAAACAGTAATGGTGATTCTGATTGTCCATCATTTCCACGAGCCACAGTTGAAGTAAAAGTAAGGGCCCCACCTCACACTTGATTGAGGACGTCCTCTACAGTGAGTGGCTGCACCTTGGTGACAGGTGTTTTATGGGATACATACGGCTTCAACTGCACACACAATAGTAGCAATAAGGCATGTAATCAATGAATACAATTAAAATAGGTGTAACTAACATATTCCTCGTAGATATTAGTAAACATTATAGGGCATGTAATGAATGAATATAGTTAAAATAGGTGTAACTAACAGACTCCTCATAGATATTAGTAAATATCATCAAGACACTGGCATCCATGATGGCACAAAGATTACCCATAGTGTGCAACCTTCACACACTATATCTTACTCTGCCCAGCTGGATTGAAGGTCAAATGACATGTTGGATGCCGTCTATCAGTGTGCAACACACTAAAGTTAGAGTTTTGTCCACATCATCCTCACATGTGAGAATATTCGTATCTGGACTCAACATAGTGTAGTTGTGCACAAGTTACTGAGAGGATAACTGCCCGTATAGGTGCCATGCACAGTAGGAAGTACTAATTCATACATTAACACTCATTCTCACAGAATTGGAAGTGGTGTTACAGAGCATTCTGTAACCATATTGGTCAAAGTGTAAACCACTTTTGGCTATGGGCTTGTAATCATGCATTAATAATGGCATACTTTGTTATTTTCTATACATGGTGAGTTCATTGGTTATGACTTTAAACCAACCTGGAACCCTTCAAGGTTTGGTACGACTATCAGAGGGATCTTGTGCTTGTTGATGATGAATGCCCCTGAAGCAATACAATGTCTATCACATCCACAAGTTAAAGTACAGCCATGCAGATATTGACTCAGCAGGAGAGTGTAATGGAAACTTGGACTACAGATATGCCAGTGTTTAACACCAGGTTGAACACATGCTTCACATCAAATATGAGCTAATTCAACATGTGAAGGTGCATTTGAAAAAGTGCAACTATCCATAATAGTGGCCACACTAAGCCAAGTGCAGAAATTAAATCTGACCGTTTACCTCCATTCCAGATTTAAGCATAATACAAACTGGTAGGAATTGAACTAGAAAGTAGTTTAAGTCAGAATTATTATATATTTCACTAGTTTATATAGCAGTGCATGACCTTACAACCAGGTGCACCATTGACCACAAGTACACCCACAGTGAGCACATCAGGTAATTAACCTCACTCCCACCATCCACATTGACCACTGTGCTCTGTAGCACGCTTCACTTGCCTATACAAAATGTTTCAATCATTACGCAGTACCTGAACGAGTGTGTCTGCCAGTTCCTTTGGCCCCTCTCCCTAATGTACACACACAATGATTATGAAATAATAGCAACCAAACATGTACCATTAAAGATGTTGAAACACTCGAATTTTATAATGAATTTTTCCAGAAGTAAACATACATTTGTACTGAGGAATAAGCCAATGACTGCATTGGATGCTTCTAAATAAGCAATCTTTATAACTGAATCAGCACCATGGGCGTGCATGTATTGTACAATGTATTGAGGGCAAATATATACTATAAGTCTTGGAGGAGGTGAGGGAGAGAGTTGGGGGGGGGGGCATTGCTATGTGCAGAGGAAATGTGTTGGGGACTGTTTCCTGTGCCGTCTCTCAAAACACTAAAGTTTCAATAGACTCGCTGCTAAAATATGACTCACATGGAAGTTGGGCAGGAGGTATTGTTTGGGCATACAAATATATAGAGTTGGGTCTGCTGCCATATCATAATCTCATCTACTCCTTCCCCCCCCCCTGGGTATCTGCAAAATGTTGGTTTAAAAATAATGTTTGGAACTTATGGACTAGATGAACAGAATTGGTTGTGTTTTCCCTTATTGTCCTTGTGAAGCCATTTTGTTGTTGTTGTTGTTAGGCTGGTGTCACTGGGCAACACATTCAGTAAATACTCAATAGATACATATATAGTATATTAGTTGCAAGGGCACCTGAAGAATAGAGCTGGAAAAGTTAATTACCCACCAAAAAAGCAACAACACAATTACTGGTTAGGCCACACCCACTTGATGGCTGCAGAAAAATGAAAAATTAGGTTGAAAATGAAACAAGATCATGCACCAATATTTACTAACATGGTGAAATATTATTTTAGTTTGGGTCTAAAATTTTCACTGTTGAGGTTGAAAGTTACTTGAATAGCTATATGTAGCTATATAGCTATAGTGACTGTTCTGCCAGCAAAAAGAAAGATCTTGTCAAATACTAGATTTAAAATGATGCCAACTGCTTGGCCTGTTTACTTGTTCTCCACATTTGGCAGAGGGAGCTATTCTTGTGAAGAATGCCTTTGTTCAGTTGGTCCTCCATCTCTACTTGAGAGACAATAGTTTCTAGATAAAAACTTACTTGTTCCAATTACATTGAAATTTAGTATTGCAGTGATAAGCTTGTCAAGATACCATAAGTGTGTTTCTGGTGTGGAGTTCAAGAAACATTAGTTAATGTTGAGAATTTCACTCAGCTACAATGCTGAGTATAATATAATTCAATCATTCTACCTCTAGCTATGTTTTTACAATATGCAGAATGGAAAGAACCCATTTACTTCTCATGGAAACAGCATGACTAAGAGCATCAAAGTTGTCAATTTTTATCCAATAAACTTTTTAAAAAATTTAATGACTGCCAATTAAAATGAAATATGTACCAGACAATTACAATACAATTGGTGCTGAAATCTTTTCAGTTTCAGTTGTCTACTGTACAGTTGGAAAACCCCCTGCAACAAGAATTGAATTGGAATGGCCATAAGGTGCACAGGAAAAAAACAACAACCCTAATCTAAGGTTCTAATTTGGTTATGGCAATGAAGCCAGTGCTGTCATTTGGAAAAGTGGGCATGTAATAACATGGTTTTACATGAAGAAAGAATTCTGTTCCACACAAAGTGACTTCTTTCTGCAAAACCAAATCTGAATCAGCATAGCTAGGGACCAGGGCAAAATTTCTTCTCCTTTCTTTTCTTTTTTTTTTTTTGGTTTGGAAAATAAGGGAATATGGAAGAATAGCAATGAAACTGAAACTGACTAGTCTGTCATATTCAACACGCCACCTTTGTAGAAGTTTTTATTTCCTCTCTTGCCAGTCATTACTCCTCGTTTAGCACCGAGGAGGACACCTCTGAACAGCCCGGACACCCACTACATAATAGTAACAGAGCAATATCAGCCATTGCTATTGCCATGACTAGCAGATGGAAATATTTAGATTACTGCAGTACAACATTACCATAGCTGCTTTCCGTTGCTTTAGGTAAAGGATCACCGTTACTATATGCCAGATTTATCATTTCTAATGCCAGCAATTCATCGACATGACATACACGAATCACTAGTGCCATGCGCAAAAAGGCCACAACAATATTAAACTCCCGGATTTTTTTTTTTTTTTTTTTTTTTTTTTGCTCCATTTTGTTAAAAAAAATTTTTTTTTTCCTAGTCAGACAGAATGTAGCATTACTGCCATTTATTTCAAATAGCATCCTATAAATTCACAGCATTATCACCATTACCTTATGTGATGGTTAACCAGTGCCCACTGATTTTAATTAAAAATATATGAGGAGAAAGTTCTGAGTTTTAGTTCACATGAAAAAATTCTTAGAATATCACAGGAGTTGAGTTTTACATAAAAAATTAACGCAAGGAGTAGGTAAAGGGTCTATGAGGCCTCCAACACACACACACACACACACACACACACACACACACACACACACACACACACACACACACACACACACACACACACACACACAAAAAGAGAGATGAAAATCATCCTAACCCCTTCAAAACTGGTGTCTAGGGCGAATCAAGAGTGTTGCAAACTTCCCCCAAGCCTGAGAGATCAAAATATTATAGTGTCCAAATTTCACCTTACAGACACTGTTCCAAACTAGTGTCAGTCATTTTCTTAGAACTCCAGTTTAGAAATAGACTCATCACCTCCCCCATTCATTTTCCTCTGTAAGAAAAAAATAATCTGGTGAGCTATACCTTGTTTTGGGGGTGGATTCTTCAAGATTGGTGAGTGTGGACATACTACTCCTTCAGTTTCCTTTAGTTCCATCAACCAGTTAATTTCAAAAAATTCCTGTCACTCTGTACCCAAAATTATTGTAAATATGAAATCATTTTGTCATTTCTGCACCCAATAGTAATTCTTCACCAATACACTCAGTGCAACTGGCTTAACAAATTTTGATTGCCATGAGTGCAATTATTGTGTTGGCTGGCCATCCAGGGTTTCCCTTATCTTGACAGCTAGCTCCCTTGAATAGTGGCAGTGAATCATTGGCATTCACAGAACTTTGTCTGGTCAGTGACGGGTGCACATGCCACCCATGTGGAGGGCTATTCCCAAGTTCACATGTAAACAACAACAAATAACAAGAAACATAACAGGCCAAATGAATATCCTATGAGTGGAACACATGTACATACACACATGACTCTGACACATAATCATGAAGAGGACACTACAATTGGTTAGTGATGCATATCTTCTTCCATGTCCACAACACAAGAAGTACTTTATTTCTTCCTCTTCCCCACTGGAGAGGTTAAGAGTCTAAGGAGAATACATGGCCAGGCCGAGGGAAGTGATGGCGGCTAGACCCAGCACAGAGAACCCAGCTCTGACGGTAAACTTTACAGTGAACCCTTTACCAGCATCCCAATACTAGAGCACAATGATTACAGAGAGAAAAATAATCATCACATTATCACACGAGAAAATAAACATCATCGACATAGCAAAAATAGAAGTATATAGTTTACTCAATCACACAAGTCTCAAGGCTGAACCAGAGGATGAAGCAGATCATTGCTGACATCCCTTACCAAAGTTCTTGGAACAGAAATTAAGTGTACTCCACTGCTGTGAGCACTTGTATTGTGTTCCAGTATCATATTGTGTGTGTGTGAAACCACATAAACAATAAACTGTGCAATCTGGTGCATGTACTGAAATAATCTCATCCACTAATGAAAAAGGCTCTGGATGATTAAATATTAAAAAAAAAAAAAAAAAAAAAAAAAAAAAATATATATATATATATATATATATATATATACACACACATATATTATTGTTAGTCTTGCATGATATATCGACAAATTAAGTAAACACACCACACCACACCACACCACACCACACCACACCACACCACACCACACCACACCACACCACACACACCCATCCACACTATCCGCACGTGCACACTACACCACACACACCCCTCCTCATGTGCACGTGCACGCGCACGCGCACACACACACACACACACACACACACACACACAATGTAAGTACACACACACACATTTAAAAAAAAATTGAAAGCAAACAAATAAATGAAGTGCATGACAGCATAAAACACACTGAGGAGCATTTATTTTCTGTTATGAAACTTAATAAAATTGTAAGTATCATGTTAAATTTTCAATGGTCCAAACAAACAAACTAACAAAAAAAATACTCACCACATTGACTAGCAGAAGAGTACATGTCCCCAACTGCCATACCACTAGGCACAGAGTTGGCTGGTATTGAACCAGCCATGTTCAATTAAAGTGCATAACTCAAAAGAAAATAATGCGTTAGGAATTTAGAATGGAATTCTATTGTATTCCCTGAGGCACTGCATCATTGTAAGACCATGACATCTTAGTGAAGCTACCCATGCAATAAACATCTGCCATGCAATAAACATCCGCCATGCAACACCTTACCAGATGCTTCAAGCCATTGAAGCAGTGGAACGTGAAGGGGAATGCTACCATGAACTTCATGGTTCCCCAGAGGGCAGGTATCTGGTACAGGGGCTCCAATAGTTTGATGAACTCAGGGAAAGCGGAACCACTGGCTAAATAAGCAATGGCCATAGCAGAGATGGCTGGGGTGAGGATGAGGCCAGTGGCACGGTGGGCGATGGAGAGCATCCACACCGGTTCAGGACTGAGGAGAGAAACAAGGAATGGGAGGACACGAGAGGACTATATTATGGCACATGTAATTATCACAGAACAGGTACACACACAGGCTGATGCATACTGCATGGCAATTAACAGGCCTATAACAAAATGAGTAAGTGAATTCCAGTTTCAGTGGTTTTACATCCAGGAGGTGGAGGAGGGGTCAAGGGTGTGGTGTGGTGTGGTGTGGTGTGGTGTGGTGTGGTGTGGTGTGGTGTGGTGTGGTGTGGTGTGGTGTGGTGTGGTGTGGTGTGGTGTGGTGTGGTGTGGTCATTTTAAAAATACCCTAAATGAGGCCTACAAACTGTAAACCACTTGAGCCTTGTAAAACAGCCACACACCAAAAAAAAACAGCATGGCTTGCAGAATTCTATCCTTGGATGGAATCAAATTTAACCTGTGACTAATCAACCAGTTCGTTGTGTTTTCTAGGACCTATCAATGGAGGCAAGTGAACTAACCCCCCCCCCCCCACTCACTGGTCTAACTTTCATCCCAATGGGTCGTTAGTGTTGTAAACACTTTACTATGGGAGAGGCTGCTGTGTGGTTTAGTGGTTTAGGAGTCAGTCTATCTATTTATTTTCAGACTCAATATTGGGATTAATTCCTGTAAACGATTGACACTAAAAGAAATGACAGCAACCTGTTCTTACATTTGTAAGGGTAAACAAGCAGGCGGTATATACATATTACTTATCCAGCTAAACAGACACAATGCATGTATAAACAACAAAGCCTAGCCAATGACATGTTTCCATCTATCAGAATGAGAAACACATTCCACTTCCCAAAGCCTGCCCTGTGAAGTGACTACAATTAGACAGTGTTTACTATTTAAGGGCTACTATTTAGTGTTCACTAATTTAGAGGTGTGCTCCTTATTCAAACAAATATATTAACTGCATAAAGCTAGCATCCAGGAAATGATTCAATCAGTGCAGCTTATTATAGCTAAAGAATGGCTAGACCACATTTTTTGTTGCTATTTTAACTTCTTGTGTGATTGATTCAACAATAAAGTTCATATTCCTGTACAATTGCACACAGTCAAATTCGATGTATAGATACCTTCTTGAGACACTGGAACAAGCTTCCATTCCCATACTCTTTCTAACATAGATGTAATAAACAATCTATACACATGTGAAATACTAGGGCATCTTCAGTAAATTCCGACAAGGGTCACAGATAAAATACTAGAGCGTCTTCAGTAAATTCTGACAAGGGTCACAGATAAAATACTAGAGTGCCTTCAGTAAATTCTGACAAGGGTCACAGATAAAATACTAGAGCATCTTCAGTAAATTCTGACAAGGGTCACAGATAAAATACTAGAGTGCCTTCAGTAAATTCTGACAAGGGTTACAGATAAAATACTAGAGCGTCTTCAGTAAATTCTGACAAGGGTCACAGATAAAATACTAGAGCGTCTTCAGTAAATTCTGACAAGGGTCACAGATAAAATACTAGAGTGCCTTCAGTAAATTCTGACAAGGGTCACAGATAAAATACTAGAGCATCTTCAGTAAATTCTGACAAGGGTCACAGATAAAATACTAGAGCGTCTTCAGTAAATTCTGACAAAGGTCACAGATAAAATACTAGAGCGTCTTCAGTAAATTCTGACAAGGGTCACAGATAAAATACTAGAGCGTCTTCAGTAAATTCTGACAAGGGTCACAGATAAAATACTAGAGCGTCTTCAGTAAATTCTGACAAGGGTCACAGATAAAATACTAGAGCGTCTTCAGTAAATTCTGACAAGGGTCACAGATAAAATACTAGAGCGTCTTCAGTAAATTCTGTCAAGGGTCACAGATAGAATACTAGAGCGTCTTCAGTAAATTCTGACCATGGTTTGTTTTACACAAGAGAAAAGAATTGCAAATATGCTGAGTTTAAACAGTAATGTAATGATAGAGCTTCTATCAGACTTCAAATACAGCAACATTATTCCAGAGTATCATGGAGCAATACTTGCTGCATAATCTGTGGATTAGTTGGACTCATGAAATAAATGGATAGTTTTTAATCAACTAATCAATGAAGTAACCTGTGGTCTGTGTACATACACACATCTGGAAGACTGGACCACCTTCACTCACTTGGTGACTAACAGCTTCAAGCTTGGAGAGAGAGGTCTGCCAAGCTTCTTATTATGAGACACATAACCATCTTCGTACCTCCTACATACTGAAGTGCACACTGGGCGACTGCAAAAATACCAATAAAAATAAGAACAGTTCATAAAGTTGAGATATGCTACAGGGTTCTCCCATTCTTTGGGGTCCGAATGAAGTACCCTTACATATAGGCCGTGGTATTTCTGGCTGCGAGGGAAGGTAGAGTCCTCACCGAAGAAATACTTGTAATGTAGGCCATCTCAACGAGGAAAGGGTCTTACTCGTCTGTCCTATTAAACCTACGGCTGTGGAGTTTGTATTATGGTTGGTAAAAGGTCGTAGCACTCCAGTTCAAAGGTGGAGAGGTTAAAGGTTAATAATTTTAAATAGTTTTGTCAGTTTCTGTCTTGTGCTAGGCCATGGCTGCAGCCTTGTCTCTGGGCCGTTGGGCTGCAAAAACTCCGAGATTCAGCTGTTTTCGTGAGTGAACTCCCTAATTAGATATAAATGTATATAACTGTCTGTGCTCCTTCATATTCCTGTATAACTTTGGACAGAAAACACTGTTTCATAATTTTTAATTTAATGCACACTGCTCTATAGGGATAACTCCAGCTATGGTTCCATCTTCAACAACACTTGCCACCAGATTTGGTAAGATGTGAACTGCTCATCTATACATGGTTGTGTGGCTGTCACTGCCACACTGCCAGTCAGCTAGCAACAGTTGCTCCCACCACCAGATATAGTTGTCTTTTAAATCTTGAGAGACTTGTAGATAATTAATTTTTTTTTTTTTTTTTTTTTTTTTTTTTTTTAATTTACCATGATGAAACAGTGGTCAACCCTGTGTGTGTGTGTGTGTGTGTGTGTGTGTGTGTGTGTGTGTGTGTGTGTGTGTGTGTGTGTGTGTGTGTGTGTGTGTGTGTGTGTGTGTGTGTGTGTGTGTGTGTGTGTGTGTGTGTGTGTGTGTGTGTGTGTGTGTGTGTGTGTCCTTAACTCTAAATCTGATGCTAACAATAGTCAATGCACTCTCTCTCCTCATGCCCAGTCCATGTTATCTGTCCATAGCTTCCTTGGATACTGTCACTGGGACACATACATTGTAACACTGTTCCGGCAATATTTTGGCCACATTATCTTTAACTTGATGGCCATGACAAAGTGCACATCTTAGTAGAGTTTGTTCTGTTGTGTTCAGCCACTACTGCAGTGCCAGTGAAGAATACTGATGAGTCTGGTGGCAAGCATTGGAAGTACGAGAGGATGGTCACAGTGGCAATGGTGGGTCTGATTCCAGCTGGTTTCATCTACCCCAGCGCAGTGGTTGACTATGGACTGGCAGTAGCCCTGCCACTGCATGGACATTGGTGGGTAGATAATGTGAATGTGATGCTACTTAAAGGATGACAGGTTACTTCCATGAAAAATTGTCTTAAAACACAGAAGGGATCAGGTATATGATACGCAAAACTGAAATTAGGAACAGGAAATTAAAAAAAAAAATATATATATATATATATATATATATATATATATAAAGGAAAAAAAAAAATTAGTTTGCATGCCCCTTGGGTATTGGGATATGCTAGAGCTACTATTCATACACCCTAGGGTATCAGGTAAGCTACTACATGTGTGAATACTGACTACTAGCAGGACTAGCTATTTCTAATTTAAAAATTAACTTTTTTTTTGTTTTTGGTTTTATTCCTATCGCTAATTTCAGTTTGCATGTGACTTTAGCCAATGGGAGAGGCTTATTCTATACCTGATTCAACAGAAGCAGTAAAGAGGCTGCCCGAGTTATTTTTGTTGAGATAACCACATCATTTCCCAAGTCTAAATGATGACAGACCTTCCCAATAATTTGCCTATAAATCAACTCTGTTCTAGAGTTAGTTGTGTTATGCATTCCAAGTATTTACATATTTCATTATTTTTTTTTATATTAAAATCTTTTTCTTTTTTTAGGGGATTTGGTGCAATCATTGAAGATTACGTGACCCAATCTTTGAAGAAGTTTGCTTATGTTCTTATGGATGCTGTGTCTATTGGGACATTTATTGGTCTAATCTACTTGAACTACTTTGACGTAGGCATCTGCAAAGCAGTTCAAATGCTTTGGGCAGTCAAGTAGAGAAGCAGTGGAACAAAACTAACTCATTTGATGCCATAACATGTTACTAGTCAGAATTTGAATCCAATTGCATTGCTCCTGTGGTTGTAACATGCAGAATGGTCTCAGTGTGGCATAGCTATGCTTGCATGTTCAGTCTGTTATTGTTTTTGTATGTAAGAACCACTTGGTTTAAATTGTTTGTGGTTGAGAAACAAATGAATCTTTATAAATATCCTCATAATCAGAAAATTTTTTTATTTATATTAATTTATAATATTTAAAATTTTTTTTGTTTATTTGTGGAGAAAACACATGTTATTTTTTGGAACTCTCCATAGTTAACATGCTGAAGAAAGTTAGTTTCCCAACCAAGTGGGGGCTTGAGTGGTTTGAACTACTATATGCAGAACATTTATGTACTGTGCTGGTCAAATTTAGTGTGGCAAACCAAGTTCGGAACAAAGAGCTTCCCTCCCTAAGGACGGCTGGTCTGAGGCAGAAGTAGCCATTATTGGAAGGACAGTTGCTCTCATAAATTAAACTGACATAGCTACTTTATATATATCACATGGACTGAATAAATTCTTCACTGATTTTATTTTTCATAAAAAGCTTGTAGACTTTGTTGCCTCTGGGCACTAGGGAAAGAAAGCAACCAACCCCCTCCTAGTCATGGGAGTGGCTTTACAGTGTTTAGTTGATCAAATGTGTTAACATCTCATGTTAGATAACTGGATTCCAACATACCCAGTCCTTAGAAACTGTTGCCATACATCTAGCTTAGAGATGTTATCCAGTGACCAGCTGCAACATGCAGAGCAGATAGAATACTTGTAAAAATGGCTCTGAACACACATTTTTTGGCAAAGTACACTGGGTTGGAGTTGAAAGCTGACAACCACCATCAGATAGCAAGCATCAGGGTTTCCACAGTGAAGAAGCAGTGCAGGATCACTTAGTTGGTTGATTGTGGACAAACCTTGCACTATTTTGTAACTGGCTTCTCTGCACCCTTCAGTTATGTGCATGCACCCCATTCCATGTCAACACCAAACTATGGAGTAACCCCCCCCCCCCCCCCCAAATAGTTATTCCTGTATGAAATCCTGTGCGCTCACACAGGTCATACCCCAACTGCATGTTGTGTTGAAACTTTTATCACATCATCAACCATCCCCTATCACTACGATAAAATCTACATTCCTACATCCTCCCCCCAAATGGTCAAATTTCAAAGTATAACCAGGGGGTTAGGGTTGTGATGTTAAAGTAGACAGCAAACAAGACAAATTGTGCTAAATGTACAAGTAACACAATGTTATATATATATTACACGTTGCTGTTGGTTAACATTAAGTGATAAAAGTTTGTTTAATATTTCAACAAGTGGAAGGGTATAGTCTGTGTGGATCATTGACACAAACACGCAGAATTACGTGTACACACACACACAATAATAAGAAAGCGTCCCTCCTCCCCATCATGTGGCCCATGGCTGATGATGATCTACTGCTCTCCTCTCTCAGTGATGTTCCCACCAAGCACTGCCGACATGTTACTAACGGCAGCCATGTTCCCTTGCCCCGAAGCAACCCCTCCACTGCTGTTTGTAAGCACGTTCTGTGCCATAATGAGTGTGTTGAGGAGATTGGCCACTGCAGTAGCCGACAGGCCGCCACCACCACTCGCAGTGGGTGTGACCCGGGGAGGAGTTTGTGCTCTAGTTGGAGACACTTTAGGGATGGCAAGTGGAGCTGAAGCGACGGAATTGGCATTACCTATCGATGCCAGTGTTTGCACGAGAGAGCTGATGAGGGAGGTTACCTGGGCGGGGCTGCTGGAGAGATTGGAGGCAGTGTTGATCGATGAAGGCGCATGAGTAGGGAGAGAAGGAGTCACATGAGCTACGTTCACTTGAGGCAGTGATGCCATGCATGTGGGCGGTGATGACGTGACTGGCGGCATGAGAGAGGTTGCCGAAGAAAGGGGCACCAAACGAGAGGCGCTGCTGGCGACAACGCTCGGGAGAGTGGGTGTGTCCGTGATTGCTCCGGAGTTCTGTGCGAATGAGGTGAGCAGTGGACTGTGAGTCAGACTCTGCGCTAGCGAGAGAAGCAGCTGCTGAGCCACAGCAGGACTGTTTGGATCCACAGCTGGAGGAGGGGGAGGAGGTGGAGGAGGAGTAGGTTGCAGGAGAGAGAGAGCAGCGGGTTGCTGTGAGCTCTGTGCCACAGTGTTGAGCAGACTCTGTGCAAGGGGAGAACTCAGAATGTGGCGGCTCACCATGGAGCTAGACTGGTGCTGGTTGCTGTTGCTGGAGGAAGCGGCTGCATCTATCCCAAACTGGATGATCTGCGCTCGCAGGAAAGCGTTCTCCTTCTCCAAGACGGTGATCTGGTTCTGGACGAGGGCAAGGGCACTGGAAGATTGCTCTGCCTCCTTCGCACTTCCTGCCAGTTTCTCATTGAGTGAGATGAGCTCTCTCAGGTACTCCACAGTCTTGTCCAGGACGGTCCCTTTGCTGTACACATACTGCGTGGGAGGAGGTGATACCAGAGAGGGGAGGGAGGGGGGGGGGGGTTAAAGTTAGGAGGAAGAGAAGATGATACAGAAGAGAGGGGAGAACAGGTAAGTGAAAAGATGTGGTGTGTGTTTCCTTGCCATCTGACTGCAGTGTACGAATGGCTTGAGCCATGTTGACAAATTTATCCTGAAAATGCGCCAGAACAATAGTTTAAATAACAAGCTCAAGCAGGATTGAATGATGAATCTGACTAAAACGGTTATACCTGGATGAATCCGAGTAAATTTACAATGCAAGGACACATGACCACAACAACATTGCATGTGACCAATCCTTCCTGGAACAGGAAATGGTCAAAATGCACATGCACACACTGGATAGATTTAAACAGACAAACCATAACATATCTTGTGTAGGTGTAGTTCACTAACAGAGTGCAACAAGGAATTACGCGGACTAATGCAGTAAGATTACGTCACAGATAAATCATTCTGTTTGATACCTCTATATTTCCCGGACTACCTACCCCAACAATGTTGCCAGTTGTGGCATCTTTTTTCTGGCATCCTGGCACAATCATGGCCAACATCTTGATGAGCTCATTGATACGGTCACGCCTCCTGCGCTCAACTGCATTACATCAAGTAAACAAACAGAAACAACAATTGTTAATTTATTATGGTGCTCTGAAAATCTTGTAGAGCTTATATTGAGAGGAAGGGGGGTACAACTACAACATCTTCTCATATCAGAAAACTCACAAACTACTAGTGATATAATCCTACTCAATTGCTTTTCTTACAATATTTTTAAAAATGGGGTGGAAGAGGGGGATACAAAAATGTTCTACACACTCTTTTACTATCTCATTTTATAATCAGTTTTAGAAAAAAGACTGACCTTCATTGTGGGTAGCTTTCCTGTGGGCCTCCCTGGACTTCCTATATATCAATCACAGCAAAGTTGTGCAGTAAACAATAACACCACAACTCCTGATAGTTAAACCAACTGTAATATATAATAGTCAAGCTGTGATTCTTTCTGAATAAGTTGAAAAGAAGTTGTGCAAGTTCATAAAGACAGTGAACTACTCCATTCCTTAGCATTGCTGGAGAACATGACTTAGGCTAGCAATATATGTCTGGTTATCTTCCATCTCTAGACGTGGTACCATGGACTATAAACGCTATAAAGGCATTCATGGTATAAAATTTGAAGTATTGAAAAGGAAATGGTCGTTGGATCTAAGTTGTACAACTGGAGCATGAGGGAGTGAGAACAGAAGCCACGGAAAATATTGATTGCACAGTCAGCCAAGGGGAAAGGTGACGCGGGGAAAGGTGCGGGGAAAGGTGACGCGGGGAGAGGTACTCTGACTACAGCAGAGAAACAGGAACCGGTACAGCTAGGTGGGAAATAGTTAGAGAGAGGAGAAATCTCATTCTGCCTGTCCTCTCTCTTTCCCTCTCTGTGGGCCATTTTGGTGTTCAGGGGACCAGATCACATCAGATCAACACAAACTAAATTGAGGTGCAGTCTGTCCAGGGCTCCACCCTAAGCATATGTATAACAATACACACCATCTACTCACAACACTTGAAATACATTGACACTTGCCATATCAAAAGTGCAGATTTTAGGGGAGGGAAGGGGATAATTTCTGCCTTTAATATATCTTATAATTAAACTTCCAAATTTATTTTAAATAGTAGAATTTATATAGATAAATTCTAGATGGAAGGGAATAGGTTGACATTTTTCATTAAAAAAATGTTCCCCCCCCCCCTCCATTATTACTAGTTATTTTTAAAATCATAATTTAAATAAATGACACATATTTGGTCATATATAATTGGTGGTACCCAAATAATTGAATCTATTTAAAGAGTTAGCGGAATATTGCAAGTGTGTATGGGAGGGGTATGGGGTTTAGATAACCATCAGATGGACATACGGGTCAACGATGTCGGCCTGGCTGTAGTCAAGGACGGGAGAAGTGCTCTTTGGTGCGATGGGTCGTGTCTGGCCAATGGCCTGCAAGATCTCTGCACTGCTCGCGGGCGGGATCATCACATAGAGGGGGGCAGCTGCACACACCAACGAGTGTCAACGTTACAAAAGACACAAAACCAGTTCTAATAGAGAAATACCTGACATCTATTACTTTTTTTTTTATTGGCTGCTTTTACAACCTAAACATTAAAAAAAAAAAAAAAAAAAATTTAGTACTAGAGATGAGGTTCTAATGGTGGGTGTAACAAGCAGACTTGACAAAGGTATATTAATGTAAGTGTGTCTTGACACTCGTGCCAGTAGGTAAGGGGTCATTATTCATGAACCAACACTTGGCAATCACTTGAATAGACACAGGATAGGGAGAATTGCTGGCAAGGTTTTGGAAAGGATGTCTTGTTTAGAAGTATACAGCCAAAGATCATACACAATAGAAGAAAGAGCAGATAGATGGCCCCATACAGAGTGGAGAAGAGAGAGAGAGAAGCTGGTGACGAGGAAATTTGGCAAAATGCTGGCCATTGAGATTGACCAGCTGCTTACTATGAGGGGCTGAGGGAGGCAGGGCACACCAGAGGGAGGCAGGGCACACCAGAGGGAGGCAGGGCACACCAGAGGGAGGCAGGGCACACCAGAGGGAGGCAGGGCACACCAGAGGGAGGCTGAGCACACCTGAGGGAGGCTGAGCACAACCCTGAGCAGACACAGTACTGCAATTACATGGTACACACTCCACAAGTCATACAAGACAAGAGATCAGGAAAGGTCTGCCCCTATTTGCACCTGCCATCCCTCACACATTCACTCACTCCAGTGCCACAGTGATCATGTGACTGAGTGATTACAGTACATGAACTGAACATGTTCACCTCACACTCTGAAAGGATAACATAAGACATACACGAACAGATGGTTGAGGATTGTAAAACTTTCAAGTGACATTGGGGCACTTGTTTTGACATCAGTTTGCTTCCAGTATACACAACCTCAGAGCTGTCAATGGTCTCAATTACTGTCCCATGACTAAACTGGCTACCAAAATGAGTCCATTTGGTTGAGTGCTCTGTTACATTAAGTGCTTTTGCCCATAATTCGACAGATGACACACTGTCGTCATCCTGGTCGTGATTTCAGACTTAAAAAAAAGAAGAAACAAAATTGCCATGCCCTGATTGTCTCTGACTTGCAGTGTATACTATTCAGTAAATATACATATATAGTAACCATGACATCGAACTTTCAAAGTCGCGATAAAAATTTTAAAGCTACTCTACTGAGCATTTTGATGGAACACAATCAACATACAGACAATATTCATGTTTCTGGAAGTGGAGATGTCGGAATCACAGTTCAGGGCATGGAAGAGTTACAGTATTAACAATCATCCCCTATATATGTCAGACATATTCACAATAATTGTGGTAGTATCATCAGAGACCTTGCACAACAGTTAATACTCTAAAATTATTAGAATGGTGGTGATTGGAAAGGGAAGCCATGGATGCCTCTGGCAGAGAGACCTTACTGCAGGATTTTTATCACTCCAGAGGTACAATTTATGGGGAGTCAGACTGTGGCTGATGAATGGCATTGATATGCAGAGAGCAATGGAACAAGCTATCTCAAGAGTAGCTGAGATTGTACCTGATCTTGAATCCATTCCTTCATTGTGCACATATATTCAAACAGAAATTCACAGAACCACAAACAAACTTTGACTGGCTGTTACTAAAGATGGTTCCACCTATGGGGGGGAATAGATCAAAACAACTGACCAGTACAATGTCAGACTGGGTTCACACTTTAACCATGCAACTCATGCTAATACACAAACACAAGGAAATACATTTTGGGATGGTTAAGTACGTCATACTGGGTTATACCCAGGGTAGCCAAGAAGACTTCAACGTAGACTGGAAAGCCTACAGTAGGACTTCTACATTATCTACTAACTGTCAAATTGCCATTTCAACACTAACACAGTAACTAGGATATATTAAGAAAGTACCTGCATTATGTCCAGTTGTACTGGAATCTGAAGAAGATGATCGAGTCAGAAAAATTTGCTGGTTGCTAGAGGAAGAAGTGGAAGGAGACAGAGACAAGGGTAGCTGGTTCTGGGAACTACCTTGTTGCATCTGCAGCAAAGCACGGCCAATAGCTGTCAAAGTGCCACCCTCATCAAGATGAGAACAATTTTCAAGCACTGATAGTTCCTGTGGCATATAGGATGGAAAGTCAATGATATGGACAGAGTAGTCTTCTTGAGGAAAGTGGCCTAAGTAGTACTTTACTTCATAACATAAAGGACAGTAAATTTTTACCACCTTATACTAATCATTTTGTTCATCTGTATCATTTAATTTTGTTATCTTAGTACAAACATTTTGCTCATTATTCTAACCTGTGCGTCTTGAACGATATCAAAGGCTGGCCCAGTCAGATCTCTCCTAGAAATCTGGGGGATTTGGTCAGCATCATCAACCTCCACCACTTGGCTACCGATCTCCACCTCGAAATCGCTGCTGGGGACAGTTATAGTGAGAGTATCTACCTCACTAGCCTCCTCCGTTTCAACCGTCTCGACCACCTCCGCGACCTGCGTAGGATGGGCATGGGCGCCGTCGCTAGGATGGTAACGCACTCTCTTAGGGGTTGGTGGTTGCAAGTAGCTACCACCTTCACGTTCAAAACCCGTTTTCTCAGCGGTAGTACTCATACTAGCTGTCACGAGGGAAAGTCACAGGGAGAATGCCAAGAAGCTGACTATCACAGGTCCAGAACAAAAATGGCTCCTAGCCCCGCCCACACGGGCGGTTCTCATTGGTCAGCTTAGGTGTTCTGATTTTTACCCCACGTGAATTTCAGCTGGGGTCAAAGGTCGGCCTGGCAGGATGGAATCCAAGTGGTCTTTTTGCCATGTCTGTTCAAGGAACCATGAAGAAGGGAGAAAACACATATTTTCAAAGGCCCATAGGGTAAAGCTTTCTACTGTATTGTCCAAGTTCACCAAGAAAGTAAGTCGGGCCATTGGTAGCAGTGTTTTCTTGGGTGGTCTTAACCAAAATGGGATCAATCAGAAGTGTTCGTAGCTTTGGCTTTGAGCTACTTTGGGATGCGTTCTATTAATAACCCTGGGCCCTTTCCCCCTGCCCCTTCCAATAGTAATCCATGAATGATCCATTGTACTAACAAGTCTGGGAAATATATATATATATATATATATATATATATATATTGATGCAGTGTGTTTGTTGTTTTTTTATTGGTTGTTTTTTTTTTGTTTGTCTGTTTTTTTTTGGGCAATTTTTTTTTATTTTTAGTGTGTAATCTGGGAATTCTTTCATCTTTTTTAATATTTCAAATACAAAATATTACCATTTCTATTGATAGAAAGCAGCACTTAACAGAATCACCTAAAGTCCGTTTACTTTGACTTTGCCACTTGAAAAATTGCTATAAAAGTTTCAATATTTACTTATTTCCAATATTTCAGATATCCAACACCGCCAGAAGTGGTGTTTTTCCCTATGTTACTCCTGCTGCTCTGCAAAGAAGGAATCAGCATTAGGTGTATAGTTCATAAGGAAAGTACAGGCATTCTTCAGACCAGAGGAATGTAGCTGGACTATCGTCCCTTGCCTATTAGCAGATATTAATAGCTTTAGCTGTGACAAAGCATCAATTCTGTTGGAGCTAGCATGGCACACTCCTG
Organism: Lycopodina hypogea; assembly: GCA_963969325.1. Classification (NCBI taxonomy): domain Eukaryota; kingdom Metazoa; phylum Porifera; class Demospongiae; order Poecilosclerida; family Cladorhizidae; genus Lycopodina; species Lycopodina hypogea. The sequence goes on along the minus strand of OZ017793.1, from coordinate 3,315,479 downwards.
ATGGCAGACTAAAATTTTCATGTTGAACTTATGGGGTAAGATTGTATTCATTGCATTGAAGTGAACTTATGGGGTAAGATTGTCTTCATTGCATTGAAGAGAACTATGGAAGGTGGAGGGACATTGTGCTATAAAACTGCTGGGATGACATTGATTGAAGCTTGGTTGTGATGTGAAACTGCTGAGGTAACATGTTGATTACATTGAAGACAACTGTGGAACATGGAGAAGGTGGGGGGGGGGGGGTGCTTTGTGATGTAGAACTGTTGAGGAAAGTTCCATTGTGTTGAAGATCACTGAGATGATTGGAGAGCATTGTCATGATATTTCTTGGGAAAAGTGTGCAATGCATTAAAATTGCTGAGAAGGTTGAGAGTGTTATGATGTAGAATTGCCAGGTAACATTTCTTACTGCATTGAGGGTGGATCATCAGGAAATACTAAGCTATTTATTATGTACACTGCATTGAAAATTGCTGTGGTGGATGGTGGAAGTATTTTGGCATGAGGAATTGGAAATATTGAGAAAGTTAGGGTCCATGTTTTCTATTGTATTTTTCAAATTGTGTTGAGAGTTTGTAGTTGTATTTGGTTCTGTTGTTACCTTCACTTTGTTGTGATAATTGTAGTGCCATGTCAATTAAATGTCTGTCGGCATCCTCATCTTCAATAATTATTTCATCTACCATATCTTCTAGTCTGTCTTTATCAAGATAATGTCCACCATGTGCCTACAAAACTTTCTCCACATTATTCAATAATGTCATGTTTATATATGAATTGTTTACTTCCTTTGTTGTAGGAGAAATCAATAATATGAAGAAGTTCCCACAGACAGAACCGGACTCCATTTAAAATTCCATCTGTCTTTCCCTTCTCAAAAAAAAAAGTACCACTCTTCGTATTGCTTCATTACTGAAGGAGTTTGTATTTATTTTAATCCTTGAAGTGGTGTGATACTTTATCAATGATAAAAATTTTAATCATTAGCCAAGAACTCTGTATGAATGTTACTGAGACCCTTTTGATGTATGCCAGTTGCCCTAAACAATCCATCAGATATATCATGCTTTTGTTTAAGCATCCTTTCTTCTTTTTTCCAAAAAAACAACAAACAAAACAAACTCTGACCATCTCCACAATATATATTGTTTCATTCATCTACAAAGCATCTTTCCAATTTCATTTTTAGGAATGATATTGAAATCCTTGGAGCTGCAGTCATTTTCTTGACCCATTGCTAAATTAATAACACAGTTATCCTTTTATCATAACAAAGGTTTTGTATTTAATCATTTTGCAAGATTTAGCCATCATATTAAAGTATCTGTCTATTATGAGCCCTGGTAGTAGGACCAGCAATAGAACTATAGCAAATCCCCAGTTGCTTATTGTATCCCTAAAGGGAACACAACTACACTACAACTTACGCAAGTTTTGACCTAGGTTCTTCAAAGAATTATTTTAAAAAAGGACTTGGAACTTGGGAGAACTTAGAAGATTTCGTTGGAATTGTAGCTATCTGAGTTTTCGGTGCTTGGCCATTTGACTGAAAATTTAATTTCGGTCACTTTTAGTTGGTACTGGTCCTCCCGTTTGTAAACTCACTTCCTGCGGCAGAGTCAAACCGAATAGAGTTTAGTATAGTATGCGCAAGAGCTGGAGGAATGCCTGAGGTCCATATATCAACATGAGTGGACCACAACACCTACCAGAATGCTTCAGGGCATGAGGCAAACCACCTAAGGATGTGGCAAATTATCAAGGATGAACCAAATATATGATAAAAGTTTTTTTTTATGTGGGTACAAAAAATTGATGCAGGTGGTGTGGGCCTGAGAAACTGGGAAAATAATTGTTGAGGGTGGCCTAATGTTCATTTTGTTCTTCCTGTGAGTTGACGATGTTGTTGATCAAACAATTGCAGGTGCGTAGTGCCAGGCGTTGCCTGGGGCACCCCAATGTGTTGGAGGGTGAGTTAGAGCCTGGAGACATTGGGAAGATGTGGTGCTACTGTTGTGAACAGGAGATCGAAAAACATGTCACTAATGGCCAGTGCTCGATTGAGTGGGCTGGTTTGCTTGAGCACATGACAGGGTGAGTGATAAACAAAATGCTGTTCCCACGAAGACTGCAAATGACAAGTTCTTTGAAGTGTATGGGTGGGAGTGAGGGGAGGGTGTGTAGCTGTGTATCTCATTGCTTCACTGCTTGTGCATTCACAAATGGTTCCCTCCAGTAGTTGTAGTGAGGTTTTATTCAGCATTGCATCCTCTGTGATGGATATAACCTTCCACAATGGATGGTCTGGTTAGCAACCCACCTTGTTCCATGCCACAGCTTCAATGTTCATGTGCTAGATAATCCTAGTCCCTTCCAGGGTCTGTTCTGCTCGTATTTGTCTTGTGATTATGTATAAACTATTTATTATTTACTTTCAGAAGATATTTATGATATATACCAGAACACGCGAAGACATCACTACATGATGACCTGATGCTATTGTCCCTTACCTAGCACAGTTGTTTGTGTTGAAATCTAGCCTGTTAGAACAAGTGGCAGTATCACACTGTGTTGTCATTGTGGTGGTGCTTGACTTGCAATAGGATGAGCAGCCTCGTGGAGTGGAAAGGAAACACTGTGCTCTTTGTTTCAAGAAAGCATAACCCTAGATGTGAAGTCAAGCATTGAGAGATAAATACTACATCACTTCAACCTCTGTAGTAACATGGTCGTTGTGTATATTGTGTGATCCTTGTCAGGTTTTCAAGAAGGGAACAAGAAGGAGGGAGGGTGGTCTAGGATTTCTTCCCTCCCCCACTACCAAATATGTTGAAACTTAAAAGGGAATAGCATCAATGCATTGAAATATATTTTCTTCTGTGAAAAAGTAAATATTAGTCAAATATGATGCTTAATTTTTTCTCAGTTTAAGTAAAATGATATTAAAAAATTACTTTTGGGCGTTCAGTTGCAATCTGCATGAATCTCTCTAAGTTGGTGTTATCAGATGGTTCTGGAGCCATGTTTTATGAGTTTCCCTCTGGTTACATGTCCTTCCAAGAGTGGCTGTCCCCTTTGGTTACATATCTGTCCAAGAATGGCTGTTCCCTCTGGTTACATATCTGTCCAAGAATGGCTGTTCCCTCTGGTTACATATCTGTCCAAGAATGGCTGTTCCCTCTGGTTACATATCTGTCCAAGAATGGCTGTTCCCTCTGGTTACATATCTGTCCAAGAATGGCTGTTCCCTCTGGTTACATATCTGTCCAAGAATGGCTGTTCCCTCTGGTTACATGTCCGTCCAAGAATGGCTGTTCCCTCTGGCACTGTCAACACTCTATGATTTGAGCTTCTCATTGCAAGGTGATTGTTCTTCCTTTGTGCAAATGGTGTGTATGATTATTAGGATGAAAAGAAATGGTGTCTCCAACCTTTCTGCTAAAATAATGTAGCAAATTCTTTTGACCCCTCTTCATATCTCCGGAATGGCTACCCATCTCAAATAGACTGCCAGCCTGTAGAGTTGACAGAACACAGATATGAACACCTGAAAAACAAGTAGAAGTCCCATCTCCTATGATTTTTCAACTTTTATCTTTAACTGCTATCTATTAGTGTTTTGTGTATGTTGTGTGAGTGGTATGTGTTAATATTAAGGATACAGTTGGGATGCTGTAAAGTTGTGATTAGAAATCCAGCGTGTTTTTTTAGAGACGCCTGCCATGTTCTGTCACACAATCTATGCTGTTCAATCTGTGCAGATTCACAACCTATCTACAGATTGGTGTCTGTTTTTATAGCATGCAGATGTATATAAATTTATCAAATGGATTCACAGCATATCTGCAGATGAATGTCCATTTTTACAGTATATAGTTGTGTATACATTGATGAAATGAATTCACAGATTGATTAGTCTCTCAGATAAGTTGTAAATTACATATTGAAGTTACACTAAAATCAAACTTTAATGTTGCAAAATTGAAATTTTTATATATGCTTAGGAAATTGGGAGGGGGGGGGGGGGAGGCTGCCCCAAACTGAAAATTTTGGACGAACTATGCTTTCTTGAGAACAGCTACAGTTTGGTGCCATATGTCTGAGCAGATGATGATGTTATGCAGTATCATTGAACTTTCCAGGTCAGAGCATCACAAGAAGACGCGGCGCTACTGGTGGCTGCATGGTGCAGACACCAAGAGGCTTCAGAGCTTCCTCCTGTTCCCCGCAGAGTACCAACGCTACAAGGAGCTTGTTCGCCAAGCTTTGTCAGACCTTGAGGTGAAGAGGAGTGACAGGAGACATCAGGTAATGGTGGTGAGGGTGTATGTATGCACACTCGTGTGCGTGTGACATGCAAATGGTTTACCTTGGTAGCCAGATTCATGCTTGGCAAAGGATCTCACTCACCTGTTGATATATTTCTATCCATTTGTTATCTAGTTGGCGCGTGAGTTGAAGACACAGGAAGAGCATCGCACTTTGGAAGCTTCGGAGGTGTGTCCCAGAGGTCATGTGACCTGTATCCACACGAGGTTGATGTAATGGTGGTGGTGACTTCATGGTTCAGTGTGTGTGTATTGTTGTGGTTGAAATATTGTGACCAAGTGGTTGCCCTGTGTATACATACTCTTGTGTTTTCCTGAATGTCTTGGGTTGACCTGTTGTATGGACAATTAGCCTCCGACTGCACAGCAGGCAAAGTCTATTGGACCACCACACAGGAGGCGTGCAAGGTAATTTATACACTGATACCTTGTCCTGGGTTATTAGGGCTGGGTTATACAGGGTCCTGGGTTATTTGGGCTGGGTTATTAGGGCTGGGTTATTAGGGCTGGGTTATTAGGGCTGGGTCATTAGGGCTGGGTCATTAGGGCTGGGTCATTAGGGCTGGGTCATTAGGGCTGGGTTATTAGGGCTGGGTTATACAGTGTCCTGGGTTATTAGGGCTGGGTTATTAGGGCTTGGTTATACAGTGTCCTGGGTTATTAGGGCTGGGCTATTAGGGCTGGGTTATTAGGGCTGGGTTATGCAGTGTCCTGGATTATTAGGGCTGGGTTATTAGGGCTGGGTTATTAGGGCTGGGTTATTAGGGCTTGGTTATAGTGTCCTGGGTTATTAGGGCTGGGTTATTAGGGCTGGGTTATTAGGGTTGGGTTATTAGGGCTGGGTTATACAGTGTCCTGGGTTATACAGTGTCCTGGGTTATTAGGACTGGGTTATTAGGACTGGGTTATTAGGGCTGGGTTATTAGGGCTGGGTTATACAGGGTCCTGGGTTATTAGGGCTAGGGCTTTAGTTGCTGTCTTAGCTAGCTGCGTTAGGTTGCTGCTTTAGGTTGCTGCATTAGGTTGCTGCATTAGGTTGCTGCGTTAGGTTGCTGCATTAGGTTGCTGACTAGGTTGCTGCTTTAGATTCCTGCTTAGGTTGCTGCTTTAGATTGCTGCTTAGGTTGCTGCGTTAGGTTGCTGTGTTAGGATGCTGCACTAGCTTGCTGCGTTAGGTTGCTGCTTTAGGTTGCTGTGTTAGGTTGCTGCGTTAGTTTGCTGCGTTAGTTTGCTGCTTTAGTTTGCTGCTTTAGTTTGCTGCTTTAGATTGCTGCTTTAGATTGCTGCTTTAGATTGCTGCACTAGGTTGCTGCGTTAGCTTCCAGCTTTCTTTAAGTTGCTGCTTTAAGTTACTGCTTTAAGTTGCTGCTTTAAGTTGCTTCTTTAGCTTGCTGCATTCAGTTGCTACTTTAGCTAGCTTCTTTAGGTTGTTGTGTTAGGTTGCTGCGTTAGCTTGCTGCTTTAAGTTGCTGCTTTAGCTTGCTGTGTTAGGTTATTGCTTTAGATTGCTGCATTAGGTTGCCGTGCATTTTCCAGTTTGTACTTCCGAGGTTTTGTTTCGTTGTTCTGAATTTGAATATGATGTGATCTCAATGTTTTAGTAATTCTACTCCAATTATTAGAGTACTGCATATTCTAGTCACTAAGCTTGTTCTAATATGAAGATAGCATCAGCTTGCCCCATTGTACTATCATACTAGTGTGTGTGTGTTGCTCCTGGTTACTGTGGCAGCCTGTTATTAGCATCTGTTTATTTTCCTACCACGGCATGCAGGGGGGCTAAGACTGTGACCTGCAGTTCTGCTGCTAGGACTCCTCACAAGCAACTCTCTGCATCATATTCGACTGATGGGCCACGCCTTACCTCTATAGCTCCACACCAGGTACACTGTGCAGATACTGCTAGTGCCTTGTCAGCAAATATAATATCACAGCCGGTCACTCAGGCAAACATTGTAGACCATCCTCCAAATTCCATTAATCTGTTGGGGTGTTGGGGTCACATGAACTTACATCATGTTACTAATGCTATCATTGGAGTTGCAGTGTAATTGAAAGAAAATGATTATCAGTGACCATATGCTTGTACAGGTGCCAGGTGTGTCCGGGAATGTCCACACAGGTGCCACACCCCCCTGGCTGAGGGACGACAGCAGTGACCCCTCTGATGCACTCTTGATTGGACCCTCCATAGACGACTTCATTCTTCACAGTATGTTGTGATTGGTTTATGACAGATTCAAGGGCTGCAGTCTGCTTTTTTTTAAAATTACATGCTGCATATTATATGGCACTTGAGCTCAACCCAGGGCATTTGGCCATGTTTGTAGGCATTCTAATGTGTGAGTATGTACCAGTGCCCACCTATCAGCATGAAGAGTGTGATGGTACTGCCATCATACCTTTCCAGATTAACTCACCGTCCCCTTCCCCTATTTTGAAATATTGCAGAATCTTATACACATGCTGCAAAGTTTTTTTAAAGCAGAAACATCAACTCCAACTCAATTAGTGTTAACTTCATTTTGATTGGCCAGTTCATATCTGCCCTCAGGGCACAATTTATCTATCCTCCTCAACCGTTGCCTCATCAACACCACACGCTGACCGGCAGTCGGTAGCATCTGTGCCAAGCAAATCTTGTTTGGCAAATATGCTGGCCACACAGTTCTACCTGTGCATTGCTAATACATACACTGCCTTCAGTATATGTATTAGTGTGCACTGTCTCACATCTGTAGTCTGCTGTGGCCCTACTGGAGTGGCCAGGCATAGGCTACCTTCTCTCAAGACTAGAGCGGTGATCAATGCTTTGATGATCATTTCCTTTTATTTTGCTGCCCTCATATCTCTGTGTCATCTCTGCAGTCAGAAAAGCGGCATCCTTTTCATCTGTGTGTAAATCTCCTCAGGAACTAACTTACTGTTCTATGTACTATCCATGACATTACTGACAGTTTTCCACCCATAACAGACAGAGAACTGGAATTAGTACTCTCTCTGGATAAGCAAGCAGAACAAGCAATTCTCAACAGGCACGGGGAGGGGGGGGGGGGGGGGGGGGGGGGGAGAATGACGATCCTTTCCTTCTCATGTTGACCTATTGATATGCATTTCCTTTTTGTTGCTATCTTTTTAAAAGTATGAACTTAAAAAGCTTCCACACAATATGCATGCTCAGCAATGAAATAATTCTAGTTCAGACCACTGAGAGCCTGCGTAGAAACATAACAACAAACTGTTGTTATTTCTATCCTACCTTGTGAAAGTGAAAGATACTCCAATGAGTCATCATGGTTACATTTATTACGAGTCATGTAGCATATGTACTTCCTTTAGTAATGCTAAGCTTTGTATGTAAGTATCCTAAATAGAGCCCCACTTCTCGTCATCCTAGTATTCCGACAGTACTTGATAATTGCTGTGTATTCAACCAGACTTTTGTATTCTCCAATTTTTACCCGCGAGCTCCTGTGGAGCTGACAGGGTCTTAGAGTTACTTTGTTTTGTTGTTCTTGTGACACTTCCTCAAATTTTTTTAGTGCTAAGGTCTTCAGTTCAATCCCTGGTCATGTGACACTTCCTCAGATATGCAAAATATGGGACACAAAATATGGGACGCAAAATATGGGACACAAAATATGGGACACAAAATATGGGACACAAAATATGGGACACAAAATATGGGAAGCAAATGTGCGAGTGGGTTATGCTTGATACATTTCAGGCTTGTTGTGGTTCCTTTTAAGGGGAGCATAGACCATATTTGTGGAGGTGGTCTAGTGTAGGTACTAATTTCTATCCTCCTCCCTATCCTAGGAGAGAAGCGGAGATGTGCAGGAAAGAACCCCAACAGAGTGGGGGCAGACTTCCATCTCAAACTAGCTACCCAGAAGCAGCCGGGTGTGGACACCTGGTAGGTTGCTAGTGCTGTGTGCTCATCCATCTTCTCATTCTGTTCCTCCATCTCCACCTCTTGTGGTTTGGTGTTGCATGCAGCACAGCAGTCATTGTGGAGTGGAGTGGTTGCTATTCTGTGTTCCTATTATCATATTGTGTAGAGTTTGTTATGATTGAGGGTTAGTGGTTCTAAATTATCCTTTTTTTATTGTAGAAATTAGTAATGATGAAATGGAAGTCTTACATTTGTATTCAACAAAACAGCTCTACCATTCTGTGCAACTATCTTGTGATGTATGTGTGCGTGCGTGAGAGTGAGTGAGTGTGCAGTAGAGTGGCTGAGTAGTTGTGTTCTTCGACTAATAACCCCACAGTTGTATTTTCTGAGGTGCAAATTTACTGGCCATGGCTTGTCAATCAGCTAAGGATTCAGGTGGGACTTCGGGTGCCCACACCCATAAGCTGAGAATCTTGATCAGTCCTCCTGCGAGTTCATAGCCCGGCTGCAGGAGTTGCTTGCACTGGCTCATAGTGTCTGCTTAGTGCACAGACACCCTGACTATGTCAGGTGACCGTGACCATGTTGACGGCAGCTAAGAATTTCCTTTTTTGCGTGTGTAGAGTCTTGAGTGAGTGTGTGCGTGTGGAAATGTTGGTAATGAAGGATTATTGTATACACATGGACCATGAGAATGCAGTGACCAGCTTGTTAATGACATTTAAAATTTTTTCTTATTGCTGTTTAGAGTTGTACATTAATTAGTGATATTATATTTTTACATCCTTTTTCACCATGTCTGCAGGTTGCCTTCATTTGGGCGTGTATGGAATGCTGGCTCAAGATGGCAGTCCAAGTAAGTGCCTAGAGAATATTTAAAAGATAGTGTTTGGATAAGAACTAGATCTTTGACACGGCCTATCATGATGAAATGCAAGTTTCTATAATAATATCTGGTTTGATTTTTTGAGTAGGAAGTAGTGTGGGGAGTGTCAACTATCACAGGAATGATATGTTGTGATGGACCAGTTAGAGTATGTGACAGAATACTCAATACACGCTAATACATGCACCATACTCCCTAAAGGGCAGTTCCATACTCCCTAAAAGGCAGTTCCATAGTGAGGGACGTACAATTCAGACAGTTAAATTCCTAATAACTTCCATACAGGTAGTCCATAAGATTTATTTTATATTTTAGTTATTGTTAGGCCTATTGAAGGTATTTCCCCATATAAAAGACTTGGGATATTAGTTAGCTATTGGGCAGGAGAAACCATTATTGGGGTGTGACGGACGTACGCAGAGCACTTCAATTTTTGATATCTATGCTGTTCAGTTTAAAAATCCTGTGAATTGTGTGAATGTATAAATCTTTTTTTTTTTTGGTATCAAACTAACCCTAACACACCTGGGTAGATATGGCACGAGCTTTAAAGAAGAAAAAAAAAGTTTCATTCTGAAAATAAATTTTATATATTGTGACGGACGTACACAACTTGTGTGATGGACGTACAAGTCCAAATGTAGTGAAGGCAATCCCCACATTTCCCCGTTAAATGGTAAATAGGAATAGTAAGACATTTTTCATCAATAATTAACTGTCCATTGCTGCACACTTTAGTTGGTTAAGGGGGGGGAATAGTTACATTTCACACTTGTAGATACTACCACCACATTAAATCATCACCAGTGTTTGTCAACATGTTCGGACCATTTCCAGCTAATACCACTTTTAGGAATAGCATTAATCTTAGTGTGTATCAATGTTGGAAGTAACTTTAGAAAATGAATTTGCCTATTACGAGCTACATGATTGACTTGAAGTGTTGTTTTTTTCTCATTTTTTTAATTGTTTTAATTAATTACTTATTTAATTATTGTTTTTTAAAGCTGTAATTTGTAAAGGATTACATCACTAATTCATACCTGCAGCAGCACAGCTCAAGAATATAATTAATGCTAACTATATGCATTGATAGTCCATAAGGAACTGTCCACGGTGCCCTGCTGCTTTTGGATGACAGATGGTACGCATGATATCATCTCTTGCATAGAGAATCTTATCGATGACTTTTGGCCATTTCCAGTGGTTGCCGCTCTTGTGCATCACACTAACCTCACACTGATCATCACCATTGCAGCATGTTATCTCTCCTGGAAAATCCTCTCCATCATAGTCCACTACCACCCATTGGCCAACACACAGAGACGCTGTGCAGATAGGATGCTCTTCTGACTCATCCTTGTCCTTCTTGATGTTTAACCTCCTCTTGGCCCACCTTTCTTTACAGCTTAGCATAGAACTATTATAGCTCTTCTTTTCAAACACATGGGATTTTTGCAGGTGCAATGTTCTAGGTGTGACTTGTACCATGGATCACATGACAGATCTAGCCAAGTAGATGCTGTGATATTTATATGTACTGCAGTTTTTTTTCTTGCAAATGGTTTACCACCAGTACAGTGTTGTCTAGACTAAAACTTCTTAAACTGTACCTTCAGTGATTTCATCATACAATACATCATATATGCTTGTGATGGACATACATGATGGATGTACACAAATATTGTACGTCCAACACATACTTTCTGGCTATATCCAAAGTAAAAATCAAAAATAAATAGCAGAATAAGTGTCTATTGGGAAGCTTATTGATAACCTTAAACGAAGAATAATGAAAATAAAATAAATTTATGCTATTAAAAATAAAAATTTTATTTTGTGATGGACGTACATGCTGATAAAAACCCGAAAAAATGTGCAATATAAGTGAGAATTTTATTGACAAACTCATTTTATGCTAACCTCATCTAAAGAAGCCTAGAACTGATTCAGTCAACCTATAATGCTTATGGAAAGTATTTAAATTCTATAGATATTGCTTATGAAAAGCTACAAGAAAAAACTATCCTTTCTTAAAATTAGCTATGGCCCTCAACAAAAAAGGCAATAACTTTCTATAAACTAAATTTATTACAAAATGAGTTACATATTAAAAAACTAAAAGATTTTTGCTTTTCAATGATACCAAACTGATTGGAGTAAACAATTTTTTAATTTTAACACTTGGTTTCACTTCTCATGGAACTGCCCTAAAGTGGAATGGCCAAGAAATTTACGTGGTGGCATAAAAATCTACACTTCATAGCTATATCTATAACTCACATATGATCTTTTTAATTGGAACTTCAGCTCATGTTGTTCTCTGTGAGCCTGCAGGGGTTGGGGACACTGTACAGGGACAGTGGTGTGTGTAGCTAACTGGAGTTGTTATTTTGTTGTTGATGGTTTCTTCTAGAAAGTTCTGCTTAAAATTGATCTCACAAGGAGAATTTGTTAGAACACTGTTTCTGTATGTAAATTAAAGCTGGTTATATGTGGGGATGCATTGATGGTCTGTGTGGGAGTGTGGATGCATTGATGGTCTGTGTGGGAGTGTGGATGCCCAGTAGTGTAATCTTTGCTCCTCGCAAATGGTCCTATATTGATGCATGGCTTCTATGGTGCAACACCTCTTACATTTGTGCTCATGTAATAATCTATACATAGGGAAGAATTCCTGCAGAAGCTGCACACTGCTGCAAGACCTGTGGCAGCGTCACGGCAATGGATCCTCACCTCATCACATGATGACCACCCGTCCTCTTCTTCCAAGTTACTGCCGCACAGATCTCAGCTTGGGAAGAGACCCTCCAGTATCTCTGAACATGATCAAGGTTGCTTCACCAAGCAGTCTGGTAGTCAGTCACATGACCTGTTGCCTGGCTCACATGATCAACCTGGTAGTTTATCAAGGAGTCTGTTAACTGTACCTTGTAAGGAGAAGACACCAAACACCAGTGGGGATTGTAAGGTAGCAAATGTGGGCAGAGGAGCGTGTTTGGAGGCTGAAGCAGCTGTGCCCCGTCCCTCTGACAAGGCTGGGCTGGTGGTGAGGCCATACGTGAGAAGAAGAAAGACAAACAATCCTAATTGATGCAACAACTCACTCAGTGGTCCATAATTAGGGATCAGTTTCTTTGTTTGTAGTTTAATTTATTTCATGAATTGTGTTAATATCACAAAGAATTCAGCTGCACATGCCTGGTGTCACGTTGTGAGCCAGTTGTGAGCCAGGGTGATAAGTCTCCAGGTCCATTGGAAATTATTTCAAAGAGGTCACCTGAACCAGTGAAGTGGTGAATACAACTCAAATTTTTATATTCGATGGGCATTGTATTGATTAGTAGATAAAATTAGATAAAATATGCAGAGGAAGGATGAAAAGTTATATTTCCATGGATACAGCAGGTCAAAATTGGAAATAATATGAAAAAAGAAAAGAAAAAGGATTTTTAGTCATTGGAAAATGATGATGTATACTTGCCAGTCTGATTGAGAAGTGATACTATCGCTATACTTCAAATGTAACCTGTTGCCACCAACACCTCAGTTTTGTTACCCATGTTGACTTCCTGGAGATTCTCCTTGTGATCATAGAAAAGGGTTTCAGAAATGTTTGTTTTCCTGGACCAGGTAAACCCATTGTACTGTGGCTACAGTGGGAATGCCATGAACCCTTGTGGCAACCTGCAGTTTGGGGTTTCTCCTTGCACTAAAACTGTCACCTACCACAATTGATCCTTTACTAGTCGAAGTCAGATCACTGCGGTAAAGAATCGGCTAATGTGTGGTCTAAATAATGGTTAGTGTTTTGTTCCTGGCCATGCTTCCTTTTTTTTTTGTTGTTGATATTATGTACATATTTTAATTTGATATTATATCATGCAAAGTAGATCTGCATTAAACTTCATTAATAATTGAACAGTTAGATCTAATTCAACATCTGATCCCACACATATGCCCCTCCCCCCAAAATCAGGAAAGAAAGGTAAACCACCTCTCCCCCCTGAGAAACAACTCATTCTTCAGTATTCTCATTCATTTATATTTAGAACATTGATTGGTTTTAAAAATTTGATGACAAGTCAATGAATGTTAGTTGTCAGGCAGACAGATGGAAATAGGTCATGCATGCTTAAGAAATTTAGGAGCTATGAATTGATGACAAAAACCTTCAGAAAAACTCCTAAAGAATTATTGTTAGCAAGTTCTGCCCTGTAGGCATGTGACATCATGTTCCATACATCACTACACTGATTACAAGTTGATTGCATTAAGACATGGTGAGATGAAATAACTCAAAGCACACAAAAATGGCAGAATACAGTGAAGATATCAGCAACATGAGAAAAACAGGAATTATTTGCAGTATCTGTCAGCCTTCATCTTTTCTCTGCGGTCCAACAGAGCTTCGTGGAGTTTCCCGTCCATCTTGGCTTTCTTCAATGCCCCTCGACTGTCACTGCACACGCTCACCTTCTTACCACTCTGGAACTTCTTACTAGGCAAGAACAGCGTTGTGCCCGTGTGCATGTGAACAACATCCAATTAACCCAGTTACACAAATGATACTCAACACAATATCATGGAGCTTGGGGAAGAGAAAAACAAAGTTATCTTAAGTTACAAGATTACCTCACCTATTGAGAGGTGCGTGTGGTTTTGTAACTATATACAGTGGGCCCTCACTATCAATTAAGACCCCCCAAGGGAGAACTTCCACCTGGTCCTATTAGGGAGATGGTCTTAATCCGGAGGGGTCCCAACAGGGAGGGGGCCACTGTATCGCCACTGTATCGCCACTGTATTGCCACTGTATGGCCACCACAGCCAAGACACATTGGGTTATGGTGTGGAGAGAAACCCTCTTTGGTGCTGGGCTCCAAAATACTGACGTCAAATGCCATGAGCACAAGTACACACAATACTTCATGTGTTCAATCTACTCACTGTGAAAGCTAAGGTTTAGACAACTAACCATATCACTGGAAAGAACAAAAAAAAAAAGTTTTAGTTTTAATTGGCCAAAATAGATTTGAAAAAAAATGGAATTGTGGATATAGGTTAAGCATTTATAGATCTCCTGTGCCAGCAGTAACACAGTCAGCATTCTCAAGTAAAGGTATCTGAGACACTCACTCCTGAGAGGCAGAACCTGTGTGGCCTGCCAAGAAGTTTGATTAGAGCAAATAAAGTGATCACTTGCAGACAATCAGGACCATAATGTAATAAAACCAACTAAACTGCAAGTGTTTTAGTTCTTATTCCAACTTAATTTACTTAATTGAGTTGTTTTTTTTTATTATTTTAGAAATCCTTTACCCAATAGCCTGCACCTTCTGTCATCCTTGCTACAAAGAATGCTCTACCAGGCCAACAATATTTTAGTTTAATAAGAGAAAAACATTTGTGAATTGTCGTACATAATAATACAGGTACATAATAATACAGGTACATAATAATACAGGTACTTAATAATACAGGTACATAATAATACAGGTATATATTAATACAAATATATAGTAAAGGAATTCCTTGGGTTATATAAAAAAACACATTTCGGTAAAATCATGTAAAAAAAAAGAGAAAGGGACCACTCTACTTGCAGCGGTACAAATGCAACTAATTGGAATGGCTGACTATAAACCATGGCCATACCTTACCTAATTATTTTTTCAAGAGGTAAGTAGAATGTTACCTGTCCTAAACCGCTGAATTCCTCAGCAGCTGCATTTGTGTTTCATTGAAGATCAAAGAATCAATAAAAATCGGATGAGCTATATATTGCATGAGGCCACTTCTGATTCCGAAGGATATATAGTGTAGATCAGTGTGAGTACTTGGACGTTTAGTTAATGAACAATTGTTAATGGGATCATGATAACCCCTCCCCTGCCAGAATGAGTGAGTGGGTGCCAAGAAGTGTGGAAAGGGCCGATGAGGATTTGATGAGGCAGCTGCTATTTTAGCCATAAACCCTTACGTCCTGGTGTCATGATGGGGCAGTTTTGAAGCAGGCCACAATGTCCTAGTGGTTTACACTCTTGCACTCACACATAACTGGACTCAAACCCTCTGAGGTCACCAGACGCCAATTCTTCCTCCAGCTCCTCCTTGGTCTTCTGTTTCTTGTACGTTGAAGTGTCGCAGTATACCTGTGGATGCAACATCGTGAAGGTAAAAAATCATGTGGATACAACAATATATGGATACAACATTGTGTGAATACATGTGGATGCAACATCATGTGGATCCAACATGGATGCCACATTGTATGATGCCACATTGTATGGATGCAACATTGTATGGATACATGTGGACACAAAACCATATTTGGACAAGTCCCAATGGAATCCACAATCTATATATAGTATCATATATTAATTTTGAAATATCAATCACTTTATGATTTCATCAAAAAGTGCAACATTGAAGCACTGCTTCCAATAGGTAAATGATCATAATTTGTGGCCTGCACATATTTTCCCCCTCTTTAAAAAGTCTATTTTTAAAGCACATCATCACATATTTCATGCCTATCAACTCCACAAGAGCATGTGCTGGACATTCCCAGCCAGGTAGTCAGTCAGGTGGGTATCTGTCACTAATCCAATGTTGTTTATGCTCCAAACCTTAAATATCTCGTTCTCTGTTGCCTCTCACTTGCAGCCATCAGCTTCTTGCCCCTGAGAGCACTCACAAACCTGTGGGTGCACGCACACAGGGCAAGCTTTCCCTGTGCCACGTGTGCATGGAGAGTGTGCACAGAGTTACATCCGTGAGTGTGTGAGAGGGTGAAAAATGAGAGAAAGAACAAAAAAAAAAAGAAAAAAAAAAGATGATTAATTGAGCAACAATAAATCATTGTTAAGTGTATTTTGTCACCAAAAGTGTGAAACAAATAACATCAAATGTTCCCACCGACTGACCCCTTCAAACACAGGCTCCCAGGTCTCCCTCGGCCCGATGGCTTCCATTCTGCCCACTACTTCCCCTGCAGCATTGACACTGACATAGCGGCCGTAGCCAGTCTTCAAGGCAATCCTGTTCTCAGCCACTCGCACCACAGTGAACTCCTCCGCCTCGTCTGGTTGCTCGGCTACACCAGACAGGAACAGAATTATTCTGTGTGACTATAAACTCAATTATACACAACCAACAACAAAATTATCTAATACTACATCATGATTTTAACCACAAGAAATACTGATGCATTATCTTCAGGTGAATGCCAGACAAAACATATGACATCAGGAATCATAACAGATCATGCCTCTAAGTACTGTACCCGCCATTGGCAGCTGTTGCTAAGCAACCACAAGTAGAGCTCCAACCACTTGAAACATAACAAATTAACCATCAGCCAATTAATTCTTCAAGCAACATTTTGGCAGGTATTATACAAGTCATATTATATGTAGTGAACCAAGGTGCATGCAAATACATAGGTTTTGCAGCTGCTTTGTTGCTCATTGTGCCCAAGGCTAGTAGTAATAAAGGGGTACTTTAACCTGGTGTAAACCACTTACATAACAAAATTATGATAGAGCATGAAACCTATGCAATAGGTGGAGGAAACAGTTAAATTATACAAATGGTATCAAGGTGTTCTTTCAGGTCCATGAAATGGAGAACTTAGAGGAATGGGCTGGCTAAACTGACGATGTATGTTATGGAGAACACACAAGCCACTCACAAAAAGGAAAGCTGATTTGAAATCTCTTGAGGTGATGGACCACTCATCAGAAGCAAAAGGAATACGCTACTTCAAGGGTAATACGCTATTTCAAGGGTTAATTCCAATTCATTTAATCAAAATAATAACTTGGAGGGTGTCCAGCTGCTGATGTTGTGATTGCCTCTGTACTGATTACAGATAGTGCACCACACCACAACAAACAAAGAAGGTGGGAGCACTGAACCCACCTAACAGGATTGACAACTTTTAACAATGACTACACAAACAAAGTAGATAATTCAATAGTTCACAGACGCTGCAAGTGGAGACAGTATGACAACACAGTGAGATCCAAACCAAAATACTCCATGAAGGACTCTAGTAAAATAGCGGGACCTCATCTGGGCTATGCTTTCAAAGAATCCATAGGAATTAGTCCCATTGAGTAATGAAGCAGGAACATTGGTCAAGGTTGGGGTATGCAGCAGAAAAAAATATATGTCCAGAACAGACTGATAACAGATTGGCAAACCTCATATATGGTTTCATGCACACACCAGCTGATGTGCAGAGAAAATCTTGCAGGCATGTGGTGGACATAGAAAATGACTATTTTGACAAAGAAGTAGTAAATAAAATGGTCATTGACCACAAAAGGTGATTAGACTAATGACAATAAAAATATATTTCAAATAAAATGCCACATTGGGATGCCTGTTATGATTGCATATTCAGGCATGTGGTGGACATAGAAAATGACTATTTTGACAAAGATGTAGTAAATAAAATGGTCATTGACCACAAAAGGTGATTAGACTAATGACAATAAAAATATATTTCAAATAAAATGCCACATTGGGATGCCTGTTATGATTGCATATTCAGGCATGTGGTGGACATAGAAAATGACTATTTTGACAAAGATGTAGTAAATAAAATGGTCATTGACCACAAAAGGTGATTAGACTAATGACAATAAAAATATATTTCAAATAAAATGCCACATTGGGATGCCTGTTATGATTGCATATTCATGCAGTGCCTCCCACTTTAATCCCTATATCACTGCAACAGAGATTCCTTTCTTCTTCCTTATTTTTTTTATTATTTATTTATCTTGTTGGTACACTTTCCACTCTGGCAGTCTCAACCAAGCATAATTTAGACACATAAATTAGTATTGGGTGCCAATCAGTTATGGGATCTCTGAACAACTCTAGCACCTCTGTCCCTAATAGGAAGGTCATTGTCTTATTGGAAGATATAAATGTGCAAAGGTTCCTTTTATAGATATCTGGACTAATCACCTCTGTAGTTAGGCTATCATTGATCATGCGTGTGTGTGTGTGTGTGTGTGTGTGTGTGTGTGTGTGTGTGTGTGCGCGCGCGTGTGCGTACTTTAATAATATAATATTACCACTTCACTTTGCTAGTAACTATACAACCAAAAGTGGAACTTGAATGTATGCTGAGCTCACCTGCCTAGATTCACAGAACAATTAATTGTTACAACTTGCTAAGTGCCAATCACTTAAACCTATAGCCAACATGTTACAACCCTTCAAATTAGGAGATTGATGGGTTTTGGCAGAGGCTAGGAATCATTGGTACCACTCTGTCAACTCTGTGGATAGACTTTGACCAAAGGTTCAAAATGATAGAATGACAGTTACATGTATAATGGATAAACAACAATAATAACAACAACATAACTTCTGGAATAAGTGAGAGACCCTTTTCAAGCACTCCGTCTTCTTCCCTGAGGCATTGCAATAGCACACACACACCAGCAACATGGGAACCAACATAACCACAGAACATATGCAATAGCTATCAAACTTAATAGACTAGCAAAATACCCATCCATAGGACAGAAACAAAGAAGACATCTTACTAAGATTTCTTTGTTCACTATCTATGTCCTCTCAGCTGCTTCTTCAGGGCTCAAAAAGAAGAAAAGGGAAAGATAAGGAAGGGGGTTAGGTTAGGCCTTTCCCAATTATGCTAGCATAATTTCAAGCATAATTGGTAGCTTGGAGCATAATTGGTAGCTGGAAGAGAAAGCTGAATACAGTTGTACTGGATCACTTTTCAATAGCATGGATTAATAACATGTTTTCTTGCAGTAGGAAGTCAAGATTTTTTTGTTTTTTTGCTTTTGTGTTAACACTTTTATGAATTTACCTTTGATTTGAAATGAATATATTGTAACCTTATAGAATGTAAAACCTATATTTGGGAATAATTAATTAAATTTAAAGCATAATTGGTACTTTTAGAAGCATAATTGGTACTTTTCAGAAGCATAATTGATCAAAAATGGAGCATAAAAGAATAGCATAATTGATCAAAAATGGAGCATAAAAGAATAGCATAATTGATCAAAAATGGAGCATAAAAGAATAGCATAATTGATCAAAAATGGAGCATAAAAGAATAGCATAATTGGTCCAAAAATGAGCATAATTGGGAAGGCCTAGTTTAGGCACAGTTTTACAGACCTTACTACAAGCTTGTTTACCCAATTATGGTTTGTAGTACTCGTAATACAGCTTGGTGGTTACTCATGTATGAAATTAATACCTCCCAAGGAAATTTTGAAGGCAAACTTCCCCTAGCCCTACTGGCAAGTTGTACTCAGACCTTCACCAAACCTCATCTAAAACCATCCTTGGGTTTGCCCCATCAACCCCTTACATTTTGAGTCCTGTAGACCCAAGCATCTGGGAGGGAATAGTGAACTAACAAACAAACAACAAATTAATTGAAAATTATAGCAAGAGGTAACTAATCTCTGTTTGTGCTGAATTGAGCCCCCATATTGTATTCCTTGTTTCTTGGATACTTTTCATTTTTATTTACACAAATTTTTATCATCAAAATCATAAGAATAAAAAAAATTAATATGAATATAGACAGAAAAATAATGACTGATCATGAGATTGATATAGGGCTGAGTAGCTCATAGTTAGTAATTATTATTAGTTCTTCGTATATTCATATTAATTTTTTTTTTATTTTTATGATTTTGATAAATTGATAAAAATTGTGTAGATAAAATGAAGAATATCAAAGAAACAAGGAACACAATATGCACGCATGCATATTATTCTAATTATTATGTTGATTCACTTTTGGGGAAGTGCATAGTAAGTCTCATTGTACTGTGTGCACGGCTCCCTATGCTGAAGGTATAATGTGATCCATTTTCACTTTCATCCACAATAAATCTTTATGTCCTTAGAACAAAATGCTAACTGCATAGTTAATGCCTTTCTTTTCTTGTTCTTCCTGAACAATTCATAAAGTTAACACTAAACTCTCCCAGGAAGATTGACATGAATAGCAGAGTTTTACTAGCAGACCTTGCCTTGCACACAGAGGTAAATGAATATAATCCACATGCTCCTTGGACTCAATTTCCCTCCCTTTTTTTAAAAATTGAGAGTTTACCATCAAAATAGAAAATTTGCGTCTGCATTCCATCTGGTCAATAAGGGACTTGCATGATTACGTCACACACAACCTGCCCCGCCTACTTATGGTATCAGTGAACCTCCAGCACCATAGAAAATGTATTAGCATTCACAACCTGCAATGATATTTTCGAGAATTGCAATTGCAAAATAGCTCGTGCATTCACCATACTGCAGGAATAGAAACTTTATGAAATTTCCAGTGTGCTTATAGCATATTCCAGAATATTTAGAGCTGTGGTCATAGATAAATCCCAGCGTGAAAGTGAAAAAAGATTAGTGCAATATTGCCAGGAGCCTGCCCAGCTAGTTGTAGGAACTCATTGGTTGGTGGCAATAGCGGTGAGTGTCACACAGTTGTCAGACACAGTGTCACAGCAAAAATAGTTGCTAGTTTTTCTCTAAACACTTTCTTAGGCAGCACCTCATTTCCAAGATTTCTGGATTGTCACAGGGGAGGCCTGATAGGGTTCTCAAAAGTATTGCAGCGTCTTCTTGGCCAAAATGAACCCTAGCAACCATCTGATGCTGACCTCCGCTACTGCCGCCTACCTTTGAGTTCTGAGAACTAGCAGCAAACTCGCTGTTCTTAACTAACCTTTCTTTCCCTTTCACGCACCATTTTTTCCACAACCATAGCTGGGAATATTCTAGAATTTGGTATCAGCACATTGAAAATTTCATAAAGTTTCTATTCCTATTGTGTGGCAAAAGCAGGAGCTATTTTCCAGTTGCAGTTCTCAAAAACATCATTGGTAGTCATGAATCTCAATACATCTTCTATGGTGTGGGTGATTCACTGATACCATAAGTAGGCGTGGCAGGTAGTACCTGACGTAATCATGCAAGTTCCCTATTAACGCAGGGCGGAATGTTGTTTACTTGCTTATTGGACATACAGCTAACTTTGCCATGGAACTGTCAACTTCTTCAGGAATAGTGCTAAAAGAACGTTGGAGCGTCACGAGTCTATTGGTCCTTGAAACCTGGAAATCTGTTGAGTATTCGCAAAAGTTATTAAGATTCCCCAGGGCTCAACTCAAATCAAATGGACTTTAGTATACAGGCAATACTTGGGAGTTTATATAGAAAAATAGTTAGTATTTTCACCCAAATCATAAGTCAGGAACACACAGCCTTCCCTAAAACCTAAGACATGCACACATAAATGCATGGCTAGTGCACTACCTCAGCATGGTAAAACAAAGAAGGGTGATTTACAACCAAAAAAACAACAATTTAAAAATTAAAAAAAAACAAAAAACAAAACAACTCCACAATAACCCCACAGGTATGACATAAAAAAAACAACATAGGAATTATATTTGAAGTTATCCCTCAATGGTGAGTATGAGATAGGAAACTCTTTACATCATCCCACTCTGATCAGTGTGCTGTGCCATGTCCCTATGTACTGGGGGGGGGGGGGGGGGGGATTGATTGCATTTGGCTTTCCCCAATAAATATTGCTGCCTAAAAAGAACAGTATAGCAAATAACTGGAGCAATCACTTACTATCATCTCTGGTGTCACCCACTGAGAAATATCCAGAATCATCAGCAAGCATGTATCCACCAGAAGAAGTCTCAAATATGGCTCTGTCCTTCATCTCCTCCAAGCATGTCACTTCAAGCCATTTTCCTGAGTAAATGATAATTCAGATTAAAGAAAGGAGAGGGTACAGTGTTCCATAAGACTTCCTCACCATGCTTGAGCTCTCCCTCAGCATATTCCTGCTCCTTGGAGAGTTGGCTACCTTTCCTTTTGTTCTTCTTCCTCAGCTTACTACCCGCACTACCTTTAAGCCTCAATTTCCCCCTCTTCACAGCGTTGTAGTCTGCACACATTACGGAAAGTTGAAGGTAGCCACTGATAATTCATACAGGAGCCTCGCTTAGCCGACCTTTTACCTCTTTGCACTGGGAGGAAAGGATCGATAGGTGTAAAACCTGTTGGTGACCGGTGAGGGAAGAAACCGAACCACTTGAAGGCGAGTCATCCGTTAATACTATGAGAGCCTCCTCTTCTCCACACCTGAGGAATTCCCCCATTCCCACTTCTTTTTTTTTCTGTTTCAAACCACTCGACTTGGTTCAATTCTCATGTATTATTGTGGGCGTGGCTATTGGATTCACTAGCCACTTAGTTTTCTCTTGACCACAGACTTTCCACGGACCTCTGCAATCAATTTGTGGTCAACACTGGTATGAAATGATTGGGTCATACTTTACCTGAAGCCAGTGTACTAATGTGCGGGAATGTCAAATTGAATGACAAATTATATTATCAAGTACAATTCAAATCGTGTTTGGCCTACAAGAGATAGGCGTGCCCTGTTAAAAACTTGTGCGCTACAATATGAATAATGGAGCGGCCTGATTCACATATATATGCTTCCGCTGGTACTCTTAGGGTAGTTGACCTGCAGCGTGCGAACTAGAGTACACCAGTGTCTTACATTTATCACGCTATGGCGGAGGAGGCTACTGACGGTGAGCTGCTGGATTTAGTGGCGAGTCAGCTGTATGACTCCGGAGATGACCCTATGCCCTTGGATATGCACTCCGCCTGTGCGGTGGGCAACTATAAATGCGTGCAGGAGTGGATTGATTCTGAAGTAAATCTGGATGCCAGGAACAAAGGTTAGGCCTTGGGGCAGATATGGAGGACCAAGGTAGATATGAAGAGAAAGGAAGTCCATTCAGTATTGTATGCCTTAGGTGCATATATTAATCCGTTCCAATTAACAACTTGTAGTATTGAGTTGTAGGTCCTCCCTCATACTTGAAGGTGCAGTGCAAATGGTTGGGGAGTGACAGGTAGAAATTGCAGGTAGCAGAGGGCAGGGAGGATATTTGGAGAAGAGGATGACCAGTGGGTGTAGGGGTGAACCACAGCTTCTTGTTATGAGGGTGAAAGATGTATTGGGGTGGATGGAAGGGATGGAAGGGATTGAGTGGGTGGGAGCTGGGATGGAGGGATTGGAGAAAATTAATTACCTACTTCAAATCAATTATCACCTTCTCTCTTGGCATGCACTGTCTTCTTCCTCAGCTGGTTGGACACCACTGATGTACGCCTCATATGTTGGCCATGACACCATTGTGAACCTTCTACTGGATGCTGGGGTGAAGCCTTCATTCAGCACCCCCACACACCTCTCCCCACTCATGGTGGCCGCTGGATGTGGCAATGAATCTGTTTGCTACTTTCTCATTCAAGTTAGTTATGTTGTAACAATAACAATTCAAGAGTTGTCGTTTATGTGTGTTAGTTTGTGTTGTGTGTTTTTGTGTATAGTTCCCATGTGCTATTAATATCAATGTCTGGTTGTGTTGTATTCCATTCCTATCAATTAAAAAAAAACAATGAATTAATTAGTGTCATGTAATTGGTTTGTGTAATCCAGCTGCTAGCCTGGATTGCAAGGTTGGCAATAAACCAATAATAGTTGTAGTTTTGACTGAATTGTTTGGCCTAACTAAGGCCCTATCCACACTACAAACTGGTCTCCAGCAACACCTGGTTCCAACGTTTTCTTACATCACCTGCGTTTGCTGACTAATTGGCTGGGCAGATTAATTGGTTTCCCTCTACCACGTATAAGGATATTTATTTTCTGATGTGCTACTTTGTTCTGTCTTTTTCCTTTCCGCAATATAATCACACAAAGGGAGGATAGAGACGAGGGGGGGGGGGGTGGGAGGGGGAGCTGCTAGTAGCTAAAATCCTAATAGCACACATCAGCAATAAAGCTACAGAAATGTTAAATAAATGTGAGCTGCTTGAAGCCTACCCTTTGGAATATTTCAGGTAAAACCGGATATAGTGTGGACGCGTGGAACCTGTTCCAGACACGGGTGAAACCGGTTTTAGTGTGCAGTGTGGACAGGGCTTAAGACATTGATCCATTCATTCTTCATTGTAGTTGTGTCACTGACAATGGCTGGCACTTGCTCATAGATTATCATGAAATTTTCTGATCAGGTTTGTAAACATTGCCAGTGACCTGAGCCAATCTGCAGCCCAGTTTCATTATTGGATCCAGAATTTATCTTAGCCTCCTTTAAAACTGATGATAACCTTTTGTGTGGTTGGTGTTGTTGGCCTGGATGCACATGTGCTGGCCTGGGCAAATATGTTTAGATGGACCCTCTGCCAAAATTCTCTTCTCCAAGAGTGTTGACACTATCTGGAGTAAGTGTTCTCTTTTGAAGTCTAATTAGGTTAATTAGGTACAATGGGAAGTGATTATCTGAACTTGTAATCAGAGGAGTTCAGACAACTGAAATATTCTGAAATGTTGGGATAATTCAAGTCAATCCCATGCCATTCAAAGTAACACAGTAATATAAGCTATTGGGTAAACTAACAATAAAAAAACAAAGCAACAGCCCTACTCTTTGGGTTGGTTTTGGATTAGCCTTCAGCCTCCTGTAGTTACAAACTAGTTCCGTTTGCTTCATGTTTTTATGTAGAAGGGGTGGAGGGAGGTTGTGGGGCATTGCTCCCTTTCTGTAATTTAGCCATTTCAAATTTAATATCATGTCAACCCTTGCCCATTTGAATTCAGAATGCTGGACTGCAATAGGAAACTCATTTAGGTTATAATATTTTATTGTGTGACCAGATTACAGTGTGGTTTGTGAACGACTTCTCTAGTAGCGACCTTTTGAATGGGATCAATTACAACATTATGGTTACTCATGAATAAGAAATTTATTTGAACTACCCACACTCTAGTTCTAACCAAATTCTTCCCAAACAGAGTTGCTGGGGCTATGAGCAACTCCAGAACATTTCAGGATGATTAGTCTGGGTGGATATTAGTCATGCACAGAGGGACAAACAGACAGACCACTGTGTTAGTGCCTGCAGCTGTCAGGGAAAACTTAAAGGGAAAGAAAGAGAAGTGGCCAGTAACTGAACCGGATCACTCCAAATCGGCTCTATCCGGGAGGGATTGGAGCTGACCACACCACAGTGCAGGGGGGCAGTTGATCTCAGAAAAGACACAGACAGACAGACAGACAGACAGACAGACAGACAGACAGACAGACAGACAGACAGACAGACAGACAGATAGACAGACAGACAGACAGACAGACAGACACACTAAATGAATAGAAGTTAGATGCAAAAATTCTTAGAGTAATGGGAAGAAGTTCTTATTAAAATTTATTTCAAACTTGAATTGTAAGAATAATTGGTCCAGTGATTTAGAGAGGGAGCTTAACCAAGGATCCATGGATCCATAAAACTGCACAAAATGCTTCCTACAGCTATATAATAGGTCCAGGCCACACTCGTTATCAATCATCAAAAAAGCTGGGACTGGGGGGGGGGGGAGAGGAGGAGGAGGAGGAGAAGAAGAAGAAGAGGGGTTGCTTGTAGTGGTCACAACACCACAGCAGTGTTACAATCTTTATTTCATCTTTAGATGAAAATTTCATAAATTATCAGCCCAGCCATTTAGATGGTAGAGGATGTGTGTATATTATATGTATCTATATATAGATACATATATATCTATACATACATATATATATATATATATATAGAAGGAAGAAAAAAAGACATTTAAAAAAAAAAAAAAGACATTTAAAAAAAAAAAAAACCAAAAAAAAAAAAACCACTTGTGGATCTTAGGAGCATTGCTTGCATTGGACCAGTCAGATTTGTAAAGAAAGAGTTACGTTCATCTAATTATGACAGCTGCAGTTAGAGAAGAAATTCACTCACTGTGTACACCTGAGTGAATCTGGATTAAAAAGCTTTCTTAGTACATGTATTTCCAACAATGGTGATCTCGTTCTCTCTACTACCTGCCAATGTCTAAGTTAATTGTAAAATCAGTACCTGAATGGAATTTTGAAACATCTGTTGTCACGACGATAGTGATATGAGGATGAGGAGTGTGCTAGTGTCCAATGTTGCTTGTTGTAGTCGACCTTTAGTTGCTCCTAAAATAGCTGTGCAATCCATTTGTGAGCTGTATTTAAAAGTGTAATTATATAGGATAGATCTCTTGTGATAGTGTTTGTTGTTGTTCATTGTTTTTGTTTGTTTTTTTGTGTGTGTGTGGGTGTGGTCAGGCTGGTGCAGACATAGACTGCCAGGACAGCAGTGGCTACACAGCTCTGGTGCATGCGGTCAGACAAGGACACCAGACAGTTGTGCAGCTGCTACTGGAGGCTGGGGCAGACATGGAGCTGATGTGAGTTATCACAGCCGGCCACTCCAGGCCAACTCATCTTTACCTCACCTCATGTTCTCTCTCTTTCTTTTTTCTCTCCTATTTGTTTCATTTCCCTCCTATTTGTTTTATTTCCCTCCTTTTCTCGCCCTTACCCGCTCCCCCCCCTCTTTTTTTTTTTGCGTGCTATTCTTCTTTTCTGCAGGGACAAGGAGAATGGGTACACAGCTCTGATGTTTGGGGCCATTGAGGGTGATGAGATTATTGTGGATGTTCTTGTGGCTTGTGTAAGTCCTTGTTGCTAGGTTTGCTGTGTTGAATGTGTAAGTTGTCAACGCTTGCCCGAATACTATACAGCTGCACTCGATTACTAGCACAACATATTATTTGGTATAGAATAGTGCCTGCTGACACACACACGTGCACACACACACACACACACACACACAATGCAAAAAAAAATTGCAAATTTTCTAATTGCCATTACACGGTCAAACGCACTTGACATAGTCAGGATGCCTGTGCACTAAGTAGTTACTATGAGCCAGTGCAAACAAACTCCAGGAGCCAGACTAGGAGCTTGCAGGAGGACTGACCAAGGCTCTCAGCTTATGGGTGTGGGCACCCGAAGTCCCACCTGGACCCTTAACTGATTGACAAGCCATGGCCAGTGAATTTTCACCCCAGAAAATTGCATGTCCCCATCACAGCTGGGTGGACTGGTGTGGGAAGATGTTAAAAGAGAAGAAAGTTTTGTGTCAGTGCTGGACTTGAACTCACAAACGTGGGGTTATTAGTCGAAGAGTATAACTACTTTGCCTCTCTGCCACACACGCACACTGTCTCTCTCTTTTGAGGTGAATGGATATGGTGGAGTAGCAATGTAACCTACCAAGACGGCTCGTGGAAATGCATTTATTAGGAGCATAGCTGAATACCTTTTGCAGTGAACCAGTGGCCCACCCCCTAGTGTCGGTTACATGTGGAATTATGAATTTTTCTTATTTCCTTAAACAACATGTTTTAAGGATTTTTTATCTTATGAAGGAAGACTTGCATGTGTCTCTGTTTACATGCCCACGTAGTTAGTGCAGGAGATGTGTGCATCTCTATGGTTTCATCCACAATCTTTATTTAGTCCACTGGGAAGGAGGATTCAGCAGGAGCTATATGCAGATAGGTTAGTGTCAGTAGCATGGCCACCAAAATGGCGATGTGGTGCATTTGCTTTCTCTCTTTGCCATATTTCCCCTTCCTACTGAGACTAGGCACTGGAGTCCTTGATCAGTGCTACCAGCCAGTGGAGTGGTGGGCAGCAGTGTCACTCTCCTTTGTACTGCTGGTCTTCATGGACTGTGGAACTAAAGTTGTGCAAAGTTTAATTTGATCTTGCTTACGTGTGTCCATCTAGATGTGTAGAGAGACTCACCCACAAAAATTCTAAGTAAACACCTATATTTTCCCCCCAGATGAAATTCTGATAAATGAATGAAATATCTTTCTTTCTGCTTTTCTTTTTGTTATTGTTTTTGTTGTTGTTGATGTCCAGGGTGCAGATCTCTGGGCCAAAGATAAGCAAGGTCACAATGCACGATTCTTAGCCTTTGACAGACATCATGTTCGCACAGTCACTCTCCTGGACAACTCCCTCTACGTGCAGCGGATGGAAGCAGGTGAGGGCCAGAGGACATGTTGCAGTCCTCGTAATAATCACTGTCAGCCTGTATGGGCACTGTCTTCCTTGAGGGGATTGAAGCTTGATATGTTTGTGTGTGCGTGCATGTGGTTGGAATAACTAGTCAGTGTATGAGGGGATTCCCAGACTATGGCACATACTTCACTTGATTAGGCTGCTGTCTTTAATTCTTCTTTGGAAGCTGCACTCCAGCCTTCTTGGTTGTCATGGCCACAGGCAGTCATCCGTGTCAGGTGCTTCGGTTGCTACACTGTGTGGTGCTACTGCGTCTACCACATGCAATGTTGCAATTTAATGAACCTGTATGTGTGTGTGTGCATGTTGTAAGGCTGCATGAAATGCAGGCAGGCAGAGTGACTGTTGGTGTGATAGTTTGTGTATTGATTGATGCAAGCATTGCCATAGATTCCTACATAGTATGAACAAGCAGGAGAGATCAAGGTGAGTCACAGAGACTAAGTTTCAACCAGTCCAGTTTTTCTTGTAGTACTCATAGCAAAGTCCCTGTATAAAGTGATTTCTGCAGCTGTCAAATGCATTAGGTATATGCTACTCTATAATTATGAGCTGGCCTTCTATACAACTGCAAACATACCCAATCCATATGTTCTTACCTATGCATACAGAAGGAGAAAAATTATGAAAATAATAAAACAAACATATTTATCACATTAAAGAAATTGTGACATTTTTAAAATTGGTACTATGTGAAGAATCTAAATATAATTATAACACACATCCCTCTAGCTCTGGAATTCCTTCTAAAGGGCTTCAACAGGAATTGCCCTCTAATATGTCCAGTTGGCCTGTAATAATAGAAATGTGTGTTGGAGTGTGTGTGTAATTGGATTTGATGTTTCAGGTCTCATGGCTGCATTCATGTAATTTAATGCAGCAGCTCCTAATTAGTTGAATTATTTGCTGAAGGGAAATTACATGATGATCAATGACTGAGGGGAGCACTTAGGCTGTACTGTCAAATCAAGCCAATGTCACTATATATTTTGTATGAATGAAAGCCCACCAAGTTGGACTCCTCCCAAAATTATTACAGGAATAATTGGACAAACATGTATTTTTTGTTTTTAAAATTGATTTTTAAAAAATTATAATTATTATTATTATTTTTTTAATTAAAATTTTTAAAATATAGTTTTGCAATTTATTGTGTAAAATAACTAGGACATGTGCTGTTTGCCAAACTTGTTTGTTGTTTGATGTGCATTGCCTAACAACCACTGCACTGGAGTAAGCTGTACATTTGTGCAGCTAGAGTAACTCTCTGGCGAATAGAGAATGTATGAGCACCTTCATTGAGATTTTAGCTTGACAGCTCACAGTGCTCCACTGACACACCTTATGGCCTCCCCCCACCCCTTCCTCCTCATGAACATATACTCTCTCTCTGTCACCATTCAGCCACCACATTTAGTGACAGTCATTGCTGTGTGTAATCAAGCGAAGGTGTATGAAGAACCTCCCCCACATCCCCACTAACACAGGCAGGCATCTGACCCTCATGGAGACAATCAGCTGTACTACCTAATGTCCTTTGAGTGGAGTAGGCAAGATATTTCTATCTGAGGTTGAAATTCATGATATACTCTGCATCACTGCTACTTAAAGGAAATGCAGACTCTCCACCCCACCCCAGTGCTTTGACTTGACGGAGTTGCTGCTCAGTTCTCCAACTTGAGAAAATGGCGGCACAGTTTTCCTTATTAAAGCATCAATTATTCTGCAGCAAACTCCTTTTTATTGAGCCCTGATATATCTGTTGCTAACCATTCTCCTTCCCTCTCCCTCATGGCCTGTGACCCCCTCTCTCTTTCCATCTCTCTCCCTGCCTGTCCTTTTTTCTCCCTCTCTCCTTCCCTCCCCTCTCTCTCTCCCTCTCTCTCTCCCTCTCTCTCTCTCTCCCCTCTCTCCCTCTCCCTCTCTCCCTCTCCCTCTCTCCCTCTCCCCTCCCTCTCCCCTCCCTCTCCCCTCTCTCCTCCTCTCTCTCCCCCCTCTCTCTCCCCCTCTCTCTCCCCCCTTTCTCTCCCCTCTCTCTCCCCCCTCTCTCTCTCCCCCCTCTCTCTCTCCCCCCTCTCTCTCTCCCTCTCTCCTCCTCCATCTCCCCCTCTCTCTCCCCCTCTCTCTCTTCCCCTCTCTCTCCCCCCTCTCTCTCCCCCTCTCTCTCCCCCCCTCTCTCTCCCTCCTTCTCTCCTCCCTCCCTCCCTCGCCCCCTCTCTCCCCCCTCTCTCCCCCTCTCTCTCCCCCCTCTCTCTCCCCCCTCTCTCTCCCCCCTCTCTCCCCCCCCTCTCTCTCCCCCCTCTCTCTCCCCCCTCTCTCTCCCCCCTCTCTCTCCCCCCTCTCTCTCCCCCCTCTCTCTCCCCCCCTCTCTCTCCCCCTCTCTCTCCCCCCTCTCTCTCCCCCTCTCTCTCCCCCCTCTCTCTCCCCCCTCTCTCTCCCCCCTCTCTCTCCCCCCTCTCTCTCCCCCCTCTCTCTCCCCCCTCTCTCTCCCCCTCTCTCTCCCCCCTCTCTCTCCCCCCTCTCTCTCTCCCCCTCTCTCCCCCCTCTCTCTCCCCCCTCTCTTCCCCCTCCCTCTCTCTCTCCCTCTCCCTTTCTCCCTCTCCCTCTTTCTCCCTCTCCCTCTTTCTCCCTCTTTCTCCCCCCTCTTTCTCCCTCTCCCTCTTTCTCCCCCCCCTCTTTCTCCTTCTCTCTCCCTCTGATCACATGTGGTTGGGTTGAGGCAGAAAGAAGGCTCATCTGGTGAATATTCCCCGCCACCTGCTCGGCTGATATGTGCACCATTGATACAGCTGTGTTTTTGCTTTAAAGTCTATCTTCTCAAGATCAATTGTAATAATATGATGTGAAATGTTATCTTTTCATTTCAAAAAGGACATAAATTGCAATCACTCACCCTACGGTGTGGGTGGGGGGGGGGGGGGGGTTATTGTGTGCCACCCCACAGACCTCTGAATGTACCTATAGACTTGTGTAATCTGCCAATGCGGTATGTAACACTCTGTAACACTCTGACATGGCATCTGTATATGAGATTGTATGTGGACATGTTTATCATAGGCCAGGTAATGTGTTAGAAGATGATCCAAAGTATAAGATTACAGACCTTAAAAAAAATTTCCTATTGGATATATCTTACTCTGGCTGCAAATTTTGATTTCTGACTGTTTCAAGTTCTTGAGTCTTTCTCTCTCTCTCTGTGGAGTCTATGTTGCTTTTATGTGGTGAATTTTTAGCTCATGCGTATAATTTTTCTTTTGGCATTATGTGCAAGTAAAGATAACTAACTTTCCACTACCAATCTTGGACTTAACGGTGGAATTGGGCCTCCTGACCCCTGAAATTGCTGAAGTTTGTTGAAATAACGTATCACCGCCATTCATTTCTGGCTGCAGCTGTCCCCTTTGTGATGTCACAAATAGTTACACCCCCACAGGAAGTAAAATTTTTTAAGCTAAGTTTTCTTCATGAATATTGGACTAAAATTTTCCAATTTTTTTTTATACCAGGTTATGCATCAAGGATAACAAAATAAGACAACAAAAAAAATTATTTTTTTCCCAGTTCAGTTACCCTTTGATTTAGTTTTTCACACTTCTCACAGGAGATGTATCCATCTAGTTTGTGCAGAAGGCTCTGTTACAGCCTCTAGCCTTATTTTCCCCCTCAGCCCCCCCCCCCCCCCCCCCCCCCCCCATCTTTCAAGGAGAAATATTCACCCTGAGGAAGACGGGGTGATTAAATCTGATCTGAGCAAACATTTGCAGGGACGTGCAGTGAGGTTCCCTAATTAATCAGCTCAGCCAAGATTCCTCCAGCAGTTTTGGATACAGAGTGTGAACATATACACAGGCAGACAGGCACAAAAAATAATCTTGATATAAAAAAATTGTGAATTATAGTGAGATGGTTTAGGACTCCTTCATTAATGATGTTGTTGCTGCTACTGTTGTTGGTCTACTAGTTGTGGTCAGTTCTGTTACTTGTGGTTGTTCAGCTTCTGTCAGTATGAGCATGTAGTCAAAATGGAGAAGCACGTTTAGTTGTTGCTTCTGTTCTACAGAATCTCTGCTATTTCTCCTGCTCAACCACTTGCTGATTACTACTAGTAAGACATGCCATTGCTACTCGGCATCCACCTAGGAGTGGTGGTTAAGATTACATGCACTATTCCACTGGTTGCCAAGGGATACCATGATGTTTGTATTGCTGTCATTATCTTTTTTTATTTGTTCGTTTTCTCTCTCGTTGTTTTCACTCTACCAGAGACACCTACAAATGAAGCTGTCAATGAGAACTTTTACGAGGAAGAGGACTTGTCCGCTGGCTTTGAGGAGGAGATTGACCTTTTCTCTGGAGCCAAGGAGATGGAAGCTTACCAGGAGAGCTTGATGGTGAAGAAGAGCATTCAATTCAACCTCGGACGTAGGGCTGGACCACGATGGAGTCTCCCTCACCAATACATTGGTGAGTTTGGGAAGGGAAAGGCAGATTGAAGAAATCTTATGGAAATGCAGTGAGTGGTATTAACTGTTATGCATATTGGTTGGGGATGAACTTGGAGATTAAAGTAACTAAGAAATTGCATACGATATTTGAAGTACAGTTTTAGGGCATCCGATATTAGCCTCACCTTTAAAGTTACACTTTTTGCACTTTCAGGAATAGAATTGATCAACAAGCAAGTACTTATTGTCTATATATTGGTTTTGTTTACGTTGAGCTTCTTGATCAAGGCACAACCACTCTCAATACAAAAGGAAAGGAATTCTGTCTATGCCCCTAATTAATGAGATGATGATTGAAGCGTCACAGTGGTGCATGGAGAGATGCCATGTGTCCTCATTCATCTAGACATTACCATGGACTTTAGCCTTAGAACTCTGGCTCCACCCCCTTTGCTAGCCCTTATGCTCATTTGTTTTGAGAAGTGAGCAAGTGTAAGACGAAGTTGATTAGCTGGTGTATTTATTTGAAGTCAACTATGGCGAGCCAAAGGCCTACAGGTAGGCTTGGTGGTGTTTCTTGTTTTATGAACATAAATAGTTGCATCAGTGTATCTGCAGACTTTAGTATATATGAGGAGGGAAATATGTCATCTAGTTTGTTTACTGGCATCTTATTTTCCTTTTCTGTGTTGTGTGTTGTGTGTTTGGTGTTAAATAATATGTTTTCTGTTGGGGCAACTTCACTGCAGAGCTACTATTTGTGCTTCTTGCTTATTAGCTTGGCTCCATTGTCTACTGGGCAAGCCAGCAAAGCACTGTCTGTTAGTGAGGACTCTGAGCCTGTGTATATATGAATGCAGCTGTAACTTTCAATAAACCTACACATTAGTTTGCTGCAGGGCAAGTGTGATATCTATGAAGACTGTACAACTTGTAAGCTTCACTTGATCTGTCCTGAAGGCCTGGGTTTTAGTTTTGTCTAAACCATGCTCCCTACACACCTAAAATATCCACACAAATACTTGAATATACAATTACTTTGTTTTGAGTATCAACTTTTCTAGAGCAGAATTTATTCACGAATATTAATTTTCTGCTTGTATATGGCTCAATATTGGCTGTTTGTTGTGGTAATTATAACATTGTTGTAGTAAGTTTGGGTGGTCAGGTCTCTGTGCTGGGCACTGCTGGCATTACACTGGATTAGTTGTATCTGATGGTGGCGTTCTGTCTCTGGGTGGATGTGTGGGTGGATGTGTGGTTGATGGGCATGTCATTATGTGCAGCTGACAGGAAGTTGTTCAACTCCGACTCTTCACTGCTCAGGGGACTGAAGAGGAAGCCAATGAAATCTGCAGTGAGTCTAGTCAGATGCTAAGATCCTTCATTTCGACTAATGTTATTACTGTTGTGATTATATTATTATTATTATTTTCATTGTTGTAGTTATTAACTCCTTCAGTCTATTGATTCATTGGTATTAAAAAAAAAAGAGTTTATTATGCTGTATTGTTATTGTGTGATTAATCTGTATTCAGATGTCTATGCCTGAGCAGTTTGAGCCTCCAAGAGAAGGTAATGTTCAGGATATATACAAATCAACAAAACAAGCAACTTTTCATTATATACTTTATTAATTATAAATGGTAAAATTTCATGTTGTTAATTTTTTATTCTTATTGTTTGGCAGTTCATGAGTTCAGCAGCTGCTCTTGTAGTTAGTAATCCATTAGCCTTACTTCTGATAAGTTTGTGTTAAATGGTTAGTAATTATCTTACTTCTGATAACTTTGTATTACATGACTGATGCAGCTATGTCTTCTCCTGAGTCAAGTGAGCCGGACTGCAAGATGGAGGAATTCCTGGAGAGTCTGGGGCTTGGCAAGTATGTGAACATCCTGGCAGACAACGAGATCGACTACGACACCTTCATCAACTTCACTGACGACGACCTGAAGAGAGTGGGAATAACGTGAGTGTGTGCATGGGTGGGTGGGTGAGCAGGTGGGCGGGCGAGGGAGTAGGTTATTTGGCGAGTGGGTGGATGAGTGAGTGAGTGGGTGGGTGAGTGAGTGGGTGGGCGAGGGAGTAGTAATTTGGCGAGTGAGTGGATGAGTGAGTGGGTGGACGAGTGGGTGATTCAGCAAGTGAGTGGGTGATTTGGTGAGTGGGTGGGTGAGTAAATGTTGCTGTGTTAGTGCACATGGGTGTGATTGTTGGTTAGAAAGTTTAAATGGAGCTCACCAAAGATAGCAATCATCAACAGAACGCTGACAATGAAGTTATAAAAAAAAAGGAAGGGAAGTACTGTACCAAGAACACACTTTCAAATTGTTTTCCAGTTTATCCTTCATTTGATTTGTACAGTGTTGTTGTGTGAAGGTTACCTGTGGCCAACAGCACTCAACTAGCAATGGACTAACCTTTTTTTTATATTATTATTAATAAAAATAAAAAAAGCATAATTTACTGAATTTTTGTCCTCAGACTGATGGGCCCTCGTCGCAAGCTGACACAGGCTTTTGCAGAGCTGAAGGGGAAGGAGACGGTTGAGGAGAAGAGTAGCCGAAGGAACGGCCGACCAGACAGGAAGTCGGAGGAAGAAGAGGGGAAAGCTTCAACCTCCTCCAGTGCGACGCCCAGACCACAGCTGTTGAGACAGTCCAGCACTGACGTCACTGGAGCTTACCGAGAGGTGCGTAGATGGTGTCGTTGTCAACAACAGTGTTTCATGCTTTGTTGCACATTGAATGTGTTGCTGTTATTAGATATGTGTATATAGAGTGTGTGTGTGTGATTTTTATTAGATGATAAATAATTTTTAATTAGCAAAAATAAATCAATGTCAATTAAAATTTTCATTGCTATTTAGTACCAAGATGTAAACAAGCCTGATGCATGTATGTAGAGTAATATTGAAAAGAAAAAGAGAAAGGTGGAAAATGAAGTGTAATCTTTTGGTGATTCTTGTTCTGATGGCCTCAGGCACTGAAGAAGATATCCAGATTGGAAGAGCAACTTGGACAAGAACACCATCTACGCAAGACAGCTGATAGCTTCCTACTGGATCTACAGACGTCTAGACGAGATGCTGTGACCCGTGTGTTGGCCATGTTGGATATGCAGCAGGGCATCAGCAAACACTGCAAGGCAGTGAAGTACGCACTGGTTCTCTGCCTCCTCCCATTCTTATTATCAGTGCATGATGGGCGATAAATAGAGTGAGACAATGAA
Organism: Lycopodina hypogea; assembly: GCA_963969325.1. Taxonomy (NCBI): domain Eukaryota; kingdom Metazoa; phylum Porifera; class Demospongiae; order Poecilosclerida; family Cladorhizidae; genus Lycopodina; species Lycopodina hypogea. Next base: position 3,279,624 of record OZ017793.1, on the reverse strand, counting down.
ATGTTCAGTTGTTGTCAACCATAGGACAATGTTGACCACGGCAACACTTTAATGCATTAGCATTTGGTAGCACTGACTGATAAGTGTGGTTGAGGACAACTGAAGGTGTGTGGTGTGTTGTTATTAGGAGGTGTTTCCAAGGAAACTAGGATCAGAGCTGAGATAAAGTTGAGAGAGAGTGAGTGTGTGTGAGTGAGTGCGTGAACATCATTTTTTTTTTGTTGGAAGGGAGAAACCTGATATTGATTTTGTTCCTTGTGTGTGTTTGTGTGTGTGTAGAGCTACTCATGAGAAGGTATCAGCTAAGGTGGATGGCTTACTCACCCTCCCCTCCTCTACAGAGACACACGAGCTACAGCTCCTGTATTCAGACTTGGTGTCTTTGAAGACAAAGCTAGGCATGGAATTGGAAGCACTCACAAGGTCGAGCATGGTTAAGAGATGTTCATTCTCACTCTTGTTGGGGAGCAGTCTGAAATAACACATTAAATTATATAGCATAGGCTAGTTGAGAACTTTTGTACATAATTATTTTTATGTGTGTATAATATATATATATATATATAATTTTGGGGTGGGGGGGTTTGTTGTTGTTGTATAAAAACGACCCTTTCCATTTATAGTAGGTTATTAATTCATTGCTATATGCCAAGATGGTAGTAAGCTCTCAATTCTTCATTAGTACATTTTCACAGAAGAAATTAAGAAAATGAAAAATGAGATGTCTTTGTAGAGCTGCAGCTTTAATGTAGCATATTATTGTGGCAGGAAATTGTTATCGTGGGAAACCCCCCAATGAAATTAATATTGTTACAGTTTGTTTATCATGTAATTATGTTGTGTTTTTGGTTTGTTTCATGTGCTGCAGGTCCATTGATTTGGAGGCTGAGAATGTGAACAGCTTATCATTTCTCTTTAAAGCAAATTCATGATCAACTTCCCTTTAGCTTATCAATATTTTCATTGTTATTAATATTTATTATTGTTATTTTATCTTGTTATTGATTATTTTCACATTATAATTTGTTTTTTGTTATTAATCTGCAATTTTTTAATGTTGGTATTATAATTGTGATACTGCTATTTTAATCAGGAGGCACAATGGAATTAACATGGTAGGAATCTGGAAGAGTAGGACACATGGTAGGAATCGTCAAATTAGATATTCTGTTTGGAATTAAAAGCAAATGGAATAAGAGCAGGAACATGGTAGGAATCGTTAGATTAGATAATCTGTATGTATTTGAAAACAAATGGAATAAGAGTTCTTCTGCTGGAGCAGTTATTGAAGTGATGTGGCTGGAGTACTGGCGTCCCGCGCTACTGGTGCTTACGAATGTGGTGCTTAGCTCGGGGCAATCCTGTCTTGAGGGGAGAGAGGCTCAATGTTGTCAGGATAGTCTTCGGTTGGGGCAGTATCCTTTTATTTATAAGATTCCACTGATTTGATCATAACAACGTATTAGATTCAGTTAAATCTTTTGTATTTCTTTGGATTGAAGTCAGGAAATGACAATTGATTGTGATGCTGGTGGTACCTGATAGCTTATTGTAGGAGGTGTTCACCTTCTTTGTTGAAATATATTCTCAACCATCCAAACAATACTTCATTAAGGAAGAGTGTTTCTCTTGACCTGGTGTGTCAGATATTACTGTACTTTCCCCCAAATAGATCCCACCTCCCAGTCTGAGGTGGGGTGTAGCAGCCGGGACAGACTGGTCAATGTGACCTGCTATGCTGCCCCCAATGTCACCTGTTTCTGTGCAGATGGGACTCACGTGAACTACTCTGAGGGGCAGTGTGTGTTTTTGAGACAGGAGAGCTGCAGATATGTGTGCGTTAACACTACTGGGTTACCTTACATCACTGAGTTACCTTGCATCACTGGGTTACCTTGCATCACTGGGTTTGCATCACTGGGTTACCTTGCATCATTGGGTTACCTCACATCACTGTGTTACCTCACATCACTGGGTTACCTTGCATCACTGGGTTACCTCACATCACTGGGTTATCTTGCATTATTGGGTTACTTCACATCACTGGGTTACCTCACATCACTGGGTTACCTCACATCACTGTGTTACCTCGCATCACTGGGTTACCTTACATTAATGGGTTACCTTGCATCACTGGGTTACCTCACATCACTGGGTTACCTTGCATCACTGGGTTACCTCACATCACTGGGTTACCTTGCATCACTGGGTTACCTCACATCACTGGGTTATCTTGCATTATTGGGTTACTTCACATCACTGGGTTACCTCACATCACTGGGTTACCTCACATCACTGTGTTACCTCGCATCACTGGGTTACCTTACATTAATGGGTTACCTTGCATCACTGGGTTACCTCACATCACTGGGTTACCTTGCATCACTGGGTTACCTCACATCACTGGGTTACCTTGCATCACTGGGTTACCTTGCATCACTGGGTTACCTTGCATCACTGGGTTACCTTGCATCACTGGGTTACCTCACATCACTGTGTTACCTCACATCACTGGGTTACCTTGCATCACTGGGCTACCTCACATCACTGGGTTACCTCACATCACTGGGTTATCTTGCATTATTGGGTTACTTCACATCACTGGGTTACCTCACATCACTGGGTTACCTTGCATCACTGGGTTACCTTGCATCACTCGGTTACCTTGCATCACTGGGTTACCTTGCATTACTGGGTTACCTTGCATCACTGGGTTACCTCACATTACTGGGTTACCTTACATCACTGTGTTACCTCACATCATTGGGTTACCTTACATTAATGGGTTACCTTGCATCACTCGGTTACCTTGCATCACTGGGTTACTTTGCATCACGGGTTACCTTGCATCACTGGGTTACCTCACATCAGACCATGTTGATTAAATGCTATCATTAAGTTGAAATCTGTACCTCACCTATCACTGTTTTGAGATGTGTGTTCTTGTGTTTATTTTTTCTTCCTCTTCAACCATCCGGAACTCATTCTACCAACTACAGTGTGTGGTGTTCTAAAAGTACCATGTCATGCAGCCTCTGAACCTTCAGACCTGTGGGGGAATACCCTGGTGCCCTAGATAAGATGAAAATCTTTTTTTAGCTCAAAATGTATTCATTTTGACAGCATTTGCTAATTAAAACAGACAACAGTCCTATAGTCTAAAAATCTGGAACGTGGTATTGCTTGTTATTGGTTTATTGATTGTTATTGGTTTATTGATTGTTATTGGTTTATTAATTGTAACAAGCAGTCCTGCGGTGTTGTTCTTGTTATGAATTCACTGGTTGTTATTTTATGTGTGTATAATGTAGAAAAGGACGGAGGTATGATTATCGTATTGCGGTGGCTCTGTCCTTGTTTCTGGGGATGTTTGGGATAGATCGATTCTACCTCGGATATCCTGCCATTGGTGAGTGTTGGAGAGGTGGATGGTTAGTTCATCTTTGTGGAAGTGGGTCGTGTATTATTTCATGATTATGGCGGAGGAAACTTTGGGGGCAGTGGGGGAATATGTGATGATCAGAACCAAAAATTTCCAGTCACATACCCTAGCCATAGAGAACATTCATGCAAATTTCATTATAATTGGTCTGTGTATCTAGGAAGAGTTACCAGACAGACAAGCAGATGGACAGACACACAGACAGATATCAGTGAAAGTTTAAACCTCCAGTTACCTCCTTTGCAACCAAATTTCTTTAAACTTTAATTTTCTTCCTTGGCAACTAAATTTCTTTAAACATTGAAGTAAGAATTCAATAGATAAATGAAGTTCATCTATCACTTCTATATATCCACCATTTATTTATTGCTACATACATAAGTTAATTCTTTTATCTATCACACACCATAAACCACCTTGATTATTTACTGGTGAACATGCATGCCAGAAGGCATTCACTCTTCACTACACTTGTTTTTCTTCTTTATTTGCCCTTAAAACATCCTACCAGTACTGTCATCTGGTTTCAGAGCTAGATCTCCATCACAGGTTCTCTGGAATGTCAACAGATTTCTCTCCACTATCTGTCATTCAACAGTCTTGCTCACTGTGCCACCCACGTATTTTAAACTTCAGATCGAAGAGTCGTAAATATCATCGACATAGTTTTAGATTCACCACTTCTAGCACAGCTTGTGTAGCTGGTCCATTGTTGTTACTGTCTGGGGATGTTGAAACTAATCCTGGTCCAGGGCCTGCTGATGTGGTTAAGTGTGTGTGGCCAAGATACTGATGTTGGAAATATGATTCAGTGTGAGTCCTGCTCCTGCTGGTCCCACTGCATCTGTACCAACATCAACATCACTCTCGCACAAACATACCTATTTGTCTGTTCCCATTGTGTCAAAAATTCTGTCTTGTTCTCCTCCAACATGGCAACTCAAGTTAGAAAATTGGAACAGTCTCTCACTACCTTGCTTAGACACACATCAGACACATTGTCAACTCCTGTACAGACTGAATTGGACGTCATGCATGAGTCAGTTTCCTCCCTGTCATCTGCCCTCCCACCCTCTATATCACAACCTGATTCTGTCTTTACATCTACTTCCTACGATCCTGCAGTCTCTAATGCTTCAATGCTCCATACTTCACCTAATTCAGCTATTACTGCTGTTGCAGAAAAGCAGACCTCACACTCTGTCAAAAACAACAACAACAAACTTCGAAACATGCTGTCATCAAGGATAAATATCTCACTAGCTCCATTCCATATTCAAACTCTGTTTCAAATTATTATTTTTTATCTCACAGCCATCCTTCTCCCAAACCACCCTATCTACTTCATCCTCCACCCCCACCCTCTAATCAAGCCTCCTCAGCTTCCCACTCCTGTCATAACACCCCAAGGCATCCTTCCCATGAGCTCTCTCACTTCTGGTAAAGGTCATTTGAGCTACCATCCGCAACATCTCATGCCCCCTATCCCTCCTCAACATGTTTGTCCACCAATCCTCTCCAGTGTCCACATCCTCTATCTACCATCAGTGCTCATCACCTCAGTCCTCATCCTTCTCTAACCCAGTCCCTTCTGGGTCTGTTAATGTCTCTGGTCGCTCCATACCCATCCATTCACCCTCACCCCCCCCCCCCCCCCCCCCGTTCACCCTCACTCTCCCAATCTACCAGTAAGGACCTAAAAGTATTCTATTTCAATGCTTGTAGTCCTCTCCCTAAACTTGATGAACTTGCTGCTCTTTTTTTCTCTCCACTCTCCCCATATTATTGCTGTTGTTGGAACCTGGCTTTGCCATGACATCTTGGACTCTGCAGTAGCCCTGTCTAGCTACTGTTCCTTCAGATTAGACCGCAACAGACATAGTGGAAGAATCACAGTTTCCATTGAGTCATCTCTGCTCGCCTCCACCATATCTCTCCCGTCATCTTCCTCTCTTGAACTACTCACCATCTCCATCAAGTTTCAAAACTCTATTGTTCTTTTTGCTATATTCCACCAGCCCCGCCCCCGCCCCCCTCCTCCTCACCAAATCATTTAGATCACTTACTCGTCACTCTTTCTATCCTCCCCTCAGTTCCTCATTTTTCCATGCAAGACCTTATTCTTGTAGGCTAATTCATCTATCACAAACTATCTACTCGAATCTCATCAGTATTTATCCATTAATCCATGTTGCATGTATCTCACTATTAGCCTCTGCTTTTGAGATTTCTTTTCCATGTGCTTAAAAAAATTCATTGATATTAATTTTGTGCAGTACAAATGTAGTCTAATTTAAACTGGTAAAGGGTAATCAAGCTTGTGGTCATAAGTGAGCAATGAAATAGAATAACCTTTTATTTTATTTTCTACATTTACTTGTTGTTGTACAATAAATAAAGATATCCGATCTCGGATAGTGTGACCTTTGTGAGCTCTTCAGCCCTGTTATTTGATTCATCATGTATATATATATATATATATATATACACTAGCAGCATATACCCAGCGTTGCCCGGCCAATATAGGCTAAAATCCAGTTGTTGAACATGTCTTGCCAGTAAGAAAGGTGATGGTGGAGAAGATGTACTATTAAGAGAGAAGTGGCCAAAATACCATTTTTGGCTTTTTATCATTACCATGGTAACTATTTTGCGAAATATTTAGCCCATGTTTTAAGTTGGGTTAAAACCTATCATCGCCGAGTTTCAGAGAAATCCACCTACCGGAATGATGGTACAGACAGACAGACAGACAGACAGACAGACAGACAGACAGACAGACAGACAGACAGACAGACAGACAGACAGACAGACAGGCAGACAGACAGACAGATTCTGTATTTTCCAAGACATGCCACCTGGCATAAAACCATCTCAGGGTGGGTCTCCTCCGTCCCTAAAAGTTTGGTCAAAATCTAACAGAGGGATTTTGAGAAACGGATGAACATGTTGCATAATTAGTTACACAGTTACATAGGTTTTCTAATATATATATATATAGATAGATAGATAGATATATAGATAGATAGATAGATATAGACATGTATATATAGATAGACATATGTATATATATAGATAGACATATATATATATAGATAGACATATATATATATAGATAGATATATATATAGATAGATATATATATAGATAGATAGATAGATAGATAGATATAGATAGATAGATAGATAGATATATAGATATATATGACTGTATTTCATTTGAAACAGAATTTTTGATCCTATATATTAGCATGGCTAAATTAATGTATGTAAGAATACAAGTCTATAATTAGCATTTTGTGCCATTGTTTTAATGAATCATTCATGTTAGATAGTTAGATAGCGTACATCATTACAGTACTTGTCCTAATGTCCTGATATTGTGATTTATCAGGTTTGTTGAAGCTGTGCACACTCGGTTTCTTCTTCATCGGTCACTACATAGACTTCCTCCTGATTCTGGTACAGGCTGTGGGGCCTGCAGACAGATCCGAGTATTTCGTCCCCTTCTATGGTCCTCTACTCCAGTATGTCAACATCACCAATCCCCCGAGAATTGACGCTGATTCTGTTTGCACCCCATAATTATAGTCATGACCACTTGGTATTTTCAATTGTTGCTTTGGCATGCATTGTATCTGTGTAATCATTATATGCAGTCAGTAGTAATAAACCTCATGAGATGTAGGTTACTTATGTCTTATATTTGATTGTTGTAATCCATTTTTCACATGGAACCAACTTAATGAAGCACAAATAGACATGATAGTAACTCAAAGGAGAGAAATTCTCTGTGTTAAATAGATACAGATATAGCAGCATATGGATATCACCTCCAATGAGCTGTGAGAAGACTGAATTCCAATAATGTGACAGGTTGATGAGGAAGATGGGCTCTTATTAATTGGAGTAGTAGATAGTCCAGGAGCCCAGAAGGTTTATTTATGTAAAGAGGGCCACATGTATGGATTCCATTTTTTGGTGTGGTTTATCCCCCTTACCGTAAAAAAGTGTTGCTGGCAGGTCTGGGATGTGGCTTTGTACCCAAAATCCCTTGATTAGTGCTGCCATTACTGAAAAACCTATATTTGTCAATATCTGCATATCTGTACATGCTATCACCATAAGTAAAGTATCTATACCTATGTTTTCATGGTCAAAGATTTCAGTTTTTGTGTTTAAAAGTGTGTATTTGAATTATAATATGAAGGATGCCCCATGAGGTTAGTGATTCAATATGGTCAGTAGTGATTTTGATCCAGTCAGTGTTCCCAGTCCTAGCCCAAGTGATTGATGTTTCCAAGGACAAACTGTTCCTTTAGTACAATTGAACACAGCATTGGATGCACTGGCCACTACTTTTCTCTTAATTATATCCTTAGAGTGTGCTGATTTTGTTTCTGATTGCATGCCACCAATAAGGGTATGGAAGAAGAGGAGTGTCAAAGGGAGTATGTTGAGGGCATTATCCTTCAGGGTGTGAACTGAAGTAGGAGATGGGATTTTTGATGGGACCATCACAAAAATTTCAGTTCTCAATGCCATAGCAGCATACTTAATTTTTTCAGCTATGTCGTTAGACTCATGTAGCAAAGCAAATGCTTCTATAAATGTCATAGTAGAAGAAGACAACATTTCCAAATTTGTTTGCTTGTTTGTCTATGACGATATCTTCAAATTGATCCTTTACCTTAGCCATAAGGTTCTGTACAGAGTACTTGTTTATGTTTTCATGAGTTCCTCCAAGAGCAAGAAACTCTTCTTTATATAAACTAAAAATGGCAGTTGCCAGCATGGGTTTTTTCTTCTTCATAATTTCATTATCAAGGAAGTTAACAATGTCTGAGAGGCTTCATTATGCTTCTGTCGATTAGATGTTTGCCCCTCTTCTTCCTCATCCTGCCTAACATAATTTCGTCAGCAAGTGTTATGGTATTTTGCCTCCAAAATCAGATCTTCTCCAAGTCCCAAAATTCTAGTGTCACATTTTTTCTTGGCTGCATTCATAATTGACTTACACCCATCCATTGTCAAACACTGTTTCAGGGGTCTCTCTTTTCCTCTGCTTCCCTCAAAAAAAAAGAAGAGACAATTATCTCCAAGAATACCCTCTCATTGGTAGAAGGATGATATTAGTTGAGTGAGTCACTTTCCTGGTGGTTGAGAAAGTTCATTATCACCAGGAAGTTGTCTTTTAATAGCACAGAATCGACTAAAACAATCTGTGTGATAATATTTTCCTTCTGGCTGTTCAATGTTTCAGATCTCTTCTGATGTACTAGAGAAGTAATCATTGTGTGAAGTTAATCAGCCTGTAGCCGAATTCTTTGCTGTTTCCCATTGATTTGGAACAAATAATTTCAAGCCAGGTTCCTTCTCCTTACAAAAGATGCACACATGATTACTTGCCATGATGCAGATTAGCAAACTCGACTACTCAGAAACTCTGACAACTGAACTACTATACAACTGGCTTGTGCATGCAAGAACAGGCACAACCACATAATTGCAGCTGGTCTGTGCTTGCAAGAACAGAATTGTGCAGGCACTAACAAGCCAAAAAAAAAATGCCACCCACAAAATATATGCAAATACTAATATCTGCTGATACAGCAAATATGAATACTCATGCACACTTTTAAACACAAAAACTAAAATCTCTGACCATGAAAACATAGGTATAGATACTTTACTTATGGTGATAGCATGTACAGATATGCAGACATTGCCGATTATAGGTTTTTCAGTAATGGCGGCACTAATCAAGGGATTTCGGATACAAAGCCACACCCCAGACCTGCCAGAAACATTATTTTATGATAAGGGTGGGGGGGGGGGGGGGGGGGTAAATCTTCTGGGCTCCTGCTCTATAGAATGAGGAGGAAAATAATAAAATGAATGCCTGATGGTATTCTTAAAGGAGATGCCAGTCTTCAGTGAAGAGGTCTTGGATGTGTGTCAAATATGATTGTCAATGAAGTTCAAAAGGACCTGCACTCCAGTTAGCAGCACTAATTGGGTCCATCAGAGGTCAATCTCAGAGGGTGCCCTTAAACCATACTGACTCTAACCATGTCTGCTGCAACATTGCCAATTTTGATGAGATATCAGTTATTTTGAAATATCACTATGATCCCAAATTGATGTCACTATTTGGTTTCTTTTGTTGACTGGTGAGCATATTGAGACAAATTAAATAGATCTCAAATGTTTTTAATTTTTTATTACGCTGTATTACAAATGATTGCTCTTTTCAGTTGTTTTCAAAGCCAAGCTTAGAGGTCCTAGGAATGATCATAGGAAAGTAATTTTCATCAGCTTTTATGTGTTTTTTTTCGTAGTCACTGCTAAAGGTGTAAAGTAATGTATTACCTTAAAAAGGTAAATGCAATAGGACTGAGATCTTTGTCAAAATTCTTGATTTACATAAGCTTTAGTGAGTGGACAGAACACAGGCTTTAGTGAGTGGGCAGGACACAGGCCTTAGTGAGTGGGCAGGACACAGGCCTTAGTGAGTGGGCAGGACACAGGCTTCAGTGAGTGGGCAGGACACAGGCTTTGGTGAGTCAGCAGGAGGCAGGCTTTAGTAAGTGGGCAGGACATGGACTTTTAGTGAGTGGGCAGGATGCAGGCTTTAGTGAGTGGGCAGGACACAGGCTTTAGTTAGTGAGTGGGCAGGACATAAGCTTGAGTTGAAACCATCAATTGTCACTCACGTAGGTAGCCATAGACTTCAGCTATAAATAGCCTTGTGGTCTGCTGCCAAACTGACTAACAATTTAACAATAGACACTTATTTGCAATGACAATTATGAACCCACTGCACTCAGTCATTTAACAACCACTAGCTAACCACGAGTGTGCGAAATATTCAACTAATAATTGTCCTTACCCATCCTTATCTAGCATGTTTATTTATTTACTTTTTACCTGTGACACACATGTCTAGTAACACCTGGAATGGTAGGGGGTGGGGACATCCACAAGTCGAGGACATCCACAAGTGGGGACATAAAACGATTGTTTAACTGCAGTTACAACTAATTGGTTATACTGCATGGGTGTCAACCGAGAGTTGTAAATCATGCCACAACTTTAACTTCATCTAACTGTTTTTGAATTCTGTGGAATGGTCTGGGTGGGGAAATTGGCTGTTTAATGGGATAGAGACATTTAAAATAATATTTAGTTCACCTGTGGCACACAGGTCTATAAGAGCTTGGAATGGTTTGGGTGGAGACATCCTAGTTTAAATTAGACAATTAAGGCCAAATAAAATAAACTTC
>OZ017793.1:3242481-3268697 GCA_963969325.1 Lycopodina hypogea | reverse complement strand
AAATAAACTTCTGGTTTCACAGGCATATTTTCAAAATATTGATTCTGTGATGCAGCTTTCCCAAACTCGCCCCTCTCTTTTTTTTCTTTTTTCTTTTTTTTTCTTTTTAGGGTGTGATCTTGTGTAGTTTCAAATAATTATTTTTTTTTGTGATTTCAAGTACAAAATATTAATACTCACGTTGTTATTGATAGATATCAGCACTTAACCTGATCACATGATACATTTTAGTGATGCGGGTACCAAAAATTGATGCGGGTGGGCCTAGGAAACTAAATAATTATTTTGCATGGTCTAAAATACTATCATACTATAATTCATGTAGTGTCTGTCTGTCTGTCTGTCTGTCTGTCTGTCTGTCTGTCTGTCTGTCTGTCTGTCTGTCTGTCTGTCTGTCTGTCTGTCTGTCTGTCTGTCTGTCTGTCTGTCTGTCTGTCTGTCTGTCTGTCTGTCTGTCTGTCTGTCTGTCTGTAACACATCTACTCCCAGATATCCCTGGGCCAATCATCCTTAAATGTTCAGGGGCTGCTCACAGGACAATTGGCCTGGTTTGGGGAGAATGTTGTTAGGGCTGGGGTGTAGTGCACTAAAAAAAACATCTTTCCTATTCATCAGTAACTATAAAGTTTTAATATGAAGTTGTATTCAAAAGGACATTTATAGAGGAATATGTGCTCCAAAAACCACACCGGAAGTACAAAGACACTAATTACTTGAGGTGCATTATTAATATTTACTTTAGAAATGGAGCAATGTACCACAACTCCCCCATCCAATGTATGATGGCAAAGAATTATAACCCAGGTGAGTTCATAAGGACACTAATTACTAGAGGTGCATTCATAATACTAGAAAAGTACCAGTCTTTCATGAATGCATCTACCGAAAAAGAAAAATCTTAATATAATTCTAGATTTGTTTGTTTCTCACAAAAAAAAAAAAAAAAAAAAAAAAAAAAAAAAAAAAAAACTCTTGAGGGGGGGGGGGAGGGGGGATGGGAATAGAATACTTCATCCCACAACATAAAAAAAAACCCAAAAAATGGGGGATAAAAATATCAAGCCCTCTAAGCCCTCCCCCCACTCCCCCCCCCCCCCTCCCCACCCAATGAAGAAGAACTAATAATTTCCAATTCTTTGAAATAAACCATATGTGACCTCCCAACTTCTTTTTATCGATCAAGACATAATGGTACATGTTTTTCTTCTTTCTACCCCCATAGGGGGGGGGCTAGGCTGTAACATCATGGGGGCCAATTTAGGAAAAGCAAGGGTGTCATGATGGCCACTGTAATCCCAAATGATAGCACACTAAGTTTAGTGGAGCTCCTCCCAAAACTGTGGGATGAGTATATACCCCCAGAGGAATGCTAAGGCTATAACAAGCCATGGGGTGGGGGGCTTGGCAATTAAAAAACACACCTAAGAATGCTATGGCAGTAGCCCAGATCCCAACTGAAATCCTAACAAGTTTGGTGAGGCTCCTCCCAAAACTGTGGGATGAGTACATACCCCCAGAGGGGGGCTAAGGCTATAACAGGCCATAGGGGTCAAACTTTGAAAAAGCAAGGTGCCTTGACGAAAGTCCCATCCCAAAAGAAAGCCCACCAAGTTTAGTGAGCCTCACCCAAAACTGTGGGATGGCAGCCAGCAAGGACAAACCTGAAGGTCAGAGTACATGTGGTATGTGTGGATTTTTATGACCTCATAAGAATGGCCAATGTCCAGCATATGGTCAAACCTGCAGCAAATGTAGTAACCCTAATCATTTAGTTGAAGTTCATTTTTCAAAATGCAACAAACACAGGGTCCAAAGAATGGATTTAAGCCACTGTCCAGATACAAGTATAATCATAAGTCTCATGTTCATTATGCTGTATCATTAGAGCCTTGCCAAAAGAATAACTCTAGCAGTGATGAATATCTGTATACCCTATGTGGCACAGCCAATACCACAGACCCAAAGTTAATGTAAAGTCAATGACAACAATTTTAATGATCATTGATACAGGGGCGTTCACAGATAATATGGATGAAAATGATTTCCCAGAAGCAAATCACATGAACAATCTTGAATTGCTGCCCACAACCAAGTGCATATTTGGGTATGGTTCAGATTCTCAACTGACTGATTTGAAATGTGCTAAATCAGTGGTTCATGTTATACTAGGCAACCATGGATCTTTCCTCAGGTACAGCACAGCATGCAACGCTAGTCTTGCTCACGACAAAATAAAGCATGTTGGTGATTGTCCCCATGTGTGTGATATGCTGATACAAAAATATCCAACCATATTTGATAATATTGGTACACAAGGAATGCTGAAGTCACATTGCACATTGACACAAATATCACTTTGGTAGCACCAGCAACTGCAGAATTCCTTTCACATGAAGTAACAAGCTGAGAAGGTGCTTATCAACTAGGAAAAACAAGGAATCCTTGTGATGGTAGATGATCGAACTCTTTAGTCATAATTCCCAAGAAGAATGCTGAAGGGCATAATGTGTGGACATGAGAAGAGAAAACAAGGCAATTAACAGTGAGAGACACCCAAGTCCAAAAATTGATGATCTCATTCATACCCTTTACCAAGTTCAATTTGTTGGAAGGATATAATCAAATTCAGTTAGCACCTGAATGCAGGTACATTACTACTTTTGCTACACACAAATATATCCTGGTATGCTAGACTAAATTTTTGGAACAAACTCAGCAAGTGAGATTTTCCAGAACTTTATCAGTTAACAGATAATGATGATCAGTTGGACACATTTCCACAGGATTATTCCAATTTGTACTGTTCTCCTCTGTCTTGTAGTCAGAGTTCATTTTGTAAATGTTTCTCTTCCAGTAATATCTTGTCTTCTTCAAGCATTAGGAGGGTCCTCCTAGTCTTCTCTCAGATCCAAACTCCCTGTCATGTTGTTGGTCCTGTTGTTCCTTCAACAAACGCAGGATAGTGTCTAGATTCACCCCAGTTGATGTCACTGTAGCAGAACGTAATACTTTGTCTTCCTTAGACATCAATACCATTGATGGCTTCCCTGGTATTACTATCCCTAATTCCAGATATTTCAATTGTTTCACCACTGCCACCAGATATGAAGAGCTTCAATGGCTTCCTGGGTACTGCTATCTCTAATTCCAGAGATCTCTCAACAGTTTCACTGCTGCCACCAAATGTGAAGGGCTTCTTTGTTATATAGCTTAGACTGTTAATTATAGATGCTGCCACCAGAATATGTCCCTATGACTGTTCTCTCACTATGATCCACTAGAAAAATTTTGGTATTTGAATCTTAGCTCACAGAGAATATAATCAATGATACAGAACAGAATAAAACAAAAGTGACAAGGAGGACTTATATATCCTCCCAGACAGAAAGCATGACATCATATATCTATAATGCACACAAAAAGAGTCCAAATATACAGGTACACATAGACCTACATATGACTATAAAAATCATAATGATTCCATTAACATATAATTAATGCGACACGTGTGTTTTCATTAATCATATCATGCTGAGAGATCCACAACATTGATATCAACATATAATTATCAATTAATGGGAGGTGCATTCTAGTTTATGATATCATGTAGGACCCTCAACACATTACAATAATAGATGTGGATGAGAGCTTGTACACTTCTGGATATCTCAAGAAAAGTAGTCTACTGCTGGTAGATAGTGATCTCCTTTGAGCTCAAACAAATCTGTTGCTACCATTTGCCATGGGTAGTCTGGCAGTGGTGTTGGTAAGAGTGGTTCTCTCTGCTGGAAAGGCCCCTTTGCAAATTCTCGACAGTTTTAGACAAACTGCTGAACCTGACTTGCAGCTCCTGGCCACCACACAGATTACCTGAGTCTTAATCTACACCTTTCCATCCCTTGATGGCCCTCATGGATTTTTAACATTGTTTCTCTTCTGAGGGAAGATGGAACTACAATGCAACTATTCTAGAGTACTAGATCATCACATATGTGAATGATCCTCTAACTTTCAAGCATGGCTTCAACACACTCATTGGGTGTTGTCCTGACCATTGAACTTTACAGTACTCTCTAACCTTGGAGCACTCAGAATTCTCAGTTTTAGCAAACTTATAAACATGCAACCTCTGAGGTGTTGCTGGTATGGAAAGGACACCTACCTCCCTGCTTGGAACACACATGGTAGCACATCAGCTATATACAGGAGTTTTCCTGGAATATGGTGAGTAGAGTTAGGATTTTTAGGTTTTAATCTAAAACTTACTAAAATATGCTTTTCTGGTATTTAAAAACCAATTTCACCTTTTAATTTAAGTATGGAGAAAAAAAAATTCAAATATGATCCCTCCTTTTGGAAAAAAAAGGTCTTATGGCCCATTTTTGCACATTACTGTGCAACCAAACCTACACCAACTCTCATAAGTTTCCCCCTCAACCCAAACAATGCTGGGGTACATGGATCAGAGGCTACCATCTTTTACTCCAAATATTTTGATGTTGTAAAAAGAGTGTTGGATATGCTGGATCCAGAGGATGGAGCAGCAATTAAGAGGGTGCAGCAACTACTGACTCTGACCAAGTATCAGCTCAAGACAGACGTATCTTTCATTCATGCCAACTTGTTTTACCTTTCTTTGACAATTGTGAAACTTGAGAAGGAGAGTTTTCCTCTCAGTGAGTCTATCAAGATCATAAAATGAATAAAGATTGAACTTTAGAAAGTAGGATGTGATGTTAACACTCACTGGCTTGC
This sequence comes from Lycopodina hypogea, assembly GCA_963969325.1. NCBI lineage: Eukaryota > Metazoa > Porifera > Demospongiae > Poecilosclerida > Cladorhizidae > Lycopodina > Lycopodina hypogea. The sequence continues at coordinate 3,263,942 of OZ017793.1, read as the reverse complement.
AAGTACTCAAGGGCATAGAAATCGGAACCTTCTTGCACCAAAAAATTGTGGAGATACGTATTTAATGGACAGAGAGAAGAATTTCATGCTGAAATGAGTCTGATAGACACTGCAAACCTGGAGTTTTTCTCAATAGTCAGTGCCCATAAAAATATCCTCGCCGACAGAGGGCACAGATTCACATATGAACATTTAAAAAAGGCTGTTGTAACCATTTTTTTTCTACAATTATCATTATCAAAGCTAACATGTGAATTGTTAACCTATTTTTAACCTATTTCAAAGGTTTTAACGTGAAAAAGGAATATTTTGCCTATGAAAAGACCTAACTTAATTATGAAATAGCATTTTGTGTAACCTAAAATCCTAACTTTAATAATGATTAACATAAACATACTTTATCAACCACAACTGAAATCTCAGCACCCATGGTACTAGATCATTTAAATGCTTTGTGTTAAGGAGTGGAACCAGTGGCTTATGATCAGATTCCACAAGAATGGTCAACCAAGAATGTAGGTAGTGAACATTTCACAAGCCCAGGTTGTGGCTAGAGCTTCTTTCTCTATCTGTGCATATCGTTTTTCTGTGTCAGTGAGCGATCTTGAAGCATAAGGAACAGGCTTTTATGACTGATCATTTAGTTGCAACAGTATTGTCCCCAGTCCCAGTACTTGTCTCTGCTTGTGAGTTGTACAATGTCAATACTGTTGGTTAGGTTAACTCCTGTTTGATCTCAGAGAATGACTTCTCTTGGCCTGGGCCCCAAATCCAAGCTCAATTGATATGCAGCAGCTTTCTTGCAGGCTAATTTATCTCAGCTATTCAAGATAAGAATTTTTCTAGCTGGTTAACAAGACCCATGAATCTTCGTAGACCTGAAATTGACTGTGGGGATTTCATGTTGGAGATAGTGGTTGTCTACTCTGGATCAGCATGAATGCCATTTATTGTCGATAACATGACCAAAAAACTTGATGCTTTCTTGAATAAATTGACATTTCTGGAAGTTCAGAGTCATGCCTGCTTTTTCCAATTGCTGTGGAATTGCCATCAACCTGGTATTGTGTTCATCTTGGTTAGAACCAAAAATCAACACATTGTCCATGAGACATACCATAACACATTGTCCATGAGACATACCATCCCCTCAAGTCCTTCCAGAATGGTATTCATTCTTTTCTGGAACAGCTCTGGAGCACATGAGATTCCAAAGGGAAGTTTATTGAAGTAGTACCTCCTAAATGGAGTTAAGAACATGGTAAGGGATGAGAGGTCTGACAGAGGAATTTGCCAGAAACCGTTGTTGGTGTCCAATCTGCTGAACACTGTGGCTCAATGTAATAGAACTATTGTGTCATCAACCTTCGGTATTGGGTGAGGTTCTCACAATACACTCTTATTGAGGGGATTTAGGTCTTCACATATCCTCACTGCTCCTGATCTTTTAGAAGAAATAACATGCCACCACACCATTGTGTTGGTGTTATGATTTTTTGAAATCACACCCATCTTTTTCATGTGAAAAAGTTCCTCTTTGACATTGGTCTATAGGGTATTGGGACATTATGAGGAACAAACCATGAGTATGGGCTTGCATTCTCCATAATCTTGATTTGGTAGTCTTCTAAATTCTCAGAGCCTTAAAAAATTTTGGAAATTGTGTCACAATTAAGGTTCCTGATTGTTTGTGGCATGCATCTTCTGGATAAATTACGAGACAGTAATTGCACTCAGACCAGGTAAGTTAGTTTTCAACCCCTTTACAGTCTCTAGTGAAGAGTTTTTCCATATTTCAGGTATCCTGAAAACTCACACATGAGATCTAATGTCTGATTGACAGGACCATAAGGGACCTTGCTAGGACTACTCAATTTAGGCTTCCCTAGTAGCTGATGGATTTTCCCACTTATTACTGTTACTTTGAACCTGTATCCATTTTGAAGGTTATTTCCCTCTGCTTCATCTGGATGTCAATGGACCAGGAAACTTTATTATCCTAAGTCTTAATCCCAAAAAAGGTGAAAGACTTTTCTTTAATATTGCCAGTAGATCTGCTTGCATAGGCTTCGTAAAAGAATAAGCATTAAAATGCTATTTTTTTGGCCATATTTGTGACAAATTGCACCATTGGCTGGACATTGCTTCTGTCAATTGATTATCATGAACACATCTTGTACACTATAGTCCCTTTTTTCTTTGTCTGAAAGCATTCACACATAACTACTTCCACAGGAGAATAACAAAACTGTCGCAGTCATATGGTCAATGCATACATTTGCTGTGCTGGACCTACGGACTAATTCAGCTGCAATACAATGAAGATGAGTGTTATTACCCTCTTGTGGTGAGGCTATTTATGCAGTATGGCCATAGCCAAGTCCACATACACAGTAGCATTATAATGGAAGGGCCTGATTGATCCATCATGTGGAGCGACAGATGTTTCAACGGTCAATCCAGTCCTATTATCAAAGTCACAGTAGTGCAATAACATTTTTGTAGTGACATGGAGATTACAGTCACGTTGAAATTTGTTATTTTAGCTCATGTGTGAAGGAGCATGTTATTACACTTCTGAACATGTGGATATGGGTTTGGTTTTGCAAATAAACATTAATGTAGAAGTATACTGGACTGCACGCTCATGTTCCATTCATGCTGCCTGCAGGAAATCTTGCTTAGTTCCCCTATACCCATTTCCAAATTTGTTGAACTGATACGTTTCAGTGAAGCAAAGCTGCAACAGGTGCCCCTAGTTATATAGGAATCTATATCTATAAATGTAAATAGGGTGTGTATGAGTGTGTGTGTGTGTGTATGTGTGTGCGTGTGTGCGTGCGCGTGTTTGTGTGCATGTGCATGTGTGTGAGTGTGTGTGTGTTTGTGGTGTGTGTGTGGCATCAATGGACAGCCAAAAAGTGGAATGGATATTGACAGAACATTGCAGACATGATTCTTGAGTGCCTACTATATTCTTTCACAAAAATATATACTGATAATGTCACACCTTTTGGGGGGGGGGGGGGGGAGGGGGGAAGAGGAATTTAAATTTTTTATTAAAAAACCCTAAAAACCCGTGGCTCAGTTGTTAAATTATAGGTCTCTCAAGCTGAAAGTCAATGATTCAAACTTAGACTATGTTGGCTTTTTCCCCTTTCTTTCCCCCTCTTTTCTTTCCTTCTTTCTTTTCTTCTTCTACGACCCCATTCATTTCTTCTTATTCCTTATATTTTATTTATCTTTTTTTTTAATGTTTTCATTTGATTTTTTTTCTATTTTTATTTTTATAGTCTGATACAGCTCAAATGTTAAAAAATAATCATTTTAAAATTGGTAGGTCAAATAGGGAATACTTAGATATGCACACACAATTTCTTTGTTATTTATTGCATTAGTGACCTGAACAGATTGTCATTTTTAGATGATGACTCAAGTTGATTGGTTAGTTGATTTGTTGCATGTAGATTATTGGCCTGAGTAGGAGGAAGCATACTTGCACACACATACACACATGTAATTGTAATCAGGTGATTGATAATTAACTTATTTATCATTGTTATGTTTTCATCTCCATTGGTGGGAAGCCAACCTATTCAACTGAATTTGAATCAGTGTAGCCAGAAGTAGTGATATCACCCAGATGTAGCGAATTTGGGTAAAAATAGGGAAGAATTAAGCCCGATTAGGAAATTCCCACAAGCCTCAAAACATAGCAAATTTTCAGTAGGAATCAATGATTCCAGATAAAGTTGGAAAATAGCCAGCTGCCCATGCAGGAGAGAAGACTGGAGGAATGTGCCTTCAAGTTCCTGAGGAAAGCTGCAGAAAGGAATCAAGCCTCTTATAAAGACCAAACCATTCCAATTGCCATTGTTCTCACAAACTATTCCAGAGGAAGAATATCTGTATTCATATTCTCTTAATAAAATGCTTCATTACAGGGTAAACTGGATTTGAAGTGCTACAAGGTAGAGGAACAGGCCTAGGACACCAGCAGCAGAGACAATTTGTGGTTGTATATCCATTTGTAGATTGATACATGGGGGATTTCTATTCCAAATGTTCAACTTGGGTGTGCCTAAAATATTTGGTCTTTCTAATTTAAATACAAAGATAAAGAGGTATTTTTCTGAAAAAATGTTATGTCTTCCCACTTGGAATGCATGGAAGGGTTGTATGGGCCCACAATATCTATTGAGTAACAAATATTCAATTGGGTATGGCTAATATTAAAACTGTGATATGAATAAGAATCTCTAGTATGTTCTATGAAACAGTAATTCAAATGAAAGGTTCATCATATATCAGTATTGTGTCTATAATTAAAATATATGGTTCTATTCTTTCTAACATATGCTTTGAATGCTAAAAATAAACTTTGCGTTAGGTTTTTTGTACTGATTATTGTAGTCATTTTTTATTGATGAAAATAAGTTGTGCAATTTTGTGGTGATTTTTTTTCTGAATATCTGTCCACACTGTGACTGCTCTCCAGAAAATGTGGAATAGTCTTGAGCAGTGATACCACAAGTAGTGACATTTAGAAAAAAATAATGGGAGAATTTGATTGGTAAATTGCTAAAACTCTCAAATCATAGTGAATTTTCTACATGAATCAGGGGTTCCATACAAAGTTGGACCATAGCCAGCTGCTCTTGCAGAAAAAGAGCAAGGAGAATGGAAGAAAATGCATTTTGAGTTTCAGAGGGAGGTATTCATACTTTACAGAAAAGAATCAAGCTCCTTCACAAGACAGTTCCATTCCAAATGCCACTGTTCTTGGAAGCTACACTGGAGAGAGAATATCTGTGCCCACAATCCTTTCCATAAAATGTTTCATCCCAGGGAGAACTGGAGTCTAACTGCCACATAATCAAAGAGCTGATCTGGGACACAACAGTACAGAGAATTTCTGGCTTCATGTGCATTCATACATTGATCTAGTGTGGAAATTTCCATTCCAACTGTTTAGCCAGACTATGCTGAAAATGTTCTGTCTACCTACTTTAAATGCAGAGAGTAATATGCATATAATGGAAAGGTAAAACTGTATCAGAATGGTCCCAAATGAAAACAGGTTAACAGGTAAAGTATAAAAAGAGTCCACTCAAAAATGAACACATTGGTGCTATACTCAAGTTTCGACCCCTGTAATGTGCTAGGGCTATATTTGAAAACCTTTTTTTTTTTTTTAATATAGCCATATAGCCCTAGCCTATCCTTGCTCTAGCCCTAGTGGTGTGTCAATAGTAGGCTAGCCCATAAGCTCAATTGGGCATAGTTGTTCAGCAGCTTTTGCAATATTTCACAGTAATCATCCATTATAGTAAGAGCCACTCTAGTACAAAAGTGCCAATGGCAAAAAAAAAGCTGTAATCTGAAGGAAAAATAGTAATATTCCAATATAGATTTGTAATGGGTGGTTTGAATTGGAAATATAATCTGTGTTTTGCAGTCATATTTTGGTAGCTGAAATTAAGTGATGATAACAGATAGTGATTCTGAGCTGAATGCATCTGGTAACACTAGTCTTGAGTCATGATTTTTTTTAAAATAAAATTCTGTAAATAAAAAGGCTTGAATTGCATTTGCTTGAATATCCTCCACTCAGTGTGGTTATTCTTATTCAAACCTATTCCTTCATGCTTATGTAGCTAAAAGTACGTTTAAGGTGTACCTAACAAGTCTTAGACATATTCTAGGTCACATTTGGCCACACCTCTCTCCTACCAAAATCACTATACCAATTATAACTCACTCTTAAAGATAGGCATATCCAACCCAGTGGATGGTATTTAGCACAAAAAAAGGGAGCAGCTCTCCACTTCTCTTTCTGTGGGCATCCTAGGTAAAAAATGCCAAAAATGGTGTAATTTATTTATGTTACTTACAGACTGTCAAATTCATGTACCTACAGACCTAGAAGTTTGCAAACACAACTTAAATCTGGTTGGATATGGGTAGGGTCATACTTTTTCCTGTGGGCATGTCAATATATCCAGGACAATGAGGTTTATATGCTGCTAGTATACATATATGAGGGATTCTGTGTATGTGTGCATGCACGCATGTGTGTGTGTATGCGTGTGTGTTTGTGTGTGTGTGTGTGATAGATGGTGAAAAGGAAGAAAGGATTTCAATGAAACATTGCAGGTATGATCCTTGGATTCCAAGCTAGACTTTACCTTTAAAATAATCTAGCAATTACATTTCATGTTATGCAAAAAAGATTTCAAATTTTACATACCAAAAGAGACGGAAATAAATAGTTATGGCACGCATCTTCCCCAGCTGAAAATAGGTAATTTGTTACTTAGAATGACCTTATTTTTCCTCTCTCTTTATTCTTTCTTCTTTTTTTGGTTATCATGTTTATTTCTCCAACACTTTTTCTTCCCATCTTCCTTTTTCAAAATTCCTGACAACCAAAGGCCTACTATGAACATCACTACACTCCCTTCTCCTTAAGAAAGTTTGTGGAAAACCATATAAAGTACTCATCTTTTTATTTTCTGATGCCTTTGTTGTAATCTGGAAAGTCAATTAATGTTCCAAGTTCTTGTTTGGTGCTATTTTTTTACTCCTGAAGTATTCTTTACCCGACTGCTTAGTACACATTGCAGCTCTATGAGTCAGCACAGCATAGTACAACAGAGATTTGATGTGGAGGAGAAAAGAATGTATTGGGGTGTTCTAAAGTGTAGCTACCCTCTTCAATTCATTTATATGTGACCAAAAAAAGTCATCAATCGACTTATTGGTTCTGTTAAGACATTCAAAATCAATGTGCAACTGACTATATATTTGTAGCTAAACTCTTACCATGCATGGATATTAGCATCAAATATGCACACGTGTATTCAATTCCTCTCTCATTCTAGTGTAGTATCCTTGAACTCCACACTTTAATTTACTTGAAAGAGGTAGTTCTGTTCCCTATAGGAGAATTTGAACATCCCCACCATGTTTTTATCCCTGAGTTTACTGAAATTGTTATTCCACTTTTTGACAGGTCATGGCATCTATAACAGAAGGGAAATAATTGATAGGTAGAAATATATTTGGAAATATGTGCCAAAAGTTAGGATTTTAATCCTGTGAAGGCATTAAGTGAGACCACTGCTCCCAATATGTTTTTCATTTTGTGAACATCAGTGATCAAGCATCATATTTCTGAAAGAAGAACCATTCTTTAACCTTGAAAAGTTTTTTCATGATATCAAAATTAAGCATAGAGTGGCAATTTTTCTCTGCCACTTGAGCTGTGCTGCCTTTCAATTGGGGTCATTTGTGGTGAGCACTGGAGTTTTGATTTGTTCATTTGTAGCCAAACCTCATACCATGCAAAGATAATATAAATTCAATTTCTCTCTGAGTGTAGTGAAGTGTATTTGACCATCACACTCTAGTTTATTTCAGAATGTGTAGATCTCTTCCTTATTGGAAGAGTGACCATCCTTAACTTGTTTTTATCCCTAAATTAACCTCATTATTGCTATTCTATTTGTTAGACAGGTGTTCATATCTAATACAAAAGGAAAATAATTGATAGGTTGAAATATAATTGGTTATCAGTCCTACTGCATTGAAGTTATATGTACCATCAAGATAGAAATCAACCAGACTTTTGAGTAAAAAAAATGAAGTAATTGAAGCAACTTAAAGGGACATTAAATAATTTAAATTTTATAACATTCTGAGTTAACTAACTGTATAAACTAACTATTGAGCTTCATAATTGTGATATATAAACTTAGCTCTACATTTCTGTAAACTACAATGGTAATAACCCATAGATTAGAATTACTAGTACACAAATAAATAATTCACTGAATTCATTAGGAATAAACATCCTAAAATAAATTAATTCTAAACTATGTACTACTCTCAATAATAAAAAAAAAGAGGAGACAACAGCACACCATTAAACAAGCAACATCCCTAAAAAACAATCAAGTTATTGAGCTACCCCATATTCTGCTCTTCTATATGATACTATATATCCAGCACACATTAATGATCTAAGTGCTAAAAAATTCAGAATGATGTCAAACACTACAACAGTAGTCTTAGCTTCACTCCTATTTTACTTTGGGAGTCAAAGTTTGCTGCCCAAAAAAAAAAATTATTAATCATGTAAAGGCATTAATTGGGACCATAGCGCCAAATATGCATTATGACCATCAGTGATCAAGCACCACATGTCATAAATTAAAATCATATTAAAAAAAAAAAAAAAGTTTTACCGGATCAAAATTAAGCAGGAAGCGGCAATTTTGCACCAGCACGTGACCTGAGATGCTCTTAATTTGGAGTAATTTGAGGTCAGAACTAGAGTTTTGATTTGTATATTCATAGCCAAACGCATACCACGCACCGATATTAGCCTCAAATGTTCAGTACACACGTAAATTCAATTGCACTCTGATTGTAGTGGAGAGTATTTGACCTCCACACTTCAGTTCAATTGGGAAAGGATGGAGTGTTTCCTATTTAGTATTTGAAGGTTCCTACCATGTTTTCATCCCACAATCAAACTGAGAATGTTATTCCATTTTTTGACAGCCTCTTGCATCTAAATCTAAAAGGAAATAATCAATAGGTAGAAATATATTTGGAAATATTTGCCAAAAAGTTAGGATTCTAATTCTGTGAATGCATTAACTTGGATCAGTTCTTGTGCCATAACATATTCTGCTCTTTTCTGTGATACTATTTATCCAGTACACACTAAAAGGTTGAAGTGCTGAAACATTCAGAATGATGTCAAACACTATAATCATAGTCTGAACTTCAACACTTAGTTTACTATCTGTTGGCAAAGGTTGGTGCCCAAAAATTATGATTCTATCTTGTGAAGATATTTATTTTGACCTCTGCTCTCAAAATGCCTTATGACCATCAGTGATCAAGCAACACATGTCATAGAGAATGGCATTCCTTTATATTGAAAAAAAAAACCCTTTTAGATTAAGGAAATTAAGCATATAGTATCAATTTTACATTGGCATGTAACCAGAGCTGCTCTTCAATTGGTGCAATTTGCCATCAGAACTATAGTTTAGATTTGTACATCTCTACCCAAATGGCACCATGCAAGGATATTAGCATCAAATATGCAGTGCACACATAAATTCAATAGCTCTCTGATTGTAGTGGAGTGTATTTGACCTCCACACTTAAGTTTATTTGGAAGAGGTAGTTCTGTTCCCCTTCAGAAGATTAGAACATCCCTACCATATTTTATCCCTGAGTTAAACTGACAATGCTATTACATTTTTAGAGAGGTTCTGGCATCTATATCTGAAGGGAAATAATCAGTAAGTAGGAACGTACTTGGAAATAAGTGCCAAAAATGTATGATTACAATCTTGTGAAGGCATTATGTGGGACCACAACTCCTACTATATTTTATGACAATCAGTGACCAAACACATGATGTCAGAAAGAAGAACTATTTTTCATGTTAAAAAAACACTTAACAATATCGAAATTAAATATATAGCATAAATTCCATTGTAAGATTTTTTTTTCAATAAGAAAGAAGCTTCTTCTTCCTAACATGTAGTTCTTAATTATTATTAATCATTTATGAAGTTATGAAGTTAATTAGCAAGTTAAAAGTTAGTCAAAGTCTGAAGTTGTCCTCCTTGAATCCAAAACCATCCAGGCTAGATATTGGAACATAAAATCAAGAGCCATTTGATGGTGTCATCATCAAGGAGCTGCAGACCATGGACACCATTTGATGGTAAGTATTGGCATCTTTGTATAATATGGTTTGCACTTTGATCCTCCACTCCACACTCACAGATCACTGAAGGGGCCATTCCTCATATGTGCATGGATGAGTGGAAGTGCCCAACACTGATTCGAAGGTGGTTTAGCACCTTCCACACTAGTCTTGGCAGAGCCATCCCAGTAGGTAAGGTATGATATCAGGGATAAAGGAGGGATAAAGGAGCGCAGTCTGGAGGCACTCTTGTGCTATTCTGCACTCTAAGTATGATCCGCCCACTGTGCCATATTGATATTTTGCTCCTTGATGGTTCTGAGAAACAGTTTTGCAGCTGGCACAAATAGGTGCTGTGACATCAGTTGTGAGGCTGCTTGGCAAAAACTGCTAGCTTGTGGTAAAGCAGATGACCTTGTACAAGAGCCTGGAAACTGAGAGATAGCATGGCCTGCCTTCAGCGAAGCTCAGCAGGTTGGATGCCTGCAAGGATAGGGAAGTTGTCCAATGGTGTGGGACGCAGGCATCCAATCACTATTGCATTGATTTTTGGGTGTGTAATTACTTCATTCACAAATTGAAATATTTCATTCAAATTTGTGGTGTATTATTTTTTTCCTTTGGTTTGCAACATTTGAAGTATATGTTTTCAGTTACCTAAGGAATTCCAGAATGGTGTCTTGGCCTGGCAATTTGTAAATTATTAATTCATAGCTCGGTTAACTCATTTTGATGTGTCATAGTTTGTGAATTACAAATTTGTTGTACACATAAGTGGTGCTATTTCTCCATTTCATTTTGATGCCTTATTGTTTGTCTGATGGACATGTTCTGTAATCGTGTGATGTTGTTTATTTGTCTCATTTTGGTGCCTCACAGATTGACTGGTATATATGTTCTGTATGCATGTTTGATGTTGTTCTTCTGTCTTGTTTTGATGCCTAACTGTTTGTCCGGTGGATATGTCATGGATGCATATGTAGTGTTGTTCTTCTGTCTCATTTTGATGCCTAACTGCTTGTCTGATGCACATGTCCTACACACGTGTGTGGTGTTGTTCTTCCGTCTCGTTCTGATGCCTGGTGTTGTTCATATGATTCGTTTTGGTGCCTTACAGTTTGCCTGTTAGATAATGCTTGAATTTGTAGGGTATGATTTTCTGGTGTTTCACTTGATCTCTCCATTTTGGTACATTTTCACTTGGATTTTTTTTGGCCTAATGATGATTTTCTTTTTCTTGGCATTTGTGATTATTTTTTTTTATTGCACTTATAAATCTAGTTCAATAATCTACTCTTTAAGTTGTATATCTTTTCTACTAATTTTTTTTGGCTGCTTTTGTTAACCCTGAACTGTGGAGTGCAATGTTCTGTGTATCTGATTTCTGCTTTTGTATCATGCATCGTGATATGTTTGAAATGGTAGTGTGGGGACGTCAATGCATTATTTTTTATTTAGAAAGAAGTGGTGAAGGTTCAATTGAAATGGTAGTGTGGGGACGCCATTGCATTATTTTTGATTTAGAAAAAAGTGGTGAAGGTTAAATTTAATGGAAATTAATTATGTTGTACAGGAATAGTGGAATATGGAGGTTGGGGGTTTTTTCAATACTGGTTCTCCAGTGAAATCCTTGATAGCTATTACTTTGGTTGTACAAGAGATTAATTTTGTTGTACAGGAATAGTGGTGAATGGAGGTTGGGGGGTGGACAAGAAAAGTGGCTTATCTGTGTACTGATTTCTGTACCTTCAGCTGCTCTCGAAAAGCAGAGGTTCCTTGCAGCAATAGGTTTTTTTCCCATTAAAATGCTGATAGGTTTTTTTTTATTGTCAACTCGGTGGGCAATGTTTGCATTAACATCTCTTTGAAGTGGTAGTGTGTGAAAGGCTACACATTCCCATTGATAAAAATGAAATGGCTGACGTGGAAGAGCCTTTTTGGGCTTCTTCTACTTACTCCACTTGAACAATGGGGTGATGAAAAATAACACATATCATACCATACTTGCCATTTTTGAACCAGATCCTTACAGCCATTTTTCAGATTATTGTACACATAAATAAATATATATATATAAATATATAAACACCACCAGATCCATTTGTATAAGATAGGCTCTCTATCCCCACAGCACATGCTGGCAATTAAAACCACCAGCATATACTTATGGGGATGGGAACACCTGTTAAAAGTGATAAGGATGGAGGTTTGCAGATGTTGACATTATTAAGCCCAGCAACTTCCAGCACACAACCAGATCACTGATGGTAACAAAACATATTGGGAACTGTGGTCTCACTTAATGCTTTCATAAGATTAGAATCATATCTTTTGGCACTTCTTTCCAAATATATTTCTACTTATTGATTATTTCCCTTTAGTTTTAGATGACAGAACTTGTCTAAAAAATTAAAATAACATTTTTCAGTTTAATTTGGGGATAAAAACATGGCAGGGACCTTCAACTCATTCAATAGGGAATGAATCTACCCTTTCCGAAGTAAACTAGAGGTTACGTGCCAGTGAAAATAGCTGCTTTATGTTTAATTTTAATACTTTAAAGTTGTTTTTTTTTTTTTGAAATAAAAGAATACCACTTCTTCCTTGGCATGTGGTGCTTGATCACTGATGGTCACTAAGCATATATAGGTCCCAATTAATGTCTTCATAAAATTTGAATCATATTTTATTTGGCACCAACATTTGACAACTGAAAGTAAAATAAGAGTAAAAGCATAGACTATAATAGCAGTGTTTGATATAATTCTGAATTTTGTGCACTTAAACCTTTTAATGTGTACTGTATATATATAGTATCACAGAGAAGTGCAGAATGTGTGATAGCTTAAGAATTGATTTTTTTTTAAGAGATGATGCTTGTTTAATGGTGTCTTATCTTTTTTTTTATTGAGTGAAGTACTTAGCATATAATTAATTTATTCTATGAAATAGATTCCTCATATTCTTAGTAAATTTGTTGTTGGTTTACTAGTAAGGCTGATCCATGTGTTATTACAATTGTAAATATATAAATTTATAGCTAAGTTTACATTTAGTAAATACGTAGTTCAGTAGTTAGGTTATATGATTTGTTAACCCAGAATGTTATATCCTTTTAATTAGTTGATCCCCATATAAGTTGCTAAACTACTTCATTTTCTTTCTCACTACTGCAATTGATTTCTATCTCTATGGCGGATATCTTGCCAGTTCAGTAGACTAACCTCCAATTCTATTTCTACCTATTGGTTATTTTCCTTTAGTTTCAAATGTGAACACCTGTCTAATGAATGAAATAGCATTAGTCATGTTAATTTAGGGATAAAAACATGGTAGGGACCTTCAATTATTCCAATAGAGAATACATCTACACTTTCAGAAGTAAACTAGAGTGAGGAGGTTAAATGCACTCCACTACAAAGAGAGAGAGATTGAATTTATATGTGCCCTGAACAGTTGATGCTAATATCCTTGCATGGTAGGCTATTGGCTATGAATGTACAAATCTAAATTCCAGTGCTAACAGCAAATTATTCCAATGATGAAGAGTTCTGGTCACTTGCCAGTGCAATATTGATCATTTATACTTAATTTTGATAGGTAAAGATTTATTTTTCAATACAAAAGATGGTTCCTCTTTCAGACATGTGGTGCTTGATCAATGATGGTCACTAGGCATATTGGGAGCTTTGGTTCCAATAAATACCTTCACAAGATTAGAATTATAAATTTTTTGGCACAAATCTTTGACAACAGACTGTAAAATAAGATCTAAAGCTCAAACTAATGTGTGATGTTCACATTATTCTGAATTTTCGTGCATTTCAACCTTTTAATGTCTACTGGATATATAGTATCACAGATAAGAGCAGACTATGTGATAGCTCATGAATTTCATTGTTTTTGAACACCTGTCTAATAAATGGGATAGCATTAGTGATGTTATTTTAGGGGTAAACACATGGTAGGGACCTAGAACTCTTCCAATAGGGAACAGATCTACACTTTCTGAAGTAAACTGGAGTGTGGAGGTCAAATACAATAATCTGAACTCTGGTGCTGACGGCAAACTACTCCATTTGAAGAGCAGTACTGGTCACATACCAGTACAAGATTGACGCTTTATGCTTAATTTTGATATTGTAAAGTGTTCTTTCACTATGAAAGAATGGTTCTTCTTCCTGACATTTGGTGCTTGGCCACTGATGGTCACAAAATATATTGGGCGCTCTGGTCCCACTTAATGTTCTTTAGTCCAGCAACATCCACCCACAACCTGATCATTGATGGTAACAAAGCATATTGAGAGCGGTGATCCCATTTAATGCTTTTACAGGATAACAATCATAACTTTTTGGCACTTATTTAGTATTATATTTCTACCTATTGATTATTTCCCTTTAGATTCAGATGCCAGAAACTGTCTAAAATATAGAATAGCATTTGCCAGTTTAACTCTGGGGATAAAAATATGGTTGGGACCATGAACTCCTTCAACAAGGAAGAGATTTACCCTTTCTAAACTAAAACTAGAATATGGAGGTCAAATACACTCCACTACAATCAGAGAGAGCAATTGAATTCAGGTTTGCAGTGAATATTTGATGCTAATATCCTTGCATGGTAGGCGTTTGGCAAGAAATGTACAAATATAAGTCCACTGCTGACCGTAAATTACTCCATTTGAAGAACAGCTCTGGCCACGTGCCAGTGCAAAATTGCCGCTTTTCGCTTAATTTTGATATTGGAAAAAAAGTTTTCAATATGAAAGAATGTTCTTCCTGACGCTTGGTGCTTGATCACTGATGGTCACCGAACATATTGGGTGCTGTGGTCCCACTTAACGCCTTCACAAGATTAGAATCATAACTTTGTGGCAATATATTAATGGGATGCCTCTAGATTTTGGAAAGTTATCTACACCGGTGATATAACACAACTTACTGAATTCCCTAGTAATGCCTCCCTGATGCTAAGGTAGAAACACTTATAGATAGAGGAATTAGGTCTTTGTAACCACTCTGAATCTGAACATGCAGAGACATACTCCAAAGAGTTTTTGTCTCAACATATACATAGAGTGCAGGAAGGCAATAGTTGAGTCGAGGATTTGGAAGATTTAAACTGATTTAAACTAATACTGCAGATATATTCTACTGGAGAATGGACAATCTCTGTTAAGTTATTCTACTAGATAGTGGATGTACTTTGTCAATTATAAAATTAAGATTTGGGAATAATGCCAGATTGGAGACTATTCCGATTCTGGTACCCAAAATAATTTCTAAGAGCAATTGATGATTTAATGGACTCTGTTAAAAAATAATAAATAATAAAAATGAATTAAAAAGTTGTTTTGTTTTTTTTTAATTACCTTGAGCTGGAACCAGTTGGTAACATTGTGGTCTGACATGGTTTATGTTTTATTAATTTTTTTTTAAATTTAATTTTCCTTTCTTTATCCACAGCTCTAGGAAAGGTCAGATTGAAAACCAACTAAACCCTCACCCCTTCAATATGCTGTGGTGTGGAACTGTTTTTAGAATTTGTCTTATGATTTAGGTGGGTGCAAATGACTGTGTTCAAAACAACTAAACCCTCACCCCTTGAATATGATGTGGTGTAGCATTGTTTGTAAACTTTCTCTTGTGATTTAAACTTTAAATAATAATTGCTGTAACCAGTCATGTGGGTGCATAACTATGCACAAATTGGCTTCAGAGGATGGACCAGTTAGTATAAAAAATATCCATTTCCTTTTATCACAAATCCAATCCTGCAGCCTTTTTTATTGCAAAGATTTGTCTATCAAGGTAATTTGACTAGTTGTTTTGTTGCAAAGCTCAGATAGTAGCAGTAACTAGTAGGTTCAATAACAATTATCTTTGTGTTTGTTGTTTCATTTTTTATTACCTGACTCTATTTTGTCAATGTAGTGAAAATGAAGCAGAATCAATAGTCATTTGATATTCCCAGATTCATCCTAATTACTTCATCCTGATGTATTCTTCTGCATGTCGACCAGAAGTCATGTGTTCCAATAGTGACCCTGGCAGGTTTGAGGACACAAAGTGCCAACCAAAATCTAAGAATTTCAATTTAACATTTCTCAATTGGGAGCCCATAATTCTGTGCCTGAACATATGCAAAGGATTGTGTGACACTTTGAACCCATTGAACAAGTTCCTCCCTTCAAGAAAGGACTATGTACTTGCTGTAGGCCCACCAAGTATTCCAGCCATCAAGTATGTAAAAGTACCATGTGCCATACAGGTCAGGAGCAATAGAAAAAGTATGAAAGGCAATAGTTTATATGAAAATTATTGAACGTGGCTGTTTGAAATACTACTAACACCACCTCCAGCAAAATTTCTATTGACTTACCTAACTTAATATCTAAACTGCTTATTTATTTATGCATTCATTGAATTATTTATTCATTGATTTGTGAATCCATTTGATTACTGCATTTTATCAATACACTATATTAAAATTTAAATTCTAGCTATTTTTTGTATTTGGTTATGACACAATTGGTGGAGCCTTTATTGATACAATAATTAGTTCCTAAAACCTTCGGTCATACGCAGGATATTCTGGCATAGCCAGACCCTTAAACAGGGAAAGGATTGGGGACATTGTGATATCAACGTTGTTCTATTGGAATTCTTAAGTGACTATCATAATATAGCCTAGATTCTAATTTGTGGTCAATAATTACACATGATTGACTAGATTGGAATTTGTGATTACTTGCTATACAAAATTCATCACGCCTCATATGAGTCCTGCAGAACAGCTTCATTGGAATTGCCATGTCTCCAGACCCTTTCCCCATATGGGGGTGGGAGGAAGTTGCAAGCCACATTTCAAATAACTTGTTTTGTTTTTCACCTGGTTTGCAGAGTGTGTATGAACATTTATTTCTGTCTGATACTTCTATTTTATTTGCAATTATATAATGAAATTGAGCAAAGTTGGGCCTTTTCCTAATTTTTTTGGTGTGCAGCTCAAGAATTGCAGCTGCTGCAGAGCTCTCTCAGGTAGCAATAGAGTAACCCTTCAAAAGAATGGGGAGAGAGAGAGATGGAACAGCTGCAGCAGTTACAATTCTGATTTGTTGGAATGTGCACAGTAAGGGAAATTATAAAGTTGAAAAAACATATTTGGAAATTGAAAAACAAACATGTACACCTACACACACACCCACTTGCTCATGAGCACAGGAGCATGCATACACACACTATCACAGAACACATACATGCACACCCACCCGCCCACTCACACACACACACCCGCCTACCCATCCATCCACCCACACATGCACACCCACCCACCCCCCTCTCCCCCCCCCCCCCCACACACACACATCAAACACACTGTGGTGGATTTGACAGCAAGTCGTGGGGATACATGTTTTTAGATTGTTAGAATTAGATTTCTTCTTTATAAATCAGTATAGAATTCCACCTTCATTTTTATCTGTGCTGATGATATTTATTGTTACTCCTTATTTCAGAGAGGACTCTACCCTGCATGGCAGATAAGCCATTGCATAACAGTTTTATACCACAAGGCTCAGCCGGTGCAATGGAGTTTGCGTTTTACAGCTGAAAGGAAGAAGTCCCAAGTTTTAATAAAATGAAAGCAGCTGGTGTCAATTTACCTTGGACCCTAATAGGTTCACCAATACACATACAGGTAAGTCATTGTTGAGAGTTTTACACCAAAAGGCTCAGCTGGTGCCATGTGGTTTGCCTTCTCGTCATGATCAATATATAGTTGAAAGGAAGGCATCTCAAGTGTTAAATAAATTAAAGCACCTGATGCCAATTTAACTTGGACCCTAATAGGTTCACCAACGCACATACAGGAACACACAAAAATAGTATTATGATCACCCAATGCATCTTTCAAGATTTATCATCTCTAGGTATGCAGTTTGTTGCATTCACCAGTTCAAATACATAGCAATATTCATGTCAATTTTAATGAAACTTTTACAGCATTTTATTCATTTCCAATATATATATATGTATATATATATATATATATATAATATTGTGCAATAAAATGAAAGATATGTGACTGTTACATTCACAAGCTGAAATACAATTCTAAGATTGATCAGAACTATAGCTGTTAGTGTCTTTTATTCCTCCTTAAATAGCACCCAGAAACTTACCATTACCAGTACTTCTCTCTGTATTGAAATAATTAAACACGGTGGCCAAAAAAATTAGCCACATTGGACAGGGTTGGTTATCTTGCTGAAGTGAGATGAATTAGAAACGTGACCAAAAAAATTTTTTTTTTAATTTGCAATTTGACTATTGATTTGCAAAAATTACACCAAAAACTCATCTCCACACACCCACTATCCCACCTACCCTACCTTCACCAACCCATGCAAAATTCATACATAGAATCCACATTGTTCAAATTTGCAGACAATTTTGGGGTTAAACTCCATTTCTCATACTATTCAGTGTATATGAAAATATACATCTATAGAATTCTCAGTTGCTCAAAACTGCAGACAATTTTGGGGTTAACCTCTCTTTCTCATACTGTACAGTATACATGCAATACACATATATAGAATCCACAGTTGATCAAATTTGCAGACAATTTTGGGGTTAAACTCTTTCTCATGTTGTACAATATATATTTGTGGTATATATGCTGTATACATATACACAATCCACAGAGTTCAAATCAACAGACAATTTGGGGGTTAAACTTTATTTCTCATACTGTACAGTGTATATGCAATATACATCTATAGAATTCTCGGTTGCTCAAATCTGCACACAATTTTGGGGTTACCTCTCTTTCTCATACTGTATAGTATACATGCAATATACATACATAAAAATCACAGTTGATCAAATTTGCAGACAATTTTGGGGTTATACTATCTTTCTCATACTATGCAATATATATATTTGTGGTACATATGCTGTATGCATATATAGAATCCACAGTTGTTTAATCTGCAGACAATTGGGGTTAAACTCTAATATCTTGTAAAAGGCCAGAGTCCATGTTTAGTCAAATCTACTTATTCGGACACTAATTTAAGACATTTCCCATTGCCAGTGTCCCTGATAGGGTTATTGGACTTGGTCACTTAACATTGTCCAACAATGGTTCGCTCATTGTTACACGATTTTCTAAATTCTGGCTTCTACTAACTGGCATTTGGAGACCAATTTAAAGCAGTGTGCTCTGTCATAGTTCTCACATCTTGAAACCAATTTGGACCAATGTGATTATGATTTGAATTTTGCTGCATTGGGAAACCAGTGTGCATGTTGATCATTCATATTTGCCATTGTGGAGTAGGTGGGCGTTTTTGTTTAAAAAGCAAGGATATCTTGATAATATTGAATTTGTGTAATATAAATTGATACTTTTGAAAGTATGTATAAAAAAAGTTACATTATATTTATGAAAGCATGTATAAAAATAGTTACTTTACTGCAAAGGGTGCAATTTGACATGCTAAATTTGCATTTCTCAACTCCTCACAAATTTACGCCCCTACTTCAACCTGAAACCTCACTAAACATAGTTTATATTTGTCTGAAGATTTAATGCTGCTGCTTTACCATACACTACCACTCATCTCCATACTGTGGTGGTGACTCAAACTCTGCCAACTCCAGCTGCCTATGCTTTCAAATTATTATTGGCATAGGTCAGACAGTGTTACCAGATCTTGGCATGCTCATGGAACCCAATTTTTTTCCATTTTGGAGCAGGTTTGGAGACCAGTCTCAACCAGTTCAATATTTACATAATAAATAAACATATATAACAATATTATGTCTTCAAATATAAAAGAATATTCAATAAATTGGTGTAGAACATCTAAATCTATCCATCCATGCATAATTATAAATATGAACTGATGTAGATAAAGGGTGGCTTTGGGGCAAAAGCCCCTCCACCCCCACCTTTTGGGGAATTATACAAATTTAACTGAAAAAAAAATCATTTCTTCATCCAAATACATTAATTTTACTCCTATTTTGACTAGCTAGTAAATTCATAGGCAATATGTGCAATTGATAGAGAGAGTCAGTTTCTATCTTGTGCAATGGGGAGGAAGTAAGTTTTATTTTGTGCGCATGAAGGGTCATGCACCAGCCTAGCAGAGCTCAATTTGTCCTTAAACGAAGCCAAGTAAAAACTAGAATATTTTCATATTCTATGTGATTTAAATCAACAAGAATGCATATGGATAATCCAGTGCAAAGAACCGAAGCATCTCCCCTGAAAACATTGGTTATATTCAGTATAGTATTAGATTAACAGCCTCAATGATTTCTAATAATATTTCTTTTCAACCTCACAATAACTCTGGACATATTCAATGGAGGAGAAATTATTTTCAATCTCTGGATTAGTGTGAAGTTAGGTTAATTGGATTTTAAGGTTTCTGTATTGAGGTCACTCCATAAAATATAACCGCTTCTGTAAAGACTTCATCACTAACATTTTTCCTTATCAAAGGAGTTTTCAGCTGTATTTGATACTCTATCTGCCAAAATATCTCCTTAATTACTGTTACAATGTAATTAGAAACTTCAAACGTTTTCATTCAATACTTATCTTGAACAATAGCATTTAACTCAGAGGTAGCATCACCTACTCCAAATGTTCTTGTTCGAGCATTGAAGAAGGGCTATATTGATATCTGATGATCTCTCCTTTCAATGTGTTTACAGAAGATATTAAAATCCAGTAGTTGCTAGTTGGATTTCTTCTTCTGAATGGAACTTGACATAAATACCTTTCAATGGTTTACAATATCTCTATAGCATTTTAAAAAGGAATTTATCTGCATGACTTTGAAGGTCAGACTGTTGCCTAAACTAATTTTCAGGCTATTAAATCTGAAAGATCTGATCTGGATGTTATCTCTTCTGGAAATACATTGAAAGAAGAGATCATCAGAAATCAATATAGCTATTGTTCAATACTCAAACAAGAAGATTTGGAGTACATGATCCTACCTCTGAGTATAATGACACTGTTCAAGATCAGTATTGAATGAAAACTTTTGAAGTTTCTGATTACACAGTAACAGCAATTAAAGAACGATATACATACATACATACATACATACATACATACATACATACATACATACATACATACATACATACATACATACATACATACATACATACATACATACATACATACATACATACATACATACAATGTGCATGCATGCATACATACATACATGCATGCATGCCTACATGCATATATGCATACCTGTATACATGCACATATACCTTAATCATTCATTTCCCACCCACCCATTGCCCACCTATTACATTACATAAAATCTGTTAATCCAGTAGCCTCTTCTATTTTCAATATAAGCCATTAGCTACCCTGGCCTAACAGCAACAAATATCTAGGTTAAAACTGTCCTTGTCGACTCCAATGGAAATCACATGTTGTGTCATCATTTCTGTGTGTGTCTTTACAGTGCCTGCGAGCATCACTTTCTGAAATCCAGGGAATATCAAATGGGAAATTCAATTGGTGTGGCCTAATGAAGAAACAGATGGGTGATGGGTGTATACAATTGAAATTCTATCGGACATTATTATTAGCAAAAGTACTAATGTCTCAAAATTGTCTGTAGCCTGTCACATAAGCACATAAGGAAGATGTAGTGGAGAATGAGGAGCATTTTTTT
>OZ017793.1:2894829-3242281 GCA_963969325.1 Lycopodina hypogea | reverse complement strand
GGCATACTTTAGATAGAAATTGGACCATATTTAAATACACTAAATTTTTGGTTCGGTCTAACTCACACAGATAGTAATCTTCGGAGTTCACGCCCACCCCCTTCATCCACAATTCCATTTTTACCTGTGGCATACAGGTCTAGGAATAATTGGAATGGGGGGGGGGGGGAGGGGGAAGACAAGTTTTGTCAAGAATGGATTTTTAACAAATTGGTTTCTGTATGGAAACCCAAATTTCGTTGTAACATGTGGTTACAACAAAATGCTTCTACTGTATGAAACCCAAAAGTTTTAAATCTTACCACAACTTTTAGCCTATTCTTAAGTGTTCTAAAAAATTATTTTGCCTGGTTTAAAACACTATGTTTCAATAAATATTATAGTAATTATTTGCCACAGGTCTTAGTGCAGACCTCTCTTGTTACTCTAATCATATCCTCTCCCCATATTGTATTGACTTAATTAATATACCAATTAAGGTGGAACTATAGAAACGTGGCAAAACATATTCACATTTACCCATACTGACACAAGGGCAGGTGCACAGAACCTAGAATTCCCACTTAGTAGACCTGTGCCTTAACTATTAGACTTTTTGTAGACTTTTTTTTTTGATTTTATTCCCCTGGAAGGCTCAAACTAATCACAAATTTTTAGACCCTCCCCTTTTTCTTCTTCTTCCTTTTTGTACAAAAAAATTTTTTCTCCCCACCAGAAGTGGGGATGGTGGCACCCACATTTTTCCAGGTGTAAACTCTAAAATCCTGAAATTTTCATTCCCTTTGGTCCAAGGATTTGGTCATTTTGCCTAGACAAACATACATACATGTGAACCAAAATATGGATTAGATATTAATTTTTATGAACACAAGACACTCCAGTACATTACATTAGTTAATTGACCATTCACACTACTGCAGATCTGAAGGGGGAAGACAGCACTGTCAACCTAAATGTCCCACATTTTGTAAGCTCTCGGACAGATCTAGTTTTTCTCCACCCTTTCAAACAGGATGTGGGATTGAGCAGGTGGAAATTGGTTGCTTCATCACCAAATAATTTCATGGAATCCATTCCAGCTATCGTCAAATCAATTACCAGTACTTTTTATGCATGGTAGAAGTGAAGGGCAAAGGTCACTTGCAGTGTAAACATTTTCTGTGATTTCTTATTTCACTGCTTACCTTTTTCTTTATTACTCACCTGTAAGTCTAGGTTCCGAGAATGTTGGTCAATTTAAACCTTCAGCAAGCACCCAGGAAAATCCCTGCTTGACCCAGGACACTATGTTGCTCAAGAATATTTACCATCTGGTATTAATTTGAACCCAAAATGAGTGTCTCCAAACCCCACCCCCCCCCCCCCCCCCCCTGCCCTCAAAAAAAAAAAAAAAAAAAAAGTGATGCATGTAATAAAAAAATTTTAGAAAAGAAAAAAAAAGAGAATAATATATGATTGCTGGAGTCAACCACATGTGACCCAGACACAAAGGTGTGCCTCAGCCAGTGAGCAACTGTCTGTTGCCTCCAGGATGGTCCCAAGTCAAGAAGGATTGCAATTAACATTTCTTTCACACAACTCAACCTTAGGATTGTGATCAGGGGGTTCCACTACAGTGTCCTTGAATTGGTTGGAAAAGGGTGGCATGTCTATATATCGCATATACCATCAAGAAAGGAGATTGAAGGTGGGATGTAGTCTTAAACACAAAGTGGTAAAGAGATGCATGGAAGATAGGGGTGAGTTGATAATGCAATGGAATGGATAGATGAAACAATGGAAGTACAGAACAATATTTGTCCCAACCAATGCAGAGTAGCAGTGCAGAATGCTCCATGGAGCTTCAAGTCACCCTTTACCATGGCAACAAACAGTACAACAAACAGCCTTGCTGAGAGACTACAGTATTCTAACAAGCAGCTTCTTATATAGAGTTGCGGTGCACACATATCTTATATATCAGTGTGCTTGTTTGTCCATCTGTTCAATTTCATGCTAAATTAAAAAAAAAAAAAAAAAAAAAAAAAAAAAAAAAAAAAATTCTTTAATTTGGTATTGGCTACTGTCCGTGTGAGCAGCCAAAGCACACGACAAAAAAATCGGGGGATGGGGGAGGAGGTTATATTCAGAACAAAGACATCTGGAGCCAATGACAGAGCAGCACCAAGGGCTACGCTATCCTGGATAAAGTTGGTATTTTATGGAGACCCCTTACCAAACCCTTGATTTTAATTATATTGACAAAAGACAGTTTGCCTCCTAGATGACCCTTTATCTACACTACCAAAAGTGTTTACAAATAGAATTTATTACAGTGGAGACTAAGAGAGCAGCAATAGAGTCTGAGGCAGAGAAGAATGGCTGCAGCAATTGAAATTATAGGGTGGCAAGGATAATCAAGGGAGCAAAAATCTTTCCAGGAAACCTGGGCGGAGAGCTAAAATCATCTATATAAATTGGCTGAACTTATACCTTAATTGAACTTATTTTTCTATGTGGTTTGATTAACTACTTTGAATTATAAAAAACCATGTGGGTTGAGTAGGGTTACCATATTTGCAGATTTAAAAAAGAGGATACTTTGGGTGAGGGGGGGAGGGTATGTATATATGTCATATTTTACTAGTAAACGTCTGTGTGTGATTCATAAAATGTATGCAATGGAGAAGATAAAACAAAAAAATGAACTCAAAAGTCCCTCATTTTTATTCACTATAGCAGAGAAACAGCTCCATCTCTGACTACTGTAAAACGATGGAATATTCGCACCCTTAATTTAATGCAAGAAAATTAATAATTAAGATTGAAAAGATCCCGCCTTCACTAAGTTGTCAAATATCTTTAATCACTATGACAGATGTGAAATGAAAAAGCTCACTCTATTGCTTTAATTGCATTGCTACTTCATTTCACAAAATACTCACTCAATTTTGTTGATGAGCCCTCTCCTTCAAATTATTTTTAGGTGGTGCGCTTTCTTAGATCATATGGGATTGTAAAACAATAGCATCCATATATATATATATATATCTTATATATTATTTTTGCTAACTCCCTGCCTGCGTGTCTGCCTGCCTGCGTGCCTGCCTGCGTGCCTGCCTGCGTGCCTGCCTGCGTGCCTGCCTGCGTGCTTGCCTGCGTGCCTGCCTGCACAACTGGCAAGAAAAACTTTTGAACTAAGGGTCTTGGGACAGCAAATTAAACTTCATTCTGCTCCCTACGTGGTCCTAGGGGTGCAGAAGGCCTTCAAATTTCTTTAAAATGTCCAACTAAAAAGTTAGAGGTAAACTAAAGTGTTCCTTTTAAACAAATTGTGTTCGTAAAGTAGGTAAAGGTCGACATTATATCCACCCACGCTCCCCTGCAGATGTTTCAGTTGGAAAAGGACAAGATTTGAGAAAACTTCAGACCTCGTGAGACTTCACATACAGTAAAGGAGTTTCAGTGAGTGTAACTTCACTTGAGGAGGAGAACATTAAAAGAATTTGTGCAGGATTTCACTTAGGTAATTTCACTTAAGGTAAATAGTAAAGGTGCTTCTCTTAATTTGGTTATGTTTCTTCCTTGAACCAATTCATCAAAACCCCCCCCCCCCCCCTTCCCCTTTTTTCCCCTGTGGGTGGCACAGCAAGACATACAAAAAGGTGTTACAGTTTGTTTAGTTGCTTTTATTTTTCCATCCATCAAAAAATGAGTATAGCTTGCCAGTGCAGCTGAGAATGGAAGACTCTTTAGTGAGCTGATGCTTAGCTAAAACAGCAAAGTACCTCAAGTTATTCTTCTTAGCTATTAGTGGAGTTATGTTCTGTATACCCTCAGGTGTTCACCAACAGTACAGGAACACAGTAAAAAATATGGGACTACCTGACAATTATATAATTATTCTGTATATTCTACTTCCCCTTCTGTGGGTGGCAGAGCAAAACTTGAGAGAAACCTAGGACAACATAAATAAAACTTAAACAAGACTTGAGAACACTTCACTTAGGGAAAGCTTGCATAAGCAAGCTTCACACAAGGTAAACATACAAAAAGGTGTTACAGTTTGTTTAGTTTTATTAATTTTTCCATCCATTAAAAAATATTCACTTAATTTAAATATAGTAAGGGTGTTCATTTTGTTTGGTTCCATCCATATCTTTCTCTTTTCTGTTCTTGGCAGGCATTTTGTAATGCCACGAAGGAAGCGACAGTGCTTGACCTTGAAAGCAGAAAATAGGCGCCGCCAACAGGACAGGGTGGCACAAGATCAAACCCAGCAATTGGCTGCCCGCCACCGTCATGCAGCCCTAGAGCATGCTAGGGTTGCTCAATTGGGTGAAGCAGAGCATGTGGCTGCCTGCCACCGCCATGCTGCCCAAGCATACTAGGGTTGCTCAATTGGGTGACGCAGAGCATGTAGCTGCCCAGGAGTGCCATGCTGCTCGTGAGCATGATAGACGCACTCAATTGGGTGCATTCGCAATCACCATCAACAAAAGTCAGGGTAAAAGTATTGCACCGGTGGGGGTTGACCTCTGTGATTCAGTGTTCACACAGGGTCAGCTCTACGTTGCTGCATCCGGTGTAACACGGCTCAATAATATTCGTTTCTGTGTCCCTCTCTCATGCAAAACATGCAACGAGGTTTACACGGGAGTTCTTTCACACAACTAGCCCATACACATCTACTTGCTAATAAATAAGTAACAACTTATCGTGCAACTCCACCTACATCACCTCCTCCGTCAACACCTCTCCCCCCTATTCTCACTCCACTTCTTCCACCTACACCTACTACCTCTACCACCACCTCCACTGAAATAGTTTTTAGACCACCACCATCTACAACACCACCACTTACAATTCCACCTCCTCTCCCCATTTCCTCTACCACATTCTCACACATCAGAAAAGAAATAACTGAAACTTTAAAAAAAAAAGAAGGAGAAGCAGGCATTTTCAATTGCTGAGAAAGCACTGTTGTGGAAATCATTTATCCAACAAATGCAATCACTGCCAAGCAGAAGAATTAACTTGGAACTCTTCCAATGACCTTTTCAATAATGTCAATGATAAAGTATGTTTGTTGGACAAAGTGCCCTGATCATTGCAAGTGAAGCTGCAAATTGGCCTCTGGTCCTATATATTATTTTCACTAACTCCCTGCCTTCCTGCCTGCATGCCTGCCTGCGTAACTGGCAAGAAAAACTTTTGAACTGCGAGTCTTGGGACAGCGAATTAAACTTCATTCTGCTCCCTACATGGTCCTAGGGGTGAAGAAGGCCTTCAAATTTTTTTTAAATGTCCAACTAAAAATTTAGAGGTAAACTAAAGTCTTTCTTTTAAGCAAATTGTGTTCGTAAAGTAGGTAAAAGATCGACATAGTATCCACCCACGCTCCCCGTTTTTAAAATGGCTGATAAAAATGCAAAAAAATAAAGAAAGAAAATTAAATCTAGCTTGCCAGTGCCGCTGAGAATGGAAGACTCTTTAGAGCTGAAGCTTAGCTAAAACAGCTAAGTACCTCAAGTCACAAGCCCCAATTCTGGGTTGTGGGTATGTCTAAAATTAATGTAAAATTATGAAGTTGGCAGAATATACTTGAAAATTTTAAAAAAAATAGTCCTTTTTAAAAGATAAAAAATTATTTAAAATGTCTTCTTCCACCAATTCATAGAATGTTGACGAGAATAGTATTAGATCATTACCACCAATAAATAAATTTTAAATCAGTGATAATATTTATAAAAATTAAATGATAAATAAATAGAAAAAAAATGATAAATGAAAAATGTAGTTATGAGGGAGTGTATAACTACACTGACTCCGAATAAAATAATGAATTAAAAAAGAATGAATGAAAAATATTGAAAGTAACTACGTTAAGGATGTAACTACACCCATTTATGGCTGTCCAGAAATTAGGTTAAAGTACACTGGAGAACATAAGACAAATCTCAACTTCATTTTACCACCAGCTATGCAATTACTAAAAAAAAAAAAAAAAAAAAAAAAAAAAAAAAAAAAAAAAAACTAACAAGCAAACAAACAAGCAAACGAACAACCTGGCATGGGAAGTGGGGATGGGGAGCTATGTGGGCAGTGACCCCTCCCATGAATGAATGCATTGAGGTATTATTTTTAAAAAAATACTGGACACAAATTAGACCAGAAATTTGAAAATATTAAAAAAAATAAATAAAAAAAATAAAATAAAAAAAAAAACCCTACACCATCATGAGCAGTGTTTAGTGCTGAACACAGTAGAAAATCAACAAATGAAACAAAGCAAACTGGGGGTATTCATAATTGCTGAGGCAGCACTGTTGTGGAAGTGATTTATCTAATCATTGCCAAGCAGAAGAATAAACTTGAAACTCTTCCAATGCCCTTTTCAATAATGTCTAGGATAATGTTTGTTGGATAATGTGTCTTGAACATAGCATGCAGAGCTGCAAATGGGCCTCTGTATGCAACTACTAAAAAAAAAAAAAAAAAAAAAAAAAAAAAGAAGAACGAAAGAAACAAGGGAATGGAAAATGGGGGTAGAAAGCAGTATGGACAGTGACCTCTCCCATGAATGAATGCATGGGGGTATGGTATTATTGAAGAAAATGTCCCTTCCTACACACCAATTAGACCAAGAATTTGAAAATATTTAGAAAAAAACAACAACAAAATTTAAGAAAAACCCTACACCATTATGAGCAGTGTCTAGGGCTGGAGACACTAGAAAATCAATAACTGAAACAGAGCAAACTGGAGACATTCACAATTGCTGAGGAAGCACTGTTGTGGAAGTAATTTATCCAACAATTTCAATCACTGCCAAGCAGAGTTAATTGAAACTCTTCTAATTACCTTTTCAATAATATCTAGGATAGTGTTTGTTGAACAAAGTGTTTTGATCATTGCAAGCAAAGCTGCAAATGGGCCTCTGGTCCTATATATTATTTTCACTAACTCCCTGCGTGCCTGCCTGCCTGCATAACTGGCAAGAAAAATTTTTGAATTGTGGGTCTTGGGAAAGCGAATTAAACTTCATTCTGCTCCCTACATGGTCCTAGGGGTGCAGAAGGCCTTTGAATTTCTTTAAAATATCCAACTAAAAAGTTAAAGATAAACTAAAGTCTTCCTTTTAAGCCAATTGTGTTCATAAAGTTGGTAAAGGTCGACACTGTATCCACCCACGCTCCCCGTCTTTTTAAATGGCTGATAAAAATGCAACAAAAAAATTAATGAAAGAAAATTAAATCTAGCTTGCTTGCAGCTGTTTCAGTTTGAAAAGGACAACAAAACTTGAGCATGACAAGATTTGGGAAATTTTCAGACTTTCGTGAGACTTCACATATAGTAAGGAGTTTCAGTGAGCGTGGCTTCACTTGCTGAGAAGAACATTAAAAAAATTTGTCCAAGACTTCACTTAGGTAAATAGTAAAGGTGTCTGTTTGTTTGGTTATGTTTCTTCCTTGAACCAATTCCCCAACCCCCCCCCACTTTTTTCCCCCTGTGGGTGGCACAGCAAGACTTACAAGACTTGAGAAGACTTCACTTAGGGAAAGCTTGCATAAGCAAGCTTAACACAAGGTAAACATACAAAAAGGTGTTACAGTTTGTTTAGTTTTATTTATTTTTCCATCCATTACAAAATATATATATTCTACTCCCCCTTCTGTGGAGCCATCTAGAAAAATTGACACCATTATGAGCTGTGTCTGGGGTAGGACACATCAGAAAAGCAATAACTGAAACTTCAAAAAAAAAAAAAAGAAGCAGGCATTCACAATTGCTGAGAAAGCACTGTTGTGGAAATCATTTATCCAACAAATGCAATCACTGCCAAGCAGAAGAATTAACTTGGAACTCTTCCAATGCCCTTTTCAGTAATGACTATGACAAAGTATGTTTGTTGGACAAAGTGCCCTGATCATTGCAAGTGAAGCTGCAAATGGGCCTCTGGTGTATATATATATATATATATATGTATATATATATATATATATATAAATTTAGTCTTCAGTTCTGGAGTGGATGTGCACTTATGTTTGGTCATTGTATAGCTATAAAAAAAATCACCAACTCAATCAATTAGCCTTCTAAGAGAGGTCGGTAGGATTTACAGATTGTTATATACTTACTCCGATTGGAAGTGTCCTCCTAGCACACTTCAGAAATGTTTTCTTCAAATTACAAATCCCCTACCACCAACCACAAGTAGTGGGCATGGCATGGGCAGAGAAAATATTTGAACTCCAGTCTCTGCATTTCCAGATCACTTCACTAGGCAGGTGTTGCTAAGCTAGACTAATGAGGGGGGGAGAGTGCAGCTTATTGAAACAAATATTATTCTAACAGAACAATACTAAAATCCTGGACATTTTCAGATATTTTAAAAGTCCTCCCGGACTGGAATATAATACTAAAAAGGAGGACATGTTCAGGTAAAGCCAGACTAATGGTAGGCCTGGCTTAAGTGTAAAAAAAGCAATGCCCTAACAATTATGAGCAGTCTCCTCTGCAGCTGGCTATCCACCAACACACTATTACATGTAGTCTAGTGTCTAATCGTCTTCATCTCTACCTCATCCTGTCTGTATTGATAGGGCAGCTACTCCAATATTGTTCTGATTCTTTGTGTAGTCAATCATTATTTCAGATGCTGTTTTAAACTAGCTGTATCGAGAGAGAAATTTGGGTCCATAACAATTAATTCTCCTTTTCTTCACAGAAGTTAAGAAGTACATTAACTCTCCAAACCAAAGTAGAGTTGGGGAAGTGTCAGGAACCCTCTCTAAAATCATTGTTAAGGCTTCTTGATGACAGAAGCACAGAACATGATTTGTCAAACAGCAAAACAGTATGAATGACCCTACTCTGATATTGTGGTGTAAAAAGATGTCCTCTAATATAACTCTAATGTGATTCTTACTCTATAAGCTATGATGCAGTTGTATAAATTCAATTTATATTATTCCAGTAGAAAATGAATATTTGGACTAAGGCACCAACTAGAAACCCTTCCAATGCCCATTTTACTGAAGTGACGCAAAGCTCCACAATACCCTACATAATACATTACGGAAAACTGAACAAATTATTTCTACAGGAGGCTGAAGGTCGACCAAAAAACCACCCATAGGACGGGGTTTTAGCTTGTACATGTATTCATGTGTGTGCATATGTGCATGAGTAAATGTATACATAAATGCGCATTATATGATTGCATGTGTGCATAAGTACAGGTGAGTCTCCAGTAAGGATGCAGGCAAGCACCACACTACACAGAATAACCATTAGAGTCCAGGGCCACTCACTCCCTCCTTCCCTCCCTCCCCCTCACTCACCCACCCACCCACCCACCCACTCACCCACCCACTCACTCACTCACCCACCCACCCACTCACCCACCCACCCACCCACTCACTCACTCACTCACTCACTCACTCACTCACTCACTCACTCACTCACTCACTCACTCACTCACTCACTCACTCACTCACTCACTCACTCACTCACTCACTCACTCACTCACTCACTCACTCACTCACTCACTCACTCACTCACTCACTCACTCACTCACTCACTCACTCACTCACTCACTCACTCACTCACTCACTCACTCACTCACTCACTCACTCACTCACTCACTCACTCACTCACTCACTCACTCACTCACTCACTCACTCACTCACTCACTCACTCACTCACTCACTCACTCACTCACTCACTCACTCACTCACTCACTCACTCACTCACTCACTCACTCACGTTTGTTGTCCAGCATTGAGACTTGTGGCAGTGTCCTGGACACAGTCTCCCTGTAGCTGGACTCCTCACACAATGGGTTGTCACTCAGCCACAAGACCTGCACACAACACACATACAGCAGTACAGTCTATTCCTGTTCATTGCCAATGACAGCAGCAGCAGCAACAGTAGTAGTAGTAGTAGTAGTAGTAGTAGTAGTAGTAGTAGTAGTAGTTGACCTAGCCAAGTCAGAAGCGTGATAATGGTTCATCTAGCTACATATTATTGGTTTTTGGTATGCAAGGACAGCTGGAGGGGAAACCACATGAACTGGATCTGCTCTGCTGAACCTGAAGGACTTCTTGTTTCTTTTATTGGACATTGTGTTGTTGCTATTTATTCTCCTTGATCTACCTGGATAAGTTTGACTGTGATGTCATTCAAAGAGTTGTGAGTGTATACAGAAGTGTAGTCTAGTGCCATCCTCACACATGCACACTATCATGCAGTTACTGTCAAGTTATAATGGTACACTCAATTGCTTATGCATTCAACACCCTAGCTTGTTAGCCAACCAAGCACATGCATGGACACACATGCACAGTGCACACCACACCCATGTACACTCACACACACACAAATATACACATGCACAAACAAACACACATATGCACACATATGCAATGATGTTACCTCCACATGCTCCAGATTTGCCAGGCATTGGAGGTCCGCCAGGGAGTGCAACTTATTCCGTCTCACATACAATTCCTTCAGCTTGGAACCTGAGCATGTGCAAACACAAACTGAACGCACACCAAGCACCTAATACATATTCATACTGAACTGTTACAATGAAAACCTAATTGAAGGAGACTTGGGTGAAGCCAGTCAAAAGCTCCCAGAAGCAGTTCTAGTACAAGAGAAAGCAGAGAAATACACTACAGCTACCTATCAGGGAACTATCTCTCTTTCTGACTATACTATCACAGATAACTAGAGCAGATGCACATCTGGTGACTTGCTGCCGGGCAAGCTAGGTGGGTCTCTGCCAGAGGGAGAAGCTTATTCGCTATAGGGTGGATCTACACTGAGATTCCTTACAAAAAAAAAAATTTTTTTTTTGGGTTAAAATAATTCTTAGCACTTAATGGAGTATTTTCACATTCCTATTGATAAAGTTGAATACAATTGAGTGCACTTACATCCTTTCAGATCTGTTAGGCTCCTGAGGTTGTTGCAGCTATAGAACACACAAAGATATGATATTGCATGACCCAACATTACAGTACCTTAAATAATGATAAGGTATTCTTTCAGTGAACTGAGGTGGATAAAAATTAATGTATGTATCTATGTAAGCATGTATGTTTGTACCAGGGTTGCCAGGTGCTGGGAGCAAAATTATGCCAAATAAAATTTTTTAAAGCCAAAAATGCCACCTAAATCATTTTTTAAAATGCCACAAAAAGCCACATTATTGTAGGAAAAAACAGGAGACAAATATCAGGTCACACCTATTACATTTCCTGTTCACACTACATTCCATGAGTTTTAAAAGAATAGTGATCCACCGGCCTGCAAAACAGACTATCAGACACAGAAGCAATTATACACTGCCTAACTTTAATACTAATAGGACAGTTATTGACAACTTTTGTTTGGTGAAACTATAGCTAGCTGGAAGGTATACTTAGTTAGTAATGTAAGGAAGCAAATTGACTGGAGTGAAAGTTTCTCAAATTACTTGTCAATAGAGGTTAGCATGCCCACTTATCTTTCTGAACATTCACTTGGTGGTTTCCATAATTTTTTTAGAGAAAAAAATTTAAGGTGTTTCTTTTTCAATTCTTCTTGAGCTATTTTTCTGACCATTTGGTGGTGAAGTACCAAAGGGGTGGGAAGGTACGCAGGAAATTGAATAGGCATGGTCTTATCACATTTTTTAATTGTTTTTACTCTTAGTACTGAACTTTTTAAGTGGTTACAATCTTACATAAGTTCAGATGGATTATAAAGATACAAATTTTTTGTATTGAGGAGTTCCAATATTTTTGGTGTGGACATAAAATTGTGGCAGCACTTGTTGCTCTGCTGGAACCGACTTCGTATCATCACAATAGCCTCAAGCAACTCTTGGCCCATTCGGTTTCCTAAATTTGTCCTTACCAATGCCACCTGTGAGAACAGACGCTCAACTACTGCATTGCTGACTGGCATTGGCAGACAAGACAGGGCATAAAAGTCCAGCTTTTGGAAGGGCTTCTCATTCAGCATGTTCGTTTTTTTTTGACACTCCAATCCAAAACTCTGCCTATCAGTTGGCATCTTCCTGTTGAAAACATCCTGCTCTGCCCAGTTCACATACAGGATGTTCCAATATTGCTGTTCCACTTCAGGATCGTGCTGGAGGTGCTGGAAAGGAAAGGTAGCTGCTCAAGTGGAGCTCGTGCAGACTGCCTTAGTACTCAGGCTGGACTGAGATAGCTTAACCCATCAAAGACACCTTTGACTGGTGGGAGCCGTGTTTTGACCTGACTCAGGGCCTCCATCAGCATATTATGCCATATTTTCTTTATGTCAATGATCATTGTTTGGCGTTCAGGTGTGTTACCTTGCTTCAGGTACTCCCTAGTCTCGTGCAAGAATTTGGCTCCAAAGTTGACATGATCAGCGGGCCACAGGGTGTTCTGTCTTGTGCACACCCTGTCCATAAGACTGTGGTAACACATATTTAGTTCCTTGACCATCTGCTCTGGATCGCAGTTAGTTGCCTGGAAGAAGGCATTTATTCGTTCAAAGTCCATGATAAGAGGAAGGGCAAAGGTCAAGTAGAGGAAGTTTATAGAATTACTTAGATCACCTAGGATGATCCTGGCCCTGCACTTCATCTCGTGTGAGCTGGTTTCCCTTACGCAGCTAAAATAAGCTTTCAGCTCTCCCCTGTTTTGCATGATGTTGTTTATCACCTTCCCATTGACCAACCAGCGAGTTGTCAAGATTTTTTAAAGAGACTTGGAGTACCTTTCTCTCCTCATTAGGATCCATCACCCTAAAGAGCTGATGAAACACATATCGCCTGAGGGCACTATTGCAAAACCACCGAGGGATCTCACTTAACTAGTAGCTGATGTATGAAGGCAGTTTTCCGAAGGCCTCCTTGACACAAAGAGCCAGGCTGTGACAGATGCATTTCATCTGAACACAACTTGGACTCACCACTTTGATACGGCTCCACAAAGAGTTGTGCTCACCAACCATGGTTGATGCCCCATCACTCCCATAGCCAATGCAGTCCTGCCACTGAAACTGAGCATGCTCCAGTAGTGCTGAAAGTGCAGTGAAGAGGGCCTCTCCTGTAGCCTCAAGGAGAGAGGGGGAGTCCCAACATGTCTGTCATAACTCTCTCCTCACTGTAGTAGCGAATCAC
This sequence comes from Lycopodina hypogea, assembly GCA_963969325.1. Taxonomy (NCBI): domain Eukaryota; kingdom Metazoa; phylum Porifera; class Demospongiae; order Poecilosclerida; family Cladorhizidae; genus Lycopodina; species Lycopodina hypogea. The sequence goes on along the minus strand of OZ017793.1, from coordinate 3,229,125 downwards.
AACACACGGTGCTTGGCTGTCACATTGTCCATGGACGCATCAGTCAACAGTGCGAATGGTTTCCCCCTGGAACCCTGATTCAGATCATTGAAGAAGGCAGGAGCAACCACCTCACTCAGGAGTTTTGTACACTTGGTACGATGGAGCTGACTTTGTCCCAATGAGCTCCCCTCTCCATGTGCAGCAATAATTTCACCAATGTGGTCTACAGTTGCCATTGAGCTGTGACAAGCCATGGCAACTGCTTGCTGAAGCTCTGCCTTTTTCAACTGATCTGATTTGGAGTTAGAATTGCTTGATGGCTTGGAAAACATGATAGGTGAAGTGCCCTTCAAGGCAGAGATCTTCATGGTGAACTGCCCTTCATGGTTGGCCAAATTGGACCACCTGGCATAGAGGGAAGTGGTACACAGTTGGCAATAAGCACTGTCAATTCCATCTGGAGCTCTTGTAACCCATGGGTAAGTCATCTCCCAGCGCTTGTTGTGATGTTGGCCTGTGATCTTCGTTGGCCTGTGATCTTCGGTATTTTTTTGGTTTTCTTTTAGCTCTAACTCCTGTCTCTAATTAAACTGATTTTGTGCTACATGAGTCACATGTGGGACACATCACGTGTAGAAGGGAAAGCCATGTGCCACACAGAGTGAGGGGGCAACCCAAATTTCCCCCCATTCTTCTCCCCCCCCTCCCACCAAGATAGAATTTACACCCCCACCAAAAGTAAGATATCCTGGAGGATGTGTCAGCAGCTTTTGAAGTAAATTGCAATGCGGTTATATTCAGCTGGCTGCCTAAACCCCACCAGAATCCATGCACCTAGTTGGAAAAAAAAAATAATAATTTTTTTTTTCCTGGCTGGGGGCATGCCAAACCTCCTAGGATGTGGTCCCCATAAAAACATTATTTTGCTTATACATCTCAACCCCCAAAAGAAAAAAAAACATCCTGTATTTTACTCTGAAAAGGACCTACACTTCATTTTCAAATAAACCACACCACAAGAAATATGCAAGCCCACAATTGTATACTGGATTGGGTTCACTTAAAAGATGGTTAATATTATAGTGAGGAGCTGAAATTTTGGCAAAATGTTTGTTTTCTTCCCATTTCCAACCATTTCTAAGCCAAAATGCTACTCTTTCTAAAAATGTGCCAAACAATTTTTTTTTAAAAGCCACAATATGCCACATTAAAGAAATATACCACAAGGAAAATATTTATGCCAAGCAGTTTAAAAAAAAAAAAAGCCATATTTTCATAAAGTGGTGTAAAAAAAAAAAAGAAAAAAAAGAAGCCAACCTGGCAACCTTGGTTTGTATCCACACCCACCTCTCCCCCACACCCACCAAAAAAAAGGTGGGAGGGGGGAGGAGGAGGAGGGGCTGAAACTTCTAACTGGTACCACCATTACACAATTACGTTCCTCTGCTTTTATAAACATTGCATGAACTTGGATGCAGTTTCTAGAAAATTGAGAAACAGTTTTTGTTCTTTCTCCTTTCATTAATTCTAATATAGCTAGCAAAATATGCAAAAGTCTTTCACTACCCACCTGAGATTCAGTATCTCCAAGTTGGGTAACTTGGACACAACGCTTATATCCGTCAGTTGGCACCCCCACAAGTTCAAATGGTGGACCTTAGTGAGGCTATGCGCCTTACAACGCCTTAATACAAATTCTTCAGTCAAACTCATTGAGGAATTAGAACTGAGCACCCAATCCAATGGTGGGTGTGGCTTTGTTGCCAATGGCAACGTAAACAATTTCGGATGGGAGACTTTTAGTCTCAAGTTGAAGCTGAACACAGAGTAAAACCAGGGGGAAATATGGCTGTTGTGAGTCAAAGGACCTTTGTTAGACCTAATAGAAGTTATGATTATCTATATGGTGAGTAAAAAAATTTAATCAAATCCAGCAAGCTGCTAATTTGTGTGATTAAAGTGATTCTCCATCTCTCTCCTCTGTAGATCCCGATTTTCATCTCTCCAGTGACAGAGATCACGCTAAAGAGGCCTTCAAGTCGCAGTCTAGTACAAGTAAACTAGTAAGTCACTGTATTGAAAACACTGTGTGTGTGTGTGTGTGTGTGTGTGTGTGTGTGTGTGTGTGTGTGTTCCCTGTGTGTGTTCCCTGTGTGTGTTCCCTGTGTGTGTTCCCTGTGTGTGTTCCCTGTGTGTGTGTTCCCTGTGTGTGTTCCCTGTGTGTGTGTTCCCTGTGTGTGTTCCCTGTGTGTGTGTTCCCTGTGTGTGTCTGTCTGTATGTGTGTGTTCCCTGTGTGTGTCTATCTGTGTGTGTGTGTGGGTTCAGGAGTGGATGCACCTGTGGATTTGTGAGTGTGTGCTCTGTGTGGTATGTACTCTGTGTGGTGTGTGCATGTTCAAACTTAGTTCAGTTAAGTCTGGTTCTACTGTACAATGTGAGGTCAATATATGTACACAATGCTATTCCATTCTGACAGTAGTTACTTTGCGAATTTGACAGAACATGTATTTGTGAGTGTGTGCATATGTGTGTTCAGGAGGAGGATGCATTGTAGTCATAATTTAAAACCACACTCATGGCAATAATCAACTGTACACCATCTATATTTTCACAGCGACTACTCGAACTTATAATATTTAACACATACTGCGTGGTATACTAGAGGTAAAAGATTACTAAAGTGGGTGTGGTGTGAAACAGGTATCACATCTAAACATCAACATAGGTGCAGTACTTACTACATCATTCTGTATATGCAATGACATTTATATTTTATATTTACAGATCAGTTTGTTTATGTATTTTTTTACTATAATATTTCCTTCCTCATTTCTTCAGTGCTGTGTGCCAAATTTTAAGACCATGTTCAGCACTCTGCAGCATTTTCCTCATCAGCGACTAGCTCTGAGCCTGGTGGACTCTGTACCTGAACATGTCTCCCGCCGATGGAATGGATACCGAGAACAAGCCCGGGAAGCCATCATCAGATACAAACAGTAATGTCTGCTGCTGTCTGTAGTCATTATTCTTGTATTTTTCATTTGTTCTCAATTCTGTCGTTGCTAGAAATAAGTGCCAGTATTTCTCCATTCAATTTCTTTTAAGCTTAACTGGCTGATTGTTCTCAACATTCTAAACATTTTTTAAAATGTTACAACACTTGTAGTTAATTATAATGCATGTATACACCTGATCCAACTTATGGTGTGTTTGCAGTAAGTGCTAAGGCCAAATATGTGTACACAGCAACATCTCTCCTCTCCACATGTGTTTCTCTCCACCCACACAGATATGTTACTACCACTCAAATTGATAACTAGCAATTGAATATTGACCTTGTAATGGTCCTTGTAACACACTGACTATGTACAAATAATGTTCATTAGGTTTAACTATGACCCCACTGTCTGCATTCCGGACAAGTATATCCCTCCAGCAGAGATAAGGGGTAGAAAGAGGTACAAGTACTTCTTCAGGCCGTGTGTACCGTTCATGGCCCAAGTTCCTCCAAGCATTATCCTCTCATCAACCCGGTACTCTATAGTTTATACCATATACCATATTGTACATGTCTGTGTGTGCATGACCCAGGAAAATATGACCAGTGGAAAAGGCTGGGGGGGGGGGGGGGGGGGGAATTTTGAGGTGTATCCACAGGTACTTTGAACTTGCTGCTAGCCCTAGAAATAATAATATAACTTGTATTAAACTACAGTGGTATAGCCATTGAGGCCCCTCCATTAAGTGTGGCTTGCTCCAGCATGCTAAGCTAAACAAGAGCATGTGAAAACACTTCTCATGCATGGACTTGTCAGCAAGTGGCTGTAATATAATAAGAGCTACACAGATTCATCAAATATTTTTCTTTTCTAATGATAATAAAGACTACATTGGATTAACCAGTTTTTACCTGTGGCATACGGGTCTAGGAACACTGGGATTGGAGGGGGGAGGGTAACATCGACATTCACATTTTTTCATCAAGAGTGGATTTTTTAACATTGTTTCTGCATGGAAACACCAAAGTTTGTTATTACAACTAAGTGGTTGCACCTAAGTGGATTTACTGTATGGAATCCCTGTGGTTACAACTAAGTACTTTTACTGTATAAAAAAACAAATTCTGTGAATTTTACCACAACTTTTTAACCTCATCTTAAGTGTTCTCTAAACAATTATTTGACCTGGTCTAAAAACACTATGTTCCAATAAATATTATAGTTGTTATTTGCCACAGGTCTAAGTGCGGGACCGCTCTTGTTTAAAAACGTTATGAAATACTACCATACCCATTTTGACCTAAAACACATTCTTTGCACAACAATCCCAAACTCTTATTCTGCCTGTATGGCTTGCTTCACAACCCTTGGGAGCTATGACACTTCATGGGCATGACAATCTCTGCCTACATTTTCATGTCAGCTATAATTCAAACACAGGAGTACTTGTAAGCCACTTCATTGGGTCACACAATCAGCCTGAAGAGTGACTCTTTTGTCTGTTGTTTTAATATATGGCAAATCTCAATGGTATGTGCATAGCAACCATCAATACTTCATAGTTACCATGACTTGTTTATTATTTCTCTCTGTTGCCAATGGTGATTATTAAAGGGTGAACCCCTTGGAACCTCCCACACAAGGCGATGGCTACAAATTGGATGGATTCTACTCTGCTCCTAAAACACGCTCTGTATGTGTTCAAACAGACTATCGTGATGGGGAGACACAGACAGACCCCTTCAGCCCACAGGTGGAGGAGTATAACGGACCAGTACCTGAACTTATGACCATAGCATCACTATGCTGGAGTAAGTTTGCAAGAACTCTTTCTGTTGTACTGCATCTTAACAAGAGCTGTGAAGGAAAGGAAATGGCTGCTCAAGTAGCCATTCAATCACAATCATTTTCTACACTGACTAGCTATAATAACTACAGGTAAAGATATTTTGTTTTTTTACCTGACTGCTCCAATGTGTGTGTTATGTAGAACATGGTCTACCCGCTGGTCTGCCTGAGTTGGTGATGATTGAGAGGGCTCGTCTCAAGCGTGCATTGGAGGCCACTCTTCCTCCTCTCTCAGACCTGACTCAGGTGGACAAGAGACGGAAGATGATGGAAGAACAAGAGAGGGAAGAATGGGCATACAGAGAGTCCCAGATAGATAGGTGAGAGGCTGGGGGATGGTAGAGGTGTGGGAGGGGGGGGGGGATGGGTATGATGGAGGGAAGGAATAGGGGAAGATCAGATGGAAGCAGGGATGTGAAATGATGTGAGATGGTGGTGGTGGGGGACGTTGAGGAAGAAAGGGGATGAACTGTAAATCCTTCATATAGTGTAATTTAAGCCAGTTGTTGTTGATATTTTGTTGTTTTGAAGAGAGAAGAAGATAATATAGCAAGTTAAATTTGGTGATGTCTAACATCGTATTGTTATTTAATTAGCTCTAGTGCATGTACCACAGACTGCAGGAAGAGAGGCTGGAAGTGTTGCAGAGGATGTTGAGGCAGAGGGAGAAGGAGTTGGAGGAGAAGAACCTCCTGAAGCTGGAACATTTATGGTAGGAGCATGCATTCTGACACTCCGATGAGAACATGCCACATTCCATGCACACATGGCTGTGCTGGCTGGGTCATATGTGCTGTCACTACCTCTTTAGTAGCAAGTTTTTGTTGTGTGCTTGTTTTCACTATTTCTGTTTTTTCTACAACTCTTCTGTTTACATGTGTTTGTTTTTTTTTGGTTATCTTTTTCTTTCTTTTTTTTTGGTTATCTTTTTCTTTCTTTTTTTTTTCTTTTTTTTATGCTGAAAAATTTACATTTTTTATTATTCAATTTAAGCATTATTAGGACCAATGCCTGCAATTTATTGTGTATTGCATTCAATAAAAAAAAAGTATTTAGAAAGAAGTTGGTAATAATTTTGGTGTGGGTAGCTATATGCTGGTTAATACGCATATTGTGAGCACCAGATAAATCCAGTCACATTATTTCTTCATTTCCTGGTCCACTTGGTATACTTGATCCAAGAACAAAAGAGAAACAGCTATTTTTCTTCTTCTTTTAATTCTAAATGCTGTCAAACACACCATAGCTGAATTATTTCTGCTCAGTTCGTATTTACAAAGCTACCATTTAACTAATAGTTAATATGCAAACATTATGTCAACAGAATGAGGAATCTTCAAAGATTATGCATCAGCACTATAAACCTGTTTGTTGCCCCCATTCTAAACAAATATCAGATAGTCATGCTTTAAAAACAGATAATCATTCTTATAGTTGTCTAAAGCATACCTGATAAATCACCCTTACAGTATTATATGTAACTATCATCCCTCCATAGTTACTTTCCTCTGGATCTCTCCTCTGTATTCAGGAAATCAAAGCAAGAAGAAAAGCAGAAAAAAGTTCAAAGACTACACACAGACCATCTGAAAGGTTTGATTCACATCAACATCTAGTAAGGCCTTACATATGGGTTAATAGGTGTTGTTCATTTCTAACCAGCACTCCGCAGGCTCAGCCGGCAATCCTCATGTGTGGAGAAGAAATTTGTGAGGAGGAACATCATCAGGGACTATATGGACTTTGGCTCGCAAGTCTATGCCCCTATCAACCGTGTTGGCATTTACTTGGACCATGGCTCAGAAAAGTATCACGTTGATAGCAAATACAACTCCACAATGGACGGTAAGTCTCTAATACAGTGGCAATAATTACTTATCCAATAAAGGGGTCAAGACTGACCAAGTTCTAAAAGTTTTTAGATGAGGCATGTATCATGTCATGTATCATGGTGAAATATGATATGAGTAGCTGAATAACTAATTCCTTTTTTTTCAGTTTTTTAAAAAATTTATTCATTGCATATTAGGACTTTTAGAGCTGGAGGATACTCTACCAAGACAGCACCTGAGTCCATGGTATGTACCACATGAAATAAATACTTTAATGATATCTAAATCACCTAATCCTAAAGTTCCCACCAATAACAACCAGAGGGAGGGCGGAAGTGGGGGGGGGGGGGGGGAATTACCAAATTAAGTGTGACAATGGAAGAAAATGGAAATATTTCTTTCCGTCAGCTTCACCATGTCTGATGACGTACTGCTGCATTATAATACTGATCCCGGATATTAAATAACTTGAATAATCAACGGAAAACTTCATACTCCCTGTGAGCATGAGTGTGTGCCTTTCTTTCCTTCATGACTAGCAGTAACAAAATTACTATTATGAAAGACTGCAAATATAATTCAAGATTTCTAATGGTAAGGGGTTATTATTTCTGCTTCATGCCCAATCTCATAAAGACTACATTTCCAAAAAGGAACCATGCAACAGAGCAGTACAGTAAGGAGCTAGCTGGGGCAAGGTCAGCGTGAACCTATTCTCTGGTGGAGGATGCTCTTTTGCCTTGCTCCACATATGATGGCAAATGGGATAGGTATAAATCCTGAAGTTTCTACTTGTGGAATACGATTTTTTTAATCCGATGACTACATATCTATAATGTTCAATAATTTTTCGTATTTTAAAATGGCAGGTAATATTTCAGGACCGACATAAGTAAATGTACACGTAGTGCTCCTTTTTTCTTGCAATATTTCAGTTCAGGTGCTGTTACATGATGATCTATTTTAATTCATGCAATACTCATTGTTTTAGCATGGTAAGTCTATTTTGAGGCATTGAACTTACTAATGTGGTCTATTTTTAAAAGGAGTAGCATCTTAACTGCTTCTTCACCAAGCTGTATTCTCATACAATATTCCAGTTTGTAATAGTTCTTTATTTCAAAACTTCAGTTGCAGAAAAACCACTCTAGTTCACTCCACCCTCTACTTCCAATTATCAATACAGTGATGATCCGCTACAAATTAAGCATTTTAATGAGTCATTATATAACATATATCGTGTAAACATATCATTATAATCTCATTTAGGACTGTGTCACATCTAGTAGATTGATACAGCACTTACTAAACATAATATGATTTAATTCTCCATGAAATGATTGTTTTCTCCCTGAAATTCAGACGGCGTCTCTCTGAAATGGATTTTGCCCATTTGAGAGGTCTGCATTTGTGATGAGTGGACAAAAGTCATAGAACTGAGTACAGTGTGAAGAGGCTGCACTTTTAGAGACTCTTTGCAGTTTGGTCACATAGAAGAGCAGAACAGGATGTAACTAGGCAGGAAGTGGGGGTCAGGGTGTTGTGGATGTTGTGGGAAGGTGTAACAGGATAGGATGTAGCAGGACAAGGTGTATTAGGGCAGGATGTAGGACAGGATGTTGTTGGACACAACAAGGTGTGAAGAAATGAACAATGGTATGGTGAAGTTTCCTAGCTGTAACACGCCACGACAAGGGGATAATTTTTTACTGCATTATGTTGACAAGCGGGGGACCTTGAGATACACTAGCAAGTGACTAGTTGGCTTTATTGGGAGTAGAAGGTGAATGTGATGGGTGAATTAACGAGCACCTTGGCTGCATATGATTGGAGGAATGGGAGATAAAATGTTTTTTTCTTTTGACCGCATGTTGTTGGAACCATCAATTTTGCTTGCTTTTCCTTAAACCCATGATTAGTTCCTGTGGGGGATCAATTAATTTGCAGTAGACTGAAAAAGTATGGTTGATAATAGACATAGCTAATTATTGATGCAGCCAAATAGCTCTAAATAGAAACATTAGTGTATACAATTGATATGCAATTAGAATTTGGCTCCAAGTATCTTTTCCACTTTGAGCAACCTAATGTTTTTGTTGCACTGGCCAGAAAAGTAGTGATTAACAGGTGTTACATCCTGCACAACAAAACCACCAAGGCAGTGTAGCTGACCTGGCTATAATCCTGACAACCTTTAAATCTAGCAGAGCTAGAGCTTCTTCGATTGTCCCCGGATGGCTGCTCCAAAAAATGCAAGGCCTTCAGCAACCTGGGAGGAGATGTGGGAGACATCTGGGCACACACGCAACGCTACATTTAGGATCCATGTGGCTGGGTTAAGGACTTCAATCTTCTATGACAGCACTGGACCATGCTCAACAGGCTGATCCTGGAAGACATGGGGCCTCACCAACCGTTCCTTCTGTGAGTGTTGGGAACCTGAGCAGACAGCCAACCATGTCTCATCTACTGTGCCCTCTACAACAGCCCACCTGGTGGAGGAGCAGTGCTCTTGGATGTTGGTCCAGAGACAGAGGCATGGCTCACCAACACAGAGCTGTTGCTTTGAACCGCAGGGAAGAAGAAAGACGTGATTAGCAATATATTATTCATTCACCTAATAGCTCAATCATTTAAAATTTATAAATTTATATCTTTTTTTTTTTTTTTTTTTTTTTTTTTTTTTTTTTTTTTTTTTTTTTAATTAAATGGTAATTTGAAGTGGGTGTAGTCTAAAATGTTCTTTTCATTCTTTTTTGTTCTGCTTATATCATATTGTAATCACCCAATGGACTATGAAGTACTAAGTCAGCACTTTTGAATACTAACTGTTCACCTCGATATCAGTGTAGGTTCTTCCTCGCTGTGCTGCTGTACTGAATACTCCCTTCCTTAGAAGTGGATTAAGATCAATATTTTATATCCCTTCCCTCCCCCTCTTCCCCCCCCCCCCCCTCCAAACAGCCACTAGTTATGGTCACTTGCTAAATGAAATTTCTTTGATCCCAATAAATAGTCAACTGGACATGTGGTGTACATTTCATATTAACTGTTGTTATTCATATAGTTTTGATATGTTAATATGTAATTACCACCACATTAAGATGTAAGACGACAAATTTTATGATCATTAAGAAACAAGTGATTCACATTAACCATATAAAGATGTAACTTAAAGGCAAACTGTTCTCGTTTTTCTTCCTTCTTGCTTATACTTTGAAGTTTATGGCATTTTTTTCTTTTTCTTTAACCAATGAAAGAGAAGTAGAGACACAGAACACATCTTTTGTATAGCGGAGGATTGTAAAGGTTGATCAGGTACTTTCATGTTCATTTCTCAGCAAATTCTATTCACACCAAACCACCACCAATTAACTTTTGTTATACCTTGCGTACATCAGTCCTTTATATATGCCAATTGAAGTTTCTGGAAGTCAACAAACGTTCTTAGACCATAAAACTTCTACTTAAGGTAAAGAATTTCAAAATTTGAAAATTTTGGATATTCATGTCCTTTGCTTGTGGGAAGGGAGGAGGGTGTATGTTGGTGTGGGGGGGGGGGGGGGGGGGATGGGGATAGGTTAATTTTACCATGCCATGATATACCCCTGATCTTTCTCAAGTAAATTACAATGAAAATTAATTTAAAGGTGTGACTGTAGGAAGGATAGCACATATAGGGGCGGACTATATTCAGTGACATATGCATTCTATATAGTGTGCAGGTGCCAGATAGGAATGCCAAGGTGATGGGCCTGGAAGCTAGGAAGGGCCAGAAGCTGGGCCACATCTTGGAACAAGTCCACTCTGAAATCCAGGATGTCAAAAACAAAGGTACAATTTCTTTTTAAAGGTAGACATTATTATTCAGATATGACAGCTGCGAACATTGAATCCTCCCCTCTACAATCAGCACACATTGCTATATCTCTGTCTACATGATCATAACATCAAATTTCATCTTACCACTTGCTATGGCACTTACTTGATATGAGCGGCGTATTTCTATAGGCCATCTGATGATCCATTCCAAATCAGATATTTCAAACTAAGATGTGTGTGTGTGTGTGTGTGTTAGAATCTCATTTCCTTTACTTCCTCACATATCAAGCCAATATACATGCAAGCAATCATTTATTTCAATTTTTTATCTTTCTTCTGTAGTTTTCAATCTGTTAATGTAGCTATATAGCCACCACTAATATCACATTATTGTGCCGATGTGATGGTAGACATGCAATAACAATTATATCTGCCGACCCTCAGGAGAAGAAAAGCTTCTGCCTCTGAGGATGCTTGAGCGTGTGGTGAAGCACGAGCCACGCCCACCTACACCCACAGTTGCCTCTCCTGGAGCTGACCTGGAGGAAGAGCTTGCCATCATCATGCTGCAGAAAGTTGTGCGAGGAAGAGCCTTGCAGACCAAGGTGTGTGTGTGTGTGTGTGTGCAATATGTGTTGGTGAATGTGTGTGCATGTGTGCATACATATGTGTGACTATTTTGCATAGGTATGTACATGTTTGCATGTGTGCGTGTATGTCTGTGCATATTTCCAAAACTATTGTTGGAAACACTAACTATACGTGCTCCATGTTTCTTTTGTCTGGCTTACATTTACTATGGATATTTACCTACTGGGAAGCCATATGGATTATTTACAGACGTCCACTGATGACCCTTACCTTTTCTGTGAGGGTGTCTGTGAATAAGCAAGTATTTTGGCAATGAATGCTACCTTGACGACTTATAGTGAGATGAAAGGCAGACATATAAATTCTCTGGTCCTGTAGATGTTTGCAGGAAAGGAGCAACGTCAGTGGTTGATCCAAGAGCTAAGATGCACCCACGCACTGCAGCCACAGGAACATATGGTGAAGAAGGCGGACAAGGAGAAGGTATTGAGGAAACAAGAGGAACAGCTGAAGAAGAAGCTGAAGGTCAGCAATCAATTAATTGTATACTACATGAGCATCCACATGCCCCCACTCTTTTACAACTGTTAATGGGATTACAGGTTTGATCAAAGAGTCTTCAAAAACATGTTTATTTCTATTCCCCCCCCCCTCCCCCCCCCCCCCGCTTCATCTGGACACTCCATCCTGTTTTTATCATTATGGTTATTCACATTCTAACTGTCTAATGTCTGTCTACCCCTTACCTAACCAATCCTCCTTTTATTGCACTATCACACAAAATTAACTTAACTGCACCATCATAGAGGTTGCACTCTGAACCTTGTGTTCACTCTAAACTCGGTTATAATCACAGGAAGAGCTGGTCCGGGACGGAGTGGAGAGTTCGGCTGCACTGATGCTGGGGCAGCAATTGGACTTCCTTAACAAAGAGCTGGTGCGCCTTCAGGAAGAGAGGAGAATCTCGGCCTTCGTCATGCTGGCTGACAGACGGCGGAGGATGCGGGAGGCAGAGGAAAGTGGGCATCGCCAGCACGAGGAGGATGTGCGTCATGTGGAGGATGAGGTATTCAAGCAGATAATGCGAGTGCATCAGGGCAGTGTGGACACTTACCTGGAGGATGTCATTCTGGCAAGCGTTGATTCCACCGCTGACAAGCAGGCTAGAGAGGCCATTGCTAAGAAGGCTGAGACCATCAATGAAGTAGCTGACCATTTCGTGCATACGTATGTGATCCCTTTCCAGTTTAATGCATGAAATGTGTCCAACTATATAATGGTACACACATGTGTTCATTCAATGCAATATGTTTTTCTACTTATTTATTGGCGGAGTTAACATGGGCCCTCCAAAGGTACATGCAGTGTTTGACCCCATTACTGACTCCCCACCTGCACCCAAAGGCATATCTGCACTAGAGCCACAATAGTGATCCAAGCCGTTTAAATCTTGTCCACACCCGCCCACTCACCTCTTCTTTTTTTTCAGGGAACAGTAAGTTTCTATCCAAACTCATCAGTCTCCTTTGGGAGCTCTGATCTAAACATCAATACTATCCCAACCCCAGGCACTTGAACATCCATTGAAGAGAGGAGAATGTCCACCCATAGATGGTTGGTTTCAAAGGAGATGAAGGCTTTGGTGAGGATTTAGACCAGGTACGAACAAGTCCTTTGTCCAGAGAGGACAGATCTTAACAGACAGACTGCTCCTCAAATCCCTTGTCCACTCTTCAACTAACAATGCTTCCTGCAAGAACATGTGTGCCTAATTAAGACTCATTGTGCTTCTAATTGGACCTGCTGCTATGTGCGGTTTAGTTTAGACTACTTGTGGTCAGTCAGTTGAATTACTCACACCACTTCAATCGTTCCTTTTGTTTTAAGTCAACTTACATAGCACACAAAACATAATAGCAGCTGTTGGTTAACTGGGCTTCCAAATGGATTACAATTTTGTGTGTCCCCCAATTATACCTTAACTGATGTGAATAGCCAATGAATACCAGGCAACATTGGAGTCATTTTTGTTGTTGCTTTTTAAAGTATACTTGCAGTTCAAATTAAATACCACCTTATCTGTTTAATCTATACACCCCACTCCAGTTAATTAGCTGCAAATATTGATCTGGTGATGTCAGGTAGAAACAGCTAAATGACGTGATGGTAAAGCATAGAGGCTGAATTAATAACATTTTTTGCTGTTCCTTTTCTACATTGTGAGCCTGCTTTTTGATGGGTTGTCTGTCTAATTAGTTGAACAATGCCAATGTAACCAGTTGTCTGTGCTATGGGTTCAAAATACTTGGTGGTTTTTGTCAAACTTTTCCCTGGTTTCTGATGAGAAACATTGGAAAGGTTTTGTGCTCTTGCTGTTAATTTCACTTTCAGTCACTTTATTTTACTTTGTTGGCATCATAGTATTTGACAAACTTGGATCAATTACTTCTTTTCATAATTGATTGCTGTTATTTAATCTGAAATGTAATTAAACCACAATTGCATTACAATTATATACTGGTTGGGAAATATAATTCAAATACAAATTGCAATTACCATAATTTAATTACAATTACTTCTTTTAATTACTTTTGAAACTTTTTCCCTGTTTAGTAGCCTTTACAAACTTTTTTCTTCATAAGTTCACATCTGACAGTCTTCCATGAAGAGATTGTGGAATGATGGAGGCATATGAAGACAATCTCTCCACTGGAGCAGATGGTGGCACAGCAATGCTAAAGGTCAGGAACACTTTCTTTCTTTTTTTAATCAAAGGAAATCGATAGAGGGAAGAGAGATCTTTGCTTGTATCTTCTAGTTACTGTGAAACTTTGATAGAGGCCAGACTTCTTGCATCTCTGCCACTTGATGAAGATTCCTCGTCATTTGACTACTGATGATATCCATCATCTTTTGTTTCTTCTGCTGCCTCCAGCCATTTAATTTTTTGTTGCTTCCTTTTGTAGCAACTGCAATATACATTCTAGATCAGAAGTATAATTCTTGATGATAAATCATCTTTTTTTGATAGTTATTCTTTCTAAAGTTTAGCTTATCTAATTTCAATCTGTACTGACTACTTACCTAGTTCCTAAGAAGAACTTTGTTTTTCCACCCTGGATCAATCCTCTGTAGTCTTCATGGTTCCTCGTATACTCTTATTGGTTAAAAATTACGAAATTTGTTGGGTTTTTAAAAAAAAACTTTTCTATCCACCATTTTTAAAATGAGATTGTTGTTATGTGTACTTTACCCATTAACATGAACACATACACGGCCAATGAACAATCAGGTATTTCAAATGTGATGAATTCCTCGTTACATTCGTACAGTGAGTTTATTCACTAAGATATGTAGTCGTGGACATCCATGCATGGAATACAAACACTTTCCATTGGAGTGTGGAAGGGAATGATCAGCTTTGCTCATCCATGATTTGTGTATGATATCTGCATGCCATAATCATGCAGTATTATAATCTGCTCTTATAGGCAATTGTCGAGTAAGGAGTTGGTTGCTGAATTGGTTCACTCTTTCCTCCTTCCTGAAGTGGACAAGCTGACCTTACAACACAACGGTAATGTTGACACAGAGCTACTGGATTATATCTGCAGGCCATGTTATACTGTGTAATACTTGTGGATATCTGTGGGCCATAGTCTATAATAGTGCATTCCTCTATGTCAATATGTGTGCTTTGTATTCTAATTGGTAATTCCAGCATGACTGCCCACACCCTCCATTCATCAAAGTGCAGCAGTCCTCTCCATAGCCTCTGGTGTCAATACACATGTCAATATGCCTGTAGACATAAGCATGTGCCTGTGGTCATTGTCAATGTCTGTCGACCATCTGTAAATATTCATTAGCAGACAATCATTGAGATAGCAGCCTGCAATGTTCCTTGGAAATTATTTGAGTCCTCATCCAGGTAGGCACACAGGAACTGCAGACACTGTATGATCATACTCTATTCCTGCTGTCTACTGCTAATTCTTCCAGTTTACTACATAGTAGGTGTAGCCAAAGCTCACAAGGTGGTCAGTGAGCTGCCTGTGTTGGCTGTAATTCTGACCACTTGGCCTCCCTGACCAGCATTGTTTTGCAAGTCAGCATAACAGTTGCCTCGATAGATCTGATCTCCTTCTGCAGCTTGTATTATTCCAGGTACCAATTACTGCCTTCATGACTTCACATCTGCATCTCAGATTGTCTTATTAAAAGACCGTTTTCCAGTTTCTTGCCATCTCATCAGTAAACTGCAATCTACAATATACTTGAAAGAAATGCTTCCTTTTCAGCTTGTTTGTACTATATATATATATAAAGTTGGTGTGTCCGTTGGGTGCCCCAAGGTTGGTCACAACTGAACCAAATTTGGTATGGATATTCAGAATCATGAAGTTATTCATTAGATACTCTTTGAAAAGGGACTAGGGCTAGGGCTAGGGCTAGGGCTAGGTAAAGAAGCCTCCTACACTGGCAGCGCAGGACAACTCCAGGAATGTCTTCTATCCTAAGGCTGGTAGAGCGAGAATCCCGACCAGGATGTGGGTAACCTCTGCTGGAAGTGCAACAATTTTTTTTCAAAAAATTAAAAAATTTACAGTATGTCATTTAGTTATGACCGACATCATTTGGAATTTGCAGGTGTACTGCTATAAGACAGACTTAATTAGGATATTCATGAGGTGCTGTAAACAATTTTGCAATGAATTGAGGATTATTTGGTTCATTTAAGAGATGAAGGGCAAGTGTTTCAGGTTGTGTCTTGCGGTAAGGTCATGTGATTATGGTTATTTTTAGACTATACCTTATAACATGATTATAAAAGGGGCGAGTGGGTGAATTGTCCTGATTTTGTGTCACTTCTGTTGGGCCAATTGTACCCATTTTGTAATAGAATTAATGGATCATCAGAAAAGATTGTTCCTATCCCATATTCTAAACATGCTACATTGCTTGTTTATGTGCAAACATGATATATGATCTGGTTTCAAGTTTCAACATTGTCCATCCATTCTAGTACGTGAAGACCAGAGGAAATACTTGGTGGCTGCCCACAGGATTGTCCAGGAAAGTATCCAGAGTGCAGTGAAAGGCTCTATGGATACTCCTCCATGACAAGGCATCATACAGTGCTCACTACCTTTAGTTACAATGGATGCTCCCACAGATACACACTAAGGACCAATAAAACAGCGTAACATAATATGTGCATTTTAATATACTTATAAATTTGATGCCAGTCTATGTACATAATGCATGGAACGATAAGTACTTCCCAATTGTATTCATTATTTGTGTTTTGGGCAACCTATTGACCCTCCCCCAAATCAAGTACAGAAATTTAACTTTGTTATCTAGTGATTGTTACACGTGTAAATAAAATGAAAAGAAAGAAAATGATAACACAAAATAAATATCGGAAGTGAAAAAATAATATGAAGGACACCCATGTATGTGTATTGTAGACGCCTAACAAAATATTTCATAACTGTGTGTAAATGATGAATCAGGTGAGATACAATTAAAAGTTAATGAAGAAGAATGGAGTATTTAAATGTCCAGTATGACCATTATGCAAGTCTGAAGCCAGCCCACCCCTCAATCTCTCAGTGAGAACTGAGGACACTGGACTTCTTCCGTGGTCTGAACATTGTGTAGTCCTCCGGTTGGACTGACTTGGGGTCCACCTGATAGGCCAGGGCAGCCATCACCTTGTCCGTGTCAAATATCTCAGAGGGAACAAGAACCTGCCATCGTAATAATTAAATAAAATGTATATAATAGGAGACACCCAATTGTGTGCATGTGTGTGTGCATGTGTGTGTGTTACAAGATGCAGCGAACGTACCTCCACTAAGTCCTTGGGGCTAATTTGATGAAGTCGAACAAGTTTGACAAGAGGAGTAACCAGAGTCTTGAAATCTGGGCCTAAATATCAGGAAAAATGAAACAGAAGAAGGGGAAAGATTATAACTTGCTTTGTTCGGAGTCAGCCCTGCAGATTAGGTACAGAAGAGTGGGAACTCACTAGCTCAATATTGGGATGACAAACTCCATATAAGTAACAGGAAAAGAATAATTGGCAATTAGATATTGAATGGGAAACATAACTCCATAGCAGCCATTGTTCTCTGTGTTGGACATGCAGGGCTTTGAACAAGCTAACCACATTAGAGAGAAGCAACTGCCAGAGGAAGTCCAAATATGTGTGCTCTGTTGGTGGGAGAACACGACCACAAGGACTGAACTTCACTGTACTTTAATTAGGTGTTGAACTTAATTGAGACAAGGAAGGAAGTCTAGTGTGATCATATGTATGTCAGTTCCTGTTCAAACGTCATTGTGCAAACACAATAGTTGTATGGTCCCAATACATCCTATATATGTATCAACCCACCAGTTCAACATCACACATAATATTATCATGCAAAGTCACATCCCATTACTCTAATACAGGTAAAGTATGATGGCATGTGGAGCATTAATTAGAATAATACCCCTCACCCTGTGGCTTGGCGTTCACTCGTCCCCAGGAGAAGGCAGCCTTCACCTTCATAATTTCAGGAACATCTGTGTCCCGCTTCAACACCAGGTGCACCATATTCTCCGACAAACCCAGGATGCGATCTGACGACAGCAACTCGTGAGCATTGTTATCAACAAACTGCAGACACTGCACAATCATGATCTTGGCAGCACTGTAGGACAAGTGCTTCTCCAGCTGGCCCAGGATCTCACAGATGCTGCGCACAGAGAGGCACTCAGGGAGTTGCTCATGGCAAGCTTGTCGGAGCGGCTCCACCTCATAGTGCTCAGCAGCACAGGCCAGACCTACCACATTGGATGGAGTGATGGAGCAAGTGCCAGTCATGACATAGTTCAGTAACTCAAGGAAAACTCTGTCCGAAAAGTCCAGGACGACATACTGCAGATTAGCAGGAACCAAGAAACACATGTACACATTGGCTCAACAAATGATGGATCTTGGGAACAAATTAATCAAGACTAAGATTTATAGAATGTGCAACAATTTAAATAATTGGCAAGACAATAATTGGTGGAATTAGCACAATTTTCACATATTTATTTACATACTAACTGAAGTACCAGGCATTGACTACAACAACCCCCTCCCCCATGTTCAATACTTACATGAAAAAATTCTTTGTCTTTCCATGCAGTGGGTTGGCTAGCCATAAGGGACAAATATGCACACTAAAGTCAGGATTTTTATTTTTTGGTATGGTTCCATTTTTGGATGGTGTAGAGTGTGAGGAGATTTAAGGCTCATTGTTGGAAGCACAACCTGCCACTCTCCGTACAGCCACTCAAAGTGAAGTGAGATGTAGTAGGCCAGGTATGGAGGTGTTTAAGCTACACTAA
Source organism: Lycopodina hypogea (assembly GCA_963969325.1). NCBI lineage: Eukaryota > Metazoa > Porifera > Demospongiae > Poecilosclerida > Cladorhizidae > Lycopodina > Lycopodina hypogea. Next base: position 3,210,658 of record OZ017793.1, on the reverse strand, counting down.
CTCCTTCCCTTTCAGAACAAGAAACGGGAGTCAACTAGTGCAAAACTACGGCTTCTCTCCTTCCTGTTATCAGGTGATCAGATAAACACATGTTTAGAATTTAAAACAGCAGGTGTATGAATTATTAAAACCATTTCTCTGACCTTGCCATGCAATATTTGGTGTGCTGATACTCGAATCGTAATTATTCTAAAAAGACTATACCTACCTGCTCTTTAACCTGGCCATTCCTGGAGTCCTCCGCAAAGCATGCTGATGTCCCCATAGCTGCTGAATCAGTAGAGTCCGCCCGACTGACCATATTTTCTGGGGTTGATAATTTCTTCCTCAAGCGTCCAATGCCGAGGATGCGAGACTTGGGCGTACTTTGAGGGCTTATGTAGTGTGGTCCCGCAGATCCCACTGTTGGCGCTCTACGCCTCATCATGGGGCTGGACATGTGCCCTGCGGCTGATGATGGCTTGGACTCCTTAAACATCGTACGAAACACTCTGCAGGATTGATGGAAACATGGGGAGGGAGGACACACAATTGGTCAGTTAAAAAACAAAATAACATCTTCGAGATGAATTAGAATACAAAACAAAAGGCCCACTTGGAGGGAGTGGGAAATAGTGGCATATATCTATCTAAGTCTTGTGTATTAATTTTGGAATGTAATAGATGAACTATATTGCATTTGTTCAGAAGTTGAGGAATTAGCTCAAGATTACAGATGGACATGTAATGGCTGAGCATGTGGCATGAAATAACAAAGGAAATCATACAACACTGTTTACTCTGCAGTAGATTCTAACTCAATTACTGACATCCTGCTCAGTGAGGGGAAGAAACAAAGCAAGTCATGCTTGAATGAGAATTCTCCCAGCTTTACATAACTGTTTTGAGCTGAAGAGTTCAGAGATCAGTTGCTTGTACCCACCCATCAGTTCCTTTAGTCTCTGCATGTACAAATACTCTAAGATGACGTTCAATTCTAAATAGGGCATCCTACATACACAGGTAACTATTGCTAGTTGTTTGTGTCATGTGTGGCAAAGCCTTTGAAGTAGCATCCTATGGTTGGTTGCACACAGATTGAGATGGTTTGGTGATGCATGATAACTGTCCTGTCGTTCAATCACTCTCCATTGAATCTATAAACTTTCACTGGCTTCAGTCGGAAGTAATCACTGCGTGTGTTTGTTGACCTAGACACAATGCAAGAAGCCAGAGGGCAGCAAGTACAGGAGCAAAAGAAACCTTGCCTCCCTTTCTCCCTGTACACACACACCATCAAAGCAGGCAGGGCTTGGCTCAAACAGAGTCCAGTTTAGACAGATGTTTACTGCTGTACCAGCAACTTAACATCTGGTGTGGAGCAAACAGTACATATGAGAAATTAATTACTCAGATAGCAACCTGCACTTGCATACCAGGATGCCGCCATTCAGAGACTTGTACAGGTCATGTTTTGATGTTTCTTGGGATTTCATTAACACCATGAAGGAATGCAATTCTCTACACAAGCAAACAAGCAGGTCAGAGTTGACCTAATATGGATCAGCACACTCTTTCCAGGGAGATGGAAAATATGGTCTGATTGAAATTACACTATCAATCTCAATGAACACTTCATGCTTGTGCAACCATGTAGAACTGAGAATTCGTATTAAACATTAGTAACATAGTACCATGAATTTACCCACACACACACCAACCTTGATCGACATGCTAGGATGGCCTTCACTCCATACAGAGGTATCCGCTTCTCCCCCACTATAAAGAGGACATCGGCCAGCTCACAGCCACGTAGAGCAACAGAAAAGTCCTCAGCTAGCTTGTCGGTGTTGATATACTTCTCATGGATGGGGTCCACTGGGGGACTGGGGGGTCTGAGGGAAATAAGAAACAGATAAATTGATCACATGAAAATTGAATATCTGGGAACAGGAAGGGGATATTGTACTGTTCTTATGCCAGTGTTACATGGAGACCAGGAAAATTAAGGGGGCATAACCAAGCATGGTAAGGGCTAAAGGAAAAAAAAGATTGGTTGATAGACACATTCAATCTACAAAAATAGATGAAACCTTACGAAAACTAATCTCCATGTCTATTTTTAGCTGTCAACATTGCACCGGGCTATTCCTCTACCCAAGGTCAAGTGTGCCAAGGGGAAATTAATGGTAATGTCATTATATTGGTAATAAATCAATTATTATGTCATAACTAACTAGTCATAACACTCTTCATAAATATTGGCTAGTGGGAAGAACACAAAAAAGGAAAAAAATTACTTACGAAATTTCTCCCAGCATTAAGTATGGCAACAATCTGCCGTAAACATAATAATAGCAGCAATATTTGCACATAAGGGGCATATAAAGGATGGCGGGGCTAGCAAACACACACACATGCACACACACATGCACACACACATGCACACACACATGCACACACACGTGCACACACACATGCACACACACGGTTGTTAATAAGTATTGCACCGCCTTCTAATTAATATACATGCAAAGGGAAGAAAGAAATGGACCTATTGATTACTGAAACAGACACAGTTATTTACAATGGGCACTTCAGAGCAACATCATTGCGAGAACTTATGGACCTTCAGATACACTGATAGATGACCACACAGACATATCAGGGTGAGAGTTCAGCCAATTGTCCTGTACTACATACAAATTTGTACTGCAAACCATCCAGACAAGACCAGAATCACATAAGGGAAGGTTATATACAAAAGGAAGGTTATTTATAATGACACTATATACAACATATTGTCGTGTAGCAAGAGATTCCCAGCATTGTCTGAACTCACTCTAACATAACTGTTGTGTGTAACTTAATGAATACACCGTCACACACTAAATATATTGGGTAGAGTGTTCATTACATCCACACTGATCAGCATGCAGACTGGAAACCAGACACACTTCAACGTAAAGCTGAGGATCAATCCAGAGTAACAGCTGCCAAGGATTAGCTGATTTATCAGACCAGACCATATGCACATACATGCATTGGGATGTAGTCTACTACAGCGTCTGCTGAATAGTAAATTTATGTAATCCCTGTGTCAGGATACTCTATCAGACGAACAGAAATTAATAAGACTAACAGACCCCTTAAAGTTAAGGTGAAAGCAATAACAAACACCAATAAATGAATGCACAGTTACTAATTAACTGACCTGCTTGCCCCTACTGGTAGCCAATTGCTTCGTTTGAGAATCTTCCTTGGATTTCGGCCATTTTTACCGGCAAGGGTGTCTTCTGAGAGGCTGGCTGTAATCTCGTTGAGAAGTTGACTCCTGGAACGATTCTGTGAAACAAATACAAGGCACTCATGATAATTAACAAGCTTCCGTAAAAGATATTCATATGTGAAAATATCTCAACAAAGAGATATTTTGTCTTAGTATTGATCTTGTGAACACTCCACCTATAAATAATGAAGTTTCTACAGTATTAAATTCAGGGTAATATAAATGAGCAATTAACTCAGATAACTTTCATTCACCGCAAAAAGTTGAGAAAATAGATAATAAGAAATGAAAGTTGATCAGTTGGACCCAGCATCAATTTCAGAACAATTCGAACGAGCAATTAACTCAAGACAACTTTTCATTCACAGCAGTAAGTTGAGAAATAGGATCCTAAGAAATGAATGTTGATTAGTTGGGGAATGTGTCAACCTCATTCAACCTGTTGTATGCATGATTCAGGTTACAATCCTGTTGACAGAGACCATAGACATCACTGAAACCAGAGTAAAGGAGAGATAAAAACTGTATTGTATAATCGTGACCACTTTGGAAAATGTGTGACTTCAATGTAACACAACACATAGCTGTCATGTTTTTTCTTTCATCATTGTGTGTTTAGAAATTGTTTAGATGAATTCTAACAGCTGCAACACAAATAGTTGAAACTAAATGTAGCAGGCACACACATACATGCGTCCTTACACACACCCTGTTATATGAGTAGTAATTACTTAATTTCAGGCAATGCTCTCTCTGCAGAGGGAGAAAAAAAAAATTGCTTTTTAAGTAGACATCTTTTAAGGGTGTCTACTGCTTTCCAATACTTTTCCTCTTCCTCCTCCTACTCATTCTTGTAAAACCTGTCAACAACTTACAGTGAGCTTGAGGAATCGAGGAGCATGATAGGACGCCCTCTCCCCATTGACAATCTTAGTGAGCAGCAGCTTCTGGAAGGTGTGGCTATGTGCAAATATGCTGGAGTGCTGGAGGCTCGGCTCAAAGGCAGGCACGTTGTTCCTGTGGGCCACAGCCACTTTATAGAGCGGCTGACCATGAGCTCCCTGCACATGCTGAACGACCACATAGCAGTGGATGAAGTGAGATCGTATCCAGGAAGGGTTAAAGGTTGTCCTGGAGTTGTCCAAGAACACCACACATACTATATCGTTGCCGATATGACGTTTCCTATTAACCTATACAAAGTGAAGTTGTAGAGATAGAGCAAGGGGGGAGGGATGAATGGCATGGCACACATATGCACATGCAGGACAAGGTGGTGGTAGTGTAAGACAAGGTGCACACAGGCCATTAGCACATGTCAGCCCCTCCCCCCCACATCACTCAATATGGAAAACTGATTCAACCAGAGGAGAGAGAAAAACAGCTGCCAATTAATGTCAGACACTTAATTCGGAATTTTCCCTTCTCTCTAATAGACCTCATCCCTCTGTAATGGCCCTCGGGGCAAATGACCTTATTCATTCTGTGGAAGGAGGAAAGGTTTGTGGGATGGAGATAGAGTCTTTGGTTGGTGGATAACTTTAAAACAGGGAAGAAAACAGGGAAGAAAACATGGAGGAGTAGGACAACTATTTCAAGGTATTTTGGAAGAGACAATTTCATAGAGCAAAGTCGGAGTACTATGATACACTAAAGTACACTGCACTGTGTGTATATAGCTCTTCAGATCAAAGCACTAAGAAAGGAAGACACTTGCATGAATGATGTGAAAGCAAATGTTCCAACTACCCACAGTCTATCCAGGGGCAGTAAATATTGACAGTATACAGAACCACTAAGTGAATAACAGAATCTAAATACACATTCATGTCCATCAAGTTAAAATAGATTTTTTTTTGTGCTGCATATCCCTTGATGTGTATTGGGCTATGTGTGGTGGCTGAGTAGTTATGCTCTTGGACTAACAACCCATGGGTTGTGAGTTCAAAACCATCACTGACAGGAAAATTTTCCTGTCCTTCAACATCTTCCCATACCAGTCCACCCAGCTCATGTTGACTACCTCCTCGTGGCGAGCCCTGGAAAACTGACACATAGTCAGGCTAAAGTCAACCAATCGAGAAGAAATTCTCATACGAAAGATGTGTACTAACCTTAGCTTACATAACTAAGGAGAACCAACACAATATAGGGAAGTTTGTGTCCGCTACCAACCTCAAGAAGATTTAGGACAGATCTCACTCATCAAGGTTTCCTCACTAATTGGACATGCTTATTCATTTTTCCAGTTTCTCTCTCTGCGGCCTCTTTTCTATCCCTTACCTGTTGTGGGTCCCTGGTTGAGAAAGGCAAGAGTGAGGAGACGTGGAACATAACCTCCAGCTCCTGGAACTTTGTGTAGACACTGAGTTCGCCCGTGAGATCTCGCTCATTGTCAAGTCCACCAAGGAAACCTTTAAACCCACGCAAAGGCATGCGACCACCTACAAAAATAAAATAATAAAACAGACAAAATATAAATAATTAAATTAAAAAATTAAGTTCATAATGCTGGCAGCAAAGTAAGTCCACCTGTCATTAACTGCCGGACTATTGATACCAGCAGTGCCAACAAGACACATTGGTATGCCATTGGCATGACAATACAATACAAAACAAAGTGAAATCATCAGGTTGAAGCACCAGGGAGAACACATTCAAATGGAATGGGTAAAGCTTTATCTTCTAATATAGAAGAGCCTTCTTGGCAGTGTCATGGGATTTAAACTCAGGCCAGACAGTGTCGTATTACTCTCTTTCACACTTCAATTCAGCCACCCACACAAGGATGTATGACTTGCCCCTACTGGAGGAAGACTAGCCTCTACTGGCATACGACTTCTTCACTCCATCAGAGCACACCCACACTACCACGCAGTTGAATGTGTGTGCATGTTAACAAGACACAATCACCTAAGACATTGAGGAACTCATCGAAGGCTCCACTTTCATGGCGGTTGCAGAAGATCTCCTCTTCATTCCTTTGGCCTTCCTTGACTCGCAGGACCCCTACTTTGTGGTGAGCCTTCACAAACGTCTGCAATGGGGGAAGTTACCAAGTAGTAGTCACACAGAGAAAACAACATGCACCTAAGAAACATGGAGGAAAGGTGTGATTGGACATGAGCACAAGCAAACTCTTTGAATTGACCACCATGATGCAGATGAATTGATAAATGCAGTTGGCACTACAACAATGGTGGGAGTATGAAGGTTTGAAAAGGGACGGTGTGACCTCATTATAGCCAGTTCCGATGAAAACTGCGCATGTCCGTGGTCATGTCTGCTAAAGCCAGCACATAATGATGTCATGTCAGGCCACCAGAAGATTTTGGAAGAGCCCAGCAGTTTCATACTCCCGTCACAGTAGCAGGGTAAGCCCAACAATAGCCATTATGAAGCACACACAACTTTTAGAGAACCACAGAGTAGTACAATGAGAGCCAGTCAGCTACATATCCTGTAACCAATTAAGGGCCCAGCATCACCACGCATAGCATGGCATAGTTGCCATGGAAACACACACCTCGTCCAAATGCAGCAAACTGGACTCCAGTTTTGGGAGGTGGACTTGTTTGAAGCCTCTCATGCCCAACTCCCTGGCCACGCCACGCATCACCTCGTCGATGCTCACTCCCAGCCCCTTCCTGCTGCACAGGGAACAGCCAGACACCACAGTGTGCAGATAGTAGTCTGACGATCTCACTAGCAACCTTGGGAGTTAGGAGGGAGGGGGGGAGAGAGAGAGAGGAAGAAGTGGTTAACACAATATTATAAAGTATTACCTGATGATTGCATTAATTTTTTTTTTTTTTATCAAGTCACTAATAATGATGTCCTTAGGAAGAAGTATATTCCTGTTAACTGGCACATCAAACTCTGTGGACTTCGCATAAGCACAGAAACCCCCCCCCCCAATTGCCTCTCTTCCCTGCAATACTAACCATGTATGCATACAAGTGTTTGATTTCAAAATGTGCTGGTATTAATTCAGGGCAGAGCATATCAGCCAAAAAAAGATTGTGAACTTCTTGGTGTACATAATGTGTAGTAAGTGTGCCCACTAGTAAGACAGCTACACTTAGAGATGCTTTTTCTTTTTGGGGATTCTTTTAGGGTGTTCCTAAATTAGAGAGAATTTAAGATGCAAAAGTGTTCTGGAGCTGATAAAAAGCATATGCACAAGAAACCCTCCGATCCAAATCAGAAGCAACACAACAGCAACATTTGAATGTTGCTCTACAGCTGGCTGTACCAAAACTTCTAGGCATCTGACACAGCACAACAGCAAACATTTCAATCCTTAAACGTTTGTCTCTGATGAGCCTAGAGTTCCCTGATGAGCCTACAGTTCCCTTATATTCATGAAATACCTAGAACTTAATGGATACGAGCTAAATCTTCTGGGAGCACTACAAGACCATGAACTTTGGCTTCTTACTCCATAAAAAAGGAGAAAAAAAAAGGAAAAAAAAAAAAAAAAAAAAAAAAAAAAAAAAAAAAAAAAAAAAAAAAAAAAAAAAAAAAAATAGATTCAAGGTTTAGCCTGACTTAGCTGTTGTATTTCCATGATATCTATATATAACTAAGGCAAGTAATACACACACACAGCTTCCTGTGATAAAACGTATGTTGCGGATGACCACATTTCTCAAACCAACAGTTCCCATGATGCTACACAGAAATAACTAGTACTAATGACACACCCTGACATGGCATCACTGTGGGATGACATCAGTCAGGACAGGACAAACACAACTGCTTATTATAGGCCCGAATACTAGAAGGAATAGCTAGTTAGATTGGAGCAATGCTATGACTTAATGGTGTGGCTCCTAAAGGGAAGACATGTAAACCTGCTCGCCCACGCATCCCAGCAGTAAAGCCTTCAACAGCACAAGTGACTTCACAGTGTATAAGTCTGACTACACCAAACCTATTGGCAGTTCTAAAATCACCCACCATCTTCATTTTCATAAATTTTTGTCCTTCTTTGGATGTTGCAAATAGTTGGTCTGCAATAGTTTACACACTCATGCAGAAATAGGAGCTGTTCAGATTCAGGAATGGTGCATGGCTTCTTGGCATGGTCTATCCTTTTCCACACTGCCCAATTTCCTTCAGTGAGTCTGTTTTCAAGCAACCACTGGGCACAATTGTAACACTTATCATTGTTGAACTAAACTAATCCATGTAACCAGTCATAATATAAATAATGCAAGGGAAAAAACACACAAACAGGTCAAAGAGAACCATTAAAGGTCTGCAGTGAACAAACTTCTATATATTACTCACAGCAGACAGACAAACACTTTCACAAAGGATGCCAGTAGAGACCAATAAACAGTAAATAAAACTCCAGTATCTAAACACAAACTGGATAAGTCAACAAAATATCTTACAAAACAAACAACCCAGACCCATAACAAACTTGACAATTGTGTGCCACACACTATGCCACTATCACTACTACAGAACTGAAACAAGATGACCATTAAAAGATGGCCTGACCTGGTGCAACATACATACAGTGTGAAGGGAATACTATGGGTACAGACAGACCATGTAGAGTAGTCAGACAGACCATGTAGAGTAGTCAGACAGACCATGTAGAGTAGTCAGACAGACATGAGAACAAGGAGAACCTGTCTGATTCCAAGCCCAACTAACATCAGGTCTTGAGCAGTGCGTGTCTCAGCATGTTGGTGTGAATTAGCTACAAAATAGAAGTCCATACTCTATACAAAACATTAATAAATAGCACCTCTTTTTGTCCTTTGTTCATTCAGAGAGAACCTAAGTGGTCTGAGATTACAGACAGACATGAACTTTGAACTAATTCAAGCTTCTGACTCACATTAAAAAAAAAAAAAAAAAAAAACAACACTACAGTACCAACGATGGCAGCCAATGAGATGGAGTACAACCATTACAATCAATGCGACTATAATCTGAGGGTTTATTTTTTTAATTTTTTTTTATTTTTAAGAAAGATACCCCCCCCCCCTCTCACCTTATGTTATTTCAAAAGTTGACACATTTTGTTAGGATTCAAAGAATAAAACTAGTCAAAGCAATCGGCAAGTGCACTCCCCCCCCCCTCCCAAATGGCCTAAATTTGAATTTTCCCTTTCAGGATGGGAAACCTTCATTAGTTCTAAAAAAATAATAATAATGATAAAAAAAAAAATAAAAAAAAAAAAAAAAAAAATTGAAATATATATATACATACATAAGAGCCATGTAACAGTGAAGAGAAGCTGGAAGCTTTTAGCATTAGTGAGAGAAACAAGGAAGTGAACTGTAGCCAGTTTCAAACACAAAAAAAGAAACAAGAATGGAAAAAAGGAGAGAAGGCCACATAACTAAAGCATGGTCACAGTGGGAGACCACGACAAGACTGTTATCATCAACCTCACTAGGGAACACAGACAATCATTAATCTATCTGACCAGACAGGGGATACCACACGTGGAGAGAATGTCAAGATGTGGGCTGCACCCCAACAACAGCAAATCGGTTCACAGGATCCACTCAAACTACAGCAATTGTTGTTAGCTCACAAGGCTTACTAGAACTACAAGAAATCCTGCTTGTTCACTTGGAGGTATGAATAGGACCAAACATAAACTACTTGAATTCCTATGAAACAAACTTCTCCTGAACTTGAAGTGAAGCTAGCCACAATACCCACCAGCGAGTAAGATGCAGGTTTGTATGGAGGAACATGGTTGGATGTGTCTAGTGTACAGCTTCCATGTACGTAGAGAAAAGCACAAAATGATAGTAGCCTAGTGTTGCATGGGGACTTCTTTTTTTTTGTTGTAAAGCATGTACGTTGACCGTCTTTCCTACATGGGAAAACACACTGTGTTAACAATTTGACTATCTATTGTAAACACTACTTAATTAAGTCCATGTATGTATACAATCATACATTCAACTGCTGTAATATTAATGGGCCATATCCCCATGAACATATGTATATAATGCACTTATACTGATCATTGGGCTGAATAATGCATAGAATGACACTACGTGGTAATAAATCAATAAACAAAACAACAAGGGACTGTTTATAGAATACATTACAGTTGTAGAAGAAAGAGAACTGTCTGTATAATAATCAGTAGAGGAGAACTGGCTGCAGCCAGTGGAGAGAAAAGTGACTGCATTTGTCAACACAGGAAATATAGTGAAGTCCAGACGAAGGTCACTGGACATGGGAAACAGATTGACTCAGAAACAAGCAGAAACCACGCATGCCTTCAGCTGCAGGTAATTGTGCATATCGTGTTGGCCACGAGGACAGGGTATGAGCAAGTTTGGTATGCTGCTCCAGCTCACGACACCATTCACACACAGCCTCAATGGTATCTGCTGACACCTGGTATTGCTTGTTTGAGCACACAGAGGCAGATGTGTTCATCGTGATGAATTGAGCAGGAGGTGAAACCTTGACCACATGAATATTAGGCTACTTTTTAGTCCCAGAATTACAATTTCATATTATCAGGAGTAAAGCAGAGAGAGATAGAACATGCATGTGACCAGGAGTGATGTGAACCAAAAACACGAGGAATGACATGTCCATCATCAGTTTCAATGCTGGTAATTTCAATTTCAACAAAATATTAATAGAGTATGACATTACCAAACACATTTAGCAGCTTTGGTAATAAATTTTTGCACCATGCCATACCTAAATAATTTATAGGGGGTGTGTGTTAGTTTCCTGAATACCTCAATAGGGTATAATAAGAGTGAAACTGATAAACAAATCTGAACACATGCTAAGATGAAGATTTCACAATGCAGCGAGAGCTTCCGAGTATTTAGAACTCATAAGCAGTTACCGTTATTGAAAGGGCTGATGAAGTGAATAAAAAGAAAAATGCATGTGGGAGCGAGGAACTAATGCTGCTATCAGCAGAGAGAGAGATGGGTAGGGACATGCCATTCACCACATGGTCAATTTTGTAACACAAGCAACATCCTGTCAACAACACAAACAGGACAGAAGAGGGAGGGAGTCTGCAAGACAACAAATTACCATAAGCAACACAGTGTTAATCACAATATTATGTCAACAAAAAAAATCGTCCTTGGATGCAGTAGCACTTTTTCAACCTTCCTAGCTATCACCAAATCTCTGGTCTTCTCAAAAGACAATTTAGTTTTGTTACATTTGAGGGATCGATAGGAGAAATAACAATTTTTTGTATTTATAACATCTGAATAGCTTCAAAGGTCCCTCATAAGGTCATTTCATGACCACAAAAGGTATCCCTAAGCAAGGTATTCATTCCTGTTGACCACTCATGCCTCTTTCAGTTGACCTTGCTAATAGAATGATGACTGCAAGGATGACTGCAAGGATGACTGCAAGGATGACTGCAAGGATGACTGCAAGGATGACTGCAAGGATGACTGCAAGGATGACTGCAAGGATGACTGCAAGGATGACTGCAAGGATGACAGCAGCTTCCAATTACCACAAAAATAATCAATAAAACATTGTTATGTCAGCTCATTTTACCACTAGGCTCTCCAAGTCACAATTAGCTGAAAGGAAGTATTTGGAATAACGGAGCTACCCAGAACAGCTAAGTGTGACCACACCACTTGAGGTGACACACACACCTTTAGCAGAGCTCAGCTTGCCAGTGCAGGCAAAATGGTGGATAGAAAGCTCCTTCTACATCTTGGAAGTCCAGGGAATTTTTTGGACAACTTCGATTGCTGATACCATATGGGAAGGCAATACAGCAATTGTTCACCACATTAGGAGTTTAAGACAAAATAGATTGGATTTTTTTTTTCCCAGTAATTTTTTTGGTCACACTAAATTTCAACTTGCACCTGCTAGGGAATGAGGCAGGAACTTAACTCGGAAACTGCAGCCCCAGCATGCTGCAAGACTGGAACTCCCAACATGGTGGTGCATGTTAGGATAATAAAACAGCATATGTCAACTTATTTAACTTTGGCAGGTTTTCTCATCTCCCATGAGGAATACCTATAGTTACTACGACCACACACATTCCACAAGGCAACCATTCCAGTTCCCATGAACAGCTGCAAGCTCATGTAACTCTGCGAAGCACTCTTCCTTGTTCTTCATCAACTACATGCTGGACCTGCAGGTGTTTTTTTATGCCTGGGATAAGGATACTTAGCACAGTCCAAGCAGGTAGCATCATCGCCCAGGTTGCCCTTGATTGGGTTAGCACTTGGGCAGCATGATGACCTCCAGGAGATCAAACACTCCATGAAACAAGTACAAATTGTGCCACATGGAGAGCAAATTGATCCTGTAGTGGTTTGCTTTATTCAACCAAGAGCAGGGTCCAGGTGAGTCCACAATATATAAAACAGTCAAGCTATAAATTAGGTGTTTTGGTGCAGTTCCTGATTCAGAACTGACCACTGGAGGCTGAACACTAGATGCTGCATTAGGGTTGCATCATAATGTGTTAGCAGTGTTACTGCTTATGAATATGCTAATTCATGCAACACAAACAATCTTCCCCTGAAACAAAACCAGAGAGTTGCAAATGTACATCAAACTAAACGGCACCCCTAGAAATGAAATTTTGCTGATGCACACATGAACTAATCCTTAAAAGAGAGAACATATGTGCACCCCATTTTCTTTAATTCTGCAAAATTACCACCAATTTACCTGTAATTGTCAGTGTTATCCCACTCCCTCTTAATGGAGACAATGCAGGAACCAATATCTGGGTCATCGTTGAAATAATTGTAGTGTTTCTTCTCATAGAAGAATTCCCTGTAGGCTGCTTCAGCCAAGGAACGTAAGTGGTAATCGGGTGTGGGGCGTGGGCACAAACAAAGCATGTTGCTTCCACAACTCTGCAAGTAAATGTTGCAGATAGACAGATAAAATGGAGGAACCTCCACTACTATAAACTTTTCAAGTATCTCTTTATTGTGTTAACTGTATTAACACAATTTTCAGAAAGGATGTCTTCTACAATTTAACTGTCATACTAGTTGCACTTACCTCACACCAACTGCCTCCATACTCAATGGACCATCCTTCAGCAGGCTCTAAGAAAGGGCAACCTGTTTCTTTTCTGGACTCCATACTGGCTTCCTCCACAAATACGCCTTTACCATTCTGACAAGAACTACTCTGTTTGTCTGCACCACTCGTCACTAAGTCTGGGCTGGCCACAGCTGGATACACAGCCTCGTTGGAACCAGCTAATAGAGAGTTACGAATAGTCGTGCATACCTCCTTAAATACCCTCAAACTCTGTATTGGGTCGCTTGGAGAAGACTGGTCAAGAGGAACTGCGGCGACATTACTGGGAGCTGGTGACTTGGTGGTCATGGTGGCCAGTTACGAAAGGAAGGCAAATTCAGTAACAGCTAACTATCTCGGTAACCTCACTTGCTACCTAATTATCTCGTCTACTACTAATTGTTGGAGGTTCAGCATAAGTCCTCCAAAATTCGGTTAACTACGTCCTCGAATTTTTATACAAATACATTTTTGTTCAACTCCGAGGTGGTTTCTAGGTGCAGCAGTTCCTGTAATGAGATTCATAACTCAGTGGGCGGAACCTTCTCTTAATTGGCCACGCCCTGAATTGGCACAGTATCACTTTATTATCCTCAACTACCGTGCCTGCTAAAAACACTAGGGAGAAAACCACAACGGATTTTTAAAAATTTTTATTAAATAAAATTTATTACACTTCTGAAAGCTTCCATTTTAAGGATCTTATGTATAAGCTGTTTGCTAATTAACCACAGACAATTATACCAACTCTCATAAGAAGATGATAGCTATTGAAGGGACAGTACCACATTATTGTGAAGCATTAATCCATTATACTCAAACTATTTAAGTAATTGGAAATCAGTTTGATAACTGTTCTAATCCTTTCAAACCATTATTTTTGATGTGTTTGTTGTTGATTTTTTTGTTGTTTTAAAAAAAATTTTTTTATTGTTATTTATATTTCTTTATTTACATTGGAGTGGGGAGGATTGCATCAAGATATAAATGCTAGTATATAGGAGGGAAATATGTTGTTTTAAACTTCATCAATTGCTTGTAGTATACTAGGTAGTTCAGCAGTGTGTATATAGAAGTTGGGAATCTGATACTAAACTGTGGGAAAAAAACAATTCTTGTGTGGATATACTGCAGAATTTCTGCTTACTCTTTCCCTCTCCTGGCAGATTAAATCAGCAGAGCAGAGACATGCCATGCACTAAACTCAATAAAACACTGTTTGATTGTGCTCTAGGATTAAAACTATTAATCTGCACTGCACTGCTAGGCCTTCCACTGTCTTGCAGCAGAAACTTGGGGAAAATAACAAAGAAAAACATGGATCATAGTGCGGGGTGATAGTGGTATAGTAGTAGTAGTAAAATAAAGAAGAAAGAAAATCTTATTGTATTTGTCAATTTGTTCGTTTGCTTGTTTTTTGTTTTGTTTTGTTAGATATCTCCTCCTAGTCACTTGGGCCAAAAGGGCTCACATTTTCAGGAGTTGATGGGGGTCACCCAAAGATGGTTTTAGGTGAGGTTTGGTGAAGATCGGAGTAAAACCCTGTCTGTGGGCTGGGTTTTTTTCCCCTTCTAATTTCCTTATGGGGTCTTAAGCCCTGTCCACACTGCACACTAAACCGGTTTCACCAGTGTTTGCAATGGGTTCCACGCGTCCACACTACACCCAGTTTCATCCCAACGTGTTCCACCCAGTTTCATCTGGAACCTTCAGAAGGGTAGGCTTCAAGTAGCTCAGATTTATTTAACATTTCTGTGGCTTCATTGTTGATGTGCGCTATTAGGAGTTTAGCTACTAACAGCTCTCTCCCTCCTCTTATCCTCCACTTGTGCGATGATATTGTAGAGGAAAAAAGATAGAACAAAGAAGCGCATTAGAAAAATACCCCGTTTCTATACAAGGTGAGGCAAACCAAATATTCAGGCCAGCCAATTATTCAGCCCACGCAGGTGATGTGGAGCAGGTGATGTGGAGCAGGTGATGTGGAGCAGGTGATGTGGAGCGGGTTCAGCACTATGCTAGTATGGATGCAAGAACATGTCTTTAACCAGTGTTGCTGGAGAGAGGTATAAACCCGTTAGTAGTGTGGACAGGGCTTAAATTACATGCAGAATAACCACCAAGTAGCATTTATGCTACAAACCAAATTATGTAAACATGCTCTAACTGAGGTCAGCAAGACTAAGTTTAAACTATTTTCCCTCCCTTTTCTTCATTTTGAGCCCTGTAGGCCCAAATGTCTGGTAGTAGATAAAAACAAACAACCTTGAATTACAGTAAGATGTCTGTCTTGTTGTCTCCCTTCGTTTGACAGGTATTTTGCTGTTAATACACTCTAAATGTGGTCAGCTAAGCTATGCCCAAACCACCACTTTCTTTTTCCTTAATTTAATCACATCTTAATGATATTTTACATGATATATATATATATATATATATATATATATATATATATATATATATATATATATATAGATAGATAGATAGATATATATCCAAATATCAAACTTCTTATTTATTTTGCTGCTCTCAAAATCAGCCATCTCAATCGATCTATCGGATAAGATCTACAAATGCTTGCTCTCGCAAAGATAGTCTCTAGCATGGAAACCATTGACCACATATGTACCATGCTACCAATGCAGTTCTCACCATGTCCTTAGTCATCAGTGAGAGAGAATTGATAGTCAAGGATGCATTAACTTTAATAACTTGTGGGTGTTGTTAAGTAAGAGAGCTTCTATTGTTCTAAAACAGCAAATGCAGTTGTGTTGGAGAAGAATAACTAACCACTCACTCCATTTGGTCACTGCTTACGTAATACACCAGAGCATCACAAATTACAAGTAAGATTTATGCAAACACCCACTTTCAGGCTGATCCAGTTAGTGATCCAACAAATCTCTCTCTGGACAGAGAGCAGCAATGAAGCAAGTGGAACTCCTGCTGCTCTCATTTCACATGATCAACTTTAAAGATGGCAAGAATCATATATTTAAAAACAATTATTTGAAAACAATTATTAATAAATATTGTCGATGCTTACAACCCTTAAAAAATAAAATAAAATAACCATTATGGAGAGTTGTACACTATTACAGTGCCTTCAGTACATACACTACTACTTGAATTACATGACCACACACTACACCACTCCAGCTTCCTTGAGTTTACTGACTAGTTCATCCACATCAGCGACCTTTGAACCAGCCTCTCGAACTGGTGGGTCTTCCACAGATACCACTGTGAGTCTGCTGGTCAAATCTTTGAGGTCAAGGTCCAAACTGGTCACATCCACCTGTGCCTGAGGCTTCTTCTTGGCTTTCTGAAGTGATACAAGTATAAGGAAATACGAAGAGAAAAGTGATTCATACATTCCTCAAAATTAAAAATAACTAAACACATAATTTGATGTATACTTTCAAGAGAAAAGATTAATATATGAACATACAAAACATTGGATTTGAACTTATAAAATAACTTGAAAATAACATGAACTGTAACTGATACTATTACTTTCAATATATATATATATATATATCCACAAATTTAATTATACCAGAAAAATACCCATTATATATATATGTATAGGGGGAGAGGGGGATGTGGGAGGCATTGCCCCATTTCTGAAGTATATATTATGATGCATCTCTAGTAATTAGTGTCCTTTTTGAACTTCCTGTGTGGTTTGTAAACACAACTGCTTCTAAAATAAGTCCTTTTCAATGGGATCAGATTACACATAAATTATCATACAATAATTACCTGTGGCACACAGGTCTAGGAACGCTTAGAATGATGGGGGGGGGGGGGAGTACACCCACATTTTTTTTTTTGGTTGTCAGAATGGATTTTTAACAAATTGTTTATTGTATGGAAACACAAAAGTTTGTTGTTACAACTAAGTGGGTGGTTACTTATAAATAGGAAAGTTTATTTAATGGACCTAAGCTCTAGCCCTAACCACATTCTCCCCAAACAAGGCCAGCGGTCCTGTGAACAACCCCTAAAAAATCAGGATGATTGGTCCAGTCATCTGGGAGGAGATAGTGAATACACATATAGACAGATATAATAAATTAACTCTGTTAGATAGTAAAAATCCAGTGACCTTGGGTGTGCAAAAGAAAGGATTGGGTACAATTGTTATAACTATGGTATACAGATACACATACATACATATATATATGCCAATATACACCACAACAGATGCTATAAATGCTGTAGTTTAAACCTGTTTATTGTACATATAGAGAACACGATATATGTTCAAAAGTGAGGAATGGAATGTTTCGCTCTGTGAGTTTGCCTCTAGGTAGTGCAATACGCAGACGCAGCAGAGGATGTTTGTCAGTAAAATAGCGCCAGCTAGACGCTGCTAATGTTTTTCTGTCACACAAGGTAAAGAACACGTACATTAAAGGTATTCACAGGTCCTTGCTATTTAAATTTAACAGCTGATTCACATCTAAGTTGGATTCAAAAGCAAGCTAAGCAACCTCTTCATCAAAATATGCTCAATTTTCATAGCAATTGAACTGCCAACTGGACATACCTGCAAAGCACAAGATGAGATAGAACTTTCAGAGCCATCACCAGCCATAGATTACGTCACATCAGTATGACCTGATGCCTCGCAAGTGTTAGTCCTGGCTGAGTTGGCAGCATTACTGCTGCTGACAAGAGGAACTTGCTCCAAACACTGGAGATTGACTTAGCCCTGATGCCACCCCAAACTTTTGCACTTCACTCCATTTATTCCTTCTTTGGGCACATGCAGTTAAGTATTGTTTACCTAAACCTGCTTGCAGCAATCTTCACAGCCCTGGGAATCTTTCCTGAGGTAATCTAGAGCACATGCTAGAGAATTTTTCCCTCAACCAGCTAAGAGGAGGATGAACAGGACACATTTGAAAAGCAGGTCCTTCCTTGCAAAAGTGTATTCCATACACAATGCTAAATTCAGTGCAGAAGCAATAAGGAGCTGCACTAATTACAGCACTCTTGCCAACCACACTTGCTATTCAGCATGCAAGCCGAACACTCTAGAGTATCAGGAGAGACAGTGTTATGTTGATAATTTGGGATTATGCACTCTGCCTCCCCATTGAGTCCAAATAGAGATTTTGATAGATTGGCAGACTTGGCAAGTGGCCAAAGATGATGCAGCTTGTTGTAAACAATTAAAAATATATACATATATATTTTTTTAAAACAGTATGTAAATTATTATATACTTTAAAGGAAGAATGCAGATGAACTAACATTACATATACTAGCAGGTAATAGTGGCTGGAATGCCTCTAGGCCCACCTTCGGGGCTGTAGCCACACAGCATAAAAGTAAATGCATCTGCATATAACTAACTTCTTCAGTTTGAGTTCAGAGAGACTGTGCTGCAAATAAGCACACAAATAGTATACCATCTTGAGGGTATTCATACTTCAATCAAATGAACAAATCTATAAAATTTCATAAGCATAACTGGCAATGAAAGTACCAGAATTATCTTTGTAATTGGAATCAAGTGTGATGATTTTCAAGTTTCTCTTTTTACCATTTTCTGAAACGTTTTTTGTTGTAGCAAGTCAAAGCATAAACAATTTAAAAAGTAGAACCTGCAATCCCACTAAGGAACAACAAGAGAAGAGAAGGAAGGGGAGGGGGAAGAATAAAAAAACAACAAAAAAACAAAACAAAACAAAACAAAAAAAGCAAACGAAATTCCCTGGTGGTACTTAAACCCAAAAAACTCCAGCCCCCAATCTTTATTTTTAATTTTTTTTTTTTGGCCTGAGGCACTCCCAGTAAAAGGTGTGGCCAGGTGTCACACAGCACAATGTTTTGTGGTCCACACTCAGAGAGTCCCCCTGAAAGTATGAGCTCATTTAGTCCATTGGTTCTCGAATTTTAGCTCGGACACAGACACACACACAAACAAAAAAATCTTTAGTTGCTAACCATAGTCATTGGTAATGCTTGCGAGTAAATATAACATGTTTTCATGTTAATTAAATGTCAAATTGAACTATTACAGTGTAGTAATTTTGTTTCTCTTTTACTTAAAAAAAAAAAAAAAAGGAAAAAAAGATTGCTCATCCATCATCTCAATAATGTCCCACCTACATTTCATTTTCTACTAGTAGGACCAGTATCAGTGTCAGTCTCAAACCTACCTTTTCTTTTTGAAGTATCAAGTATAATCTGAAATCCATTTGTTAAAAAAAAAAAAAAAAAAAAAAAAAAAAAAAAAAAAAAAAATTTTTAAATACTACAAGAAATTGCAACCAAAAATACTACAAAAATTGCAACAAAGGAAATATAAATGAATAAAAGAGAAAGAAAAAAGTGCTAGCCAGCTCTGGGGACAACCATGCATGTTATACACACTATAGGATATACACTGTGTCAGTGGAGGAGTTGTACACAAAGGTTTACAAACCAAGAGTGAGAGGATCAGAGCTCACTAGCGAAGAGGCGGAGCTGAGATTACATTTGTAGCTTTGATCCTGACCACAAACATTTCAAACAGAGTGCTATTTCCTCTTTCAAGTTGGCTACACTCTACAAGGCTAAGAAAGTGCCACCTCCTTCCACAAACTGCCTTTGACCTGCCAGACCACTGATTGTCCACCTCACCCTTTCAAATTACATTTTTTTTTACTGGTCAACCAAATTCATTAAACCCTTTTAATGGTCAGCACTCAAACTAAACTCACAGGTCTTATCTCACACCACAGGTCTCAAACAGAAAAAAAAAGAAGTAAACACCTAACCACAAAATAGCAAGATTACCACACCATATAGTAGCCCCATTAAACTGTGCAACATCAAAGGAAATAGCTTAGTAGTTTCAAATTTTAAGGTTTAATCTTTATTATTACAGCAAATATTGAGTTCACCATCCATAGTGGAGGACATTTCTTTTGATCAGGAGAGTGTAAGTAAGCCTGTGAGAAAAGAACTCCTTGCAATTCAACTGGCTAGTGTGTGTGATAGAGAAAGAGAGTGAGTGAGTGAGTGAGTGAGTGAGTGAGTGAGTGAGTGAGTGAGTGAGTGAGTGAGTGAGTGAGTGAGTGAGTGAGTGAGTGAGTGAGTGAGTGAGTGAGTGAGTGAGTGAGTGAGTGAGTGAGTGAGTGAGTGAGTGAGTGAGTGAGTGTGCATTTTATAGATATTATTCTGGAGGGGTGTCTGATGGTTGGGTCATGAGGAGGGCATGGTTAAGGAAAGGTTCTGAACAGAACACTATTTGGGGAGTTTAATATGAAGAGACCATGCCACAGGACAAAGAAAAGATGGAGGGACGCTGTGAGTGGAAGACACAGTCTCATGTGTGTTGTGATGGTGTAGGAAACATATTCGCAGCCAGGCAACGAAACACCTGCTCTGTTAACAAAAATCTGAAATGAGAACACTGAGAGGTTTCTGTGGAAGGAGATGTCGTGGACAAGGTGATCATACCAGACACAAGTATTTCAGTGCAATGCCGGCACAGGTAATAACTTATTGCCATTGGCCTTGGACATTCTATAAATGAGTAGCTTCAACGTTTAAGGTGAGTGCATATGTGTGTGTCATGTAACATGCGTAAGTATGTGCATGTGTCATGCATATGTGAGTGTGTATGTGTCATGTGTACCGTGTGAGTGATGCATGCACTACCATCAGGTGTTCAGACTTTTGAGGTGGTACTGATGTCTGTAAGTGCATTCCTAGACTTTAGTTCCTATTCTGCTGAGGTGAGCAGTGGGCAAGATACAGAGTGTCTTCTCTAACCACTTCCACCAAATTTGTATATCACAAATTTATTAAATATTTATGGTAGACAAAGCTTTGAGGGAGAGGTTTCTTGCTTCTAATGCAAAATGGGGTGTGGGTAAATGAAATTGTTATAGGTCATGTGATTGAATGGCTTATCAGCAGAACAATCAACACTAGAGTTGTAATCAATCTGTGTATCTTCCTTTATCACCTAACGCTTGCAAATTAGACCCACTCATGTTTGGAATCAGTGTGGTTATAGCAAAGTCCTTTTTTTTTTTTTTTTTTTTTTTTTTGTATTTAGCCCTATGCACCCCTTTTTATGTGTGTGAGGCTAAAAAGCAACAAAAAAGTTACTTGTATCCAAACTAATGTTTGACCAACAGACCTAAAACATGGCATCCATACACAACTTGACTCTGGGAATAACATAGGCAGGGTTCCACCTGGCTACACCAATTCCATTCCTCCCTTGGGTTATCGGGCTATAATAGTTTGCATGTATGCATGTTTATGCGTATCCGCTTTCTGCCAAACCACCGTACCAAATGGAACCTGTTCTTAGTGTAGACACATACTACATTAATCGGTTTCAACACAAAGAAATTTTGGGTCACCTGGCCACATTTCTTCCTGTGAACATGTGCAGTTAAAAATGCCAAAAATGGTACTTTCGACAAACTGTTGGATCTTGAGACCTAAAATTCGCATGCACACACCATCACTTTGGGAACAAGGTACAACCTGGACACACATTTCCGTGGTATGTTAAGTAAAAAAATGCCAAATATGTTGTTATGACAAACTACTGCCCATGGGCTGGGTCACACTTTACCACACCACTTTTCTGGTGAATTACCATACCAAATAAAATTCGCTCCTCAGGGTTGACATGTCCTACACCTAGGTTGATTTTTAGATCAAAAGAGAAAGAAAAAGGGTTATCTGACCACACCTCTGTGGGCATGTCTAGCCAAAAATGATATCTATATATTATGGCACTATCAAATTTATGGACCAAAAAATAGAGGCATGGAAACACAACCTGACTCTTGTAGAAAAATAGGCTGGGTCACTCTTGGACACACCTCTTCCTGGGTAGTACAATCACAAACATGCCCTGCTGGTCTGCAAGAAGCCAATAGGCATGTTGTGACAAAGAACACACTGTGGTAAACCACAAACAAACTTGCAGGCTGGGAAATAATGTAAAACAATGTTATTTAATTGATAAACTAGAAAAACCATGAGTAAGGGAAACCAGAAACACGCCCTACTGGTTATAGGAAGTGGGAATAGTTGTGGTTTGACTAAGAAAACAATGCCTGCAGGCTATTTATTAGCAGACACAGGAGTGAGCCACAAACACACCTGCAGACTGGAAATAATGATTGCCTCCCCCACACACACACACACACACACACACACACACACACACACACACACACACACACACACACACACACACACACACACACACACACACACACACACACACACACACACACGAGGTTAGTAAGAGACAACAAGATAATTTGTAGTGCAATATTAGTACTTACTCTAGTTCTTGTGGCCACAAAAACTGACCACATTCTTTCTCAATGTCAATTGTCATCAACATGTACTGCAATAATGGAGCCTTTGACAACCATGGATCACTGAAACATGAATGGCTCTACTTCAATGGGTTTATCTGTTGCCATGAAAATAAAACCTTCACATGAGAACTGGGACAACTGGGCACGTGCATGTCATCAGAACAGTGATGGCAATAAAGCTCAACCAGCATTTAAAGAGAACTCATCACACACCTGCACAAAGACCAGAATTGCCATGCAAATAGTTTTACACTGTCAGTATATGTTATTGGGTTTTTTTTTAATTTTTAGCACCATCAACAACAAACTGCAAGTTTCTTCTTGGGCAATCTCAAGAAAGAAAGGTCGGCTCACGACTTATTCAAGTATTTCAAGAAGTACAGCTGCTATAGTATAACAATTAACTAATAATAAGCAAACTCATCCATGACAAAGATGCCAGTCTGCTAGCTGGTCTGCTTGCCTGAAACATCACAAATCCTCAACAAAGAAAATTTTAAAGATGTTGAAACCTTAATCCACATGGTTGTTACAAAAAACACAAAACCAACAGCTTTCTGTGTGCATGCACTCGCCATATTGCAAACAACATTAAGACAGAACACAAACCTACACAAGGAAATCTAAAGAGGTTGATACATCGTGCCTAAGACAACCAAATCAAACATCACTTATGCATCGTATACTTCACACCGACTATAATCTTAAGAGAAAAAACCTTCTGAAACAATCCTGTACACTTTCCCATCAGGCTGGCATTCCTGACTCATCTAGAACCAGCTAGAGTCAAGGACAGGCCCAGAGAGTGATGATGATGGCACATCTCTGCAAAGAATGTGATGATCAAGGCACTATGTTACGATGGGACGAGATGGATGGCCAAGGTAACCATGACTCTCTGAAAAGCTTTCCAGGTATTGTGGCTTTGTTGAAATATCTTGGAATAGTGGCATTTAAAGAACAATACTTTTTACAGCTGTTTGAGCATAAACAATCGATTGAAAACAGCTTGAGGTCATTTATCATAATAATTGACTGCCATAATAAAACAACAAACACCTGTAACAAAATCATTATTTCACACACACACAAACCCTGGTAATGCAGTAGTTTGTTTACAGAGAAGTATATCTGGAACCTAACAGTATGATATGGTACACATAGGTTTATGGTTGAAGAATAAAAAAACCACCAGAAGTGAGGTGATGGGCATTTTTTTTTTGTGTTAGTAATAGGAATAATTGATATTGGTGTGTTTACTTACGTGTTCAGCAGGTGTAAGCAATCAGAGCATATTAATAACATGTGCTGGTGCACTATATTTGAGATTGCAGTCTACCTGAGCCTGTCACTGACAAGTATTACACAGCAGCAGCTCCTTAATGGGATCTGACATACCACCTGATGGCACAACTTAACAAGGCAGAGAGCATCCACAGGCCTGGAACATGTTGATGGTGGCAATAAGGCATTCATTCATTTATTCACAATCAAGTGTTGACATATTTCTACAACCTGACCTAAACAAAATCTTGCATGCATCAAAACTTTCCAGAACCTTTTGCACTGTACTATGAACTCACAAAGTACAAAACGTTGTGTTTAAAAGAACCTCCCATCAAGATGGCTGTCACATACTCCCACAAACAAAATGTAAGGACAGACACTTAGAGAGTCAGGAACAAAACACTTGTGATGGGCCAAAGGAACAATAAAACAAGGAGAGGAAACATACACTTCACACCCACATACACAGCTTAAACAATACTAATTAAAAATGTTGTGAACAGAGGCAGAAAGCATTTACCACAATTGGTAAGGTTTGGTTGAACAGTGAACACAACACACCCACAACACACCCACAACACACCCACAACACACCCACAACACACCCACAACACACCCACAACACACAACTATAGGCCAGACAACCACCCAAAAAGGGGAGGAACACAAAGTTTGCTCCTTCGAACTAGAGCAACAACACTAACACTACCTACACATCCCACAAATCAGATAAACAATGGAAACATAAAACTATTACAATATAAACAACACCCAATTAAAAAATCCACAAGATCAGATAACAGTGGGAATATAAAACCTATAAACTTTTTTTAAAAAAAATAACAAAAAATGTTGTCAGAAATCACCAGATCAGATAATGAATGGAAATGAAACAACCACAACCCACAAAAACAATTATGTGGTAGACAATATTCTCCCCCCCCCCCCCCCCCCCCCCCCCAGGTATGTGATGAAGGGGCTGGTGGCATCCTGCATAAAGATGTTATCACATATACACAGTCCCACTCCCCAGGGTATGAGGACCCCACCCTGCCCTAGCCCTACCATGATATTAGGCAGGGTGGCATATCTCGGTTCATTCAGCCGCAGATCTGCTGTGACCACCGCAGGAAGTTTGACCTTGATGGACTCCAGACCTCCGTCCACCTCTCGGGTGACCTTCAGGTGCTGCCCATCCATGTCCAGCTTGGAGGCAAACGTAGCCTGTGGCCAGTCCAGCAGGGCAGCTAACATCTGGCCAGTCTGGTTGGAGTCATCGTCTATTGCCTGTGCAGAGGACAAAGGTCAACCAAACATGACACCCGTCAGATGATGCTGAGAGGAAACAAAGCTGTGCATGGGGACGACATTTTCTCAAGATAGTTTGGCAAGGAGCACGATCAACTCATGCCCAACTAGCACAAATAGGTAAAGGAATGTCGGACAATAAACACTGTAATAATGAAGTAATAATCAAAAAGAAGGAAGTACACTCAAACTTCCCTATCTGGACTCCCCACATCTAGGCACTCCCCTCTACTGGGCACCCCCTTCCCTTCTGCAGCTACAGATAAATGGACCGAGTTCTACAACACCACCACATTCTGTACTGTTGGTTTACTTTTCTTTTTTTATATGAAGTTGGCTTTACAAGATGAGAAAGAGAAAACTGTGCCTTCTGCTGGTTGTGTATTTGAATAATTATAAGTTTCATGTCTTGACCAGTGGACACCTGGCCCACAGAAAAGGGCTGTGATGACTTTAGAAGAGAACGTGGAAGTTGTTCATGAGCTTGAGAAAGGAAACCCTCAAAGAGTCTCAGCTTAAAAAAATTGAGGTTACAGTGAAGTATTCAATGCCTCAGACCTCTCACTGCTGTGACTTCTTAAGGCATTGAACCAGATCATTTTTCTTGTAAAGAAATGGCAAGATGCTCTAACTAGGATAAGAATGAACTCACTTCAACAAACATTTAGTCTATCTTTTACTTTAAAAAATTAAATGAGCATGATCTGTTGCTTGTATGTGTGTGTACACAAATGGTGTTCCCTGTATTAAGTACATAAAGGCATGAAAAAGTTTGCTAAATGCCCACAGACACTGGAGAATATACAGAATGTTCCTAGACATGACCGTTTCTGAGTTACGGGCACTGCCGGTCCCGAGCTGCTCAGATGTGGGGAGTTTGAGTGTACATCACCATGCGACTTCTTAATCTATTAGAATTCTAATGAATGCACACCGGCTATTTGCAAAACTGTGAAACATGATGCCTCATCAATTATATGGACCTGCAACTCTGCCAATCCTTACCTACTACCTTGCATTAGCAACATCTAATAAACTATCAGGCTTGCTGGCTAGGGATGTTAAGGTATCCATTTCCCTAAAGTCAGTGGAAGGACTCGTTGTGGGCCATGAGTAAACAACTTCCTAAACATCACATGACAGCTCCATGAGTTCCACATCAACAGACCTGATGGAATTAACAGTAAAAATGGAAGATCGTAGAACACCCTGTAAGCTTCCCAGTTCTATAATTAGGTATAATTATATTATGGGACAGCATGCACACATATATAACAGATCATGTGACAATACACATGGTTATTGATTGTATAAATGGGTGGAGATAAATACCAGCTATGACATCACGTTAGATGCCTGCTGAGATGTCTATATATATATATATATAGCTTCATTCAAATAAAAATGACTCAAGGACTACAATAGAGTGGATAATAATGCCAAGGAACTGCATATAGTATAGTGTTGGTGTGTGATAAACAAACACTCACCTGTTTGCCAAGTATGACCAATTCCACCTTCTCCTTAATGGCTAGTTTGGCTATGATGTTGGAGACAGCTAGGGGACCGAGGTCAGCAATATCATCAGATCCACAGCTCACATGCAGGGCTCGGTCTGCACCCATGGCCAGAGCTGTCCGCAAGGTCTCCTGCACAGAGATGCTTCACTAATAAACATGGCCGCTACTCCCTCCCTCCTGAGGCATTCACTCACTCATTGAAGATGGTTGACCTTTATGGAGTGTACTAGTAGTTATAATTACTTTAACCATGTTTGTATCAGTACAGGTTCTCTATGGTTGGACAAAACTTAATTCCTACCAATTGGCCTACAAACTATTCAGCAGGATGCCATAAACAAAGAATACAGTCATGTTGAATTATGATGTGGAATTGACATACATACATACACACACACCACCACCACCACCACACACACTCACACAACATCCACACACCCCTCCCCTTTTAATGGGTGAGCTACAGCTTAGTTATCTCCTAGATAAAGGAAGCATTCCTATAACAGTCAGGGCTAGTGCTAGCAACACAATCACTTCCATTATGCAACAAACCTAAAGTTGTCAACAAAAAAGGAGTCAACTGCCTACCAAGGTTATGTGTTTCAATCTGCGGTACCACGTGTATATCATAGCCTACAATACCTAATTAATCATCATCATGCTGAAAAGTTATCTTTCTATAAATCAGCAGTATCTAAGATGACGGCAGCAAGTTGGCAACAAGCAACTCCAATGCAATGTCAGGAATTGGCACTGGAGGAACTACCACTACAGTACTCAGTGGTGTGGGTGGCAGCTGAAGGATAACACTGGCACTACTGCTGCTGTCTGTCAGACAGACAGACAGACAGACAGGCAGGCAGAGACTTCAGAACATCTGGTTATGCAGCATTACTAAACTAGTATTTTACAAAGCTGTGTGTGTGTGTGTGTGTGTGTGTGTGTGTGTGTGTGTGTGAAAGAGAGAGCAAGTCAAATTGTGAACAAAACAAAACAAACAAAATATGTTTACATATGGGTAGACCACAAAATAAACAGGGAAGCTGTGGATTAATCTACAAAACCACTAAACTGGAAACTAACCAACACTGACATCATGTTGCTATAACGTTCACTAAACTCTATTCGTTTTGACTTTGCCACCCGGAAGTGAGAGGCTTACAAACGGGAGGACCAGTACCAGCTAAAAGCGACTGCAATTAAATTTTTGGGGGATAAGGTATTTGAAACTTTCCCGTCAAACCGCCAAGCACTGAAAAGTCAGATAGCTACAACTCCAACTAAATCTTCCAAATTCTCCCAAGTTTCAAGTTCTCCGTCTTTTTTTAAAATAATTGTTTGAAGAACCTAGGTCAATACTTGCGTAAGTAGTAGTGTAGTTGTGTTCCCTTTAGGGATACAATAAGCAACTGGGGATTTGCTATAGTTCTATTGCTGGTCCTACTACCAGGGCTCATAATAGACAGATACTTTAATCTGATGGCTTAATCTTGCAACATGATTAAATACAAAACCTCTGTTATGATAAGTGGATAACTGTGTTATTAATTTAGCAATGGGTCAAGAAAATGACTGCAGCTCCAAGGATTTCAATATCATTCCTAAAAATGAAATTGGAAAGATGCTTTGTAGATGAATAAAACAATATATATTGTGGAGATGGTCAGAGTTTGTTTTGTTTGTTTTTTGTTTTTTTTTTGGAAAAAAAAAAGAAAGAAGAAAGGATGCTTAAATAAAAGCATGACATATCTGATGGATTGTTTGGGGCAACTGGCATATATCAAAAGTGTCTCAGTAACATTCATACAGAGTTCTTGGCTAATGATTAAAAGTTTTTATCATTGATAAAAGTGTCACACCACTTCAAGGATTAAAATAAATACAAACTCCTTCAGTAATGAAGCAATACGAAGAGTGGTACTTTTTTTTTGAGAAGGGAAAGACAGATGGAATTTTAAATGGAGTCCGGTTCTGTCTGTGGGAACTTCTTCATATTATTGATTTCTCCTACAACAAAGGAAGTAAACGATTCATATATAAACATGACATTATTGAATAATGTGGAGAAGTTTTGTAGGCACATGGTGGACATTATTTTGATAAAGACAGACTAGAAGATATGGTAGATGAAATAAGTATTGAAGATGAGGATGCCGACAGACATTTAATTGACATGGCACTACAATTATCACAACAAAGTGAAGGTAATAACAGAACCAAATACAACTACAAACTCTCAACACAACTTGACAAATACAATAGAAAACATGGACCCTAACTTTCTCAATATTTCCAATTCCTCATGCCAAAATACTTCCACCATCCACCACAGCAATCTTCAATGCAGTGTATATAATAAATTGCTTAGTATTTCCTGATAATCCACCCTCAATGCAGTAAGAAATATTACCTGGCAATTCTACATCATAACACTCTCAACTTTCTCAGCAATTTTAATGCATTGCACACTTTTCCCAAGAAATTCCATGACAATGCTCTCCAACCATCTCAGCTATCTTCAACACAATGGAAGTTTCCTCAACAGTTCTATATCACAATGCCCCCCCCCCCCCCCACCTCTCTATGTTCCACAGTTGTCTTCAATGTAATCAACATGTTACCTCAGCAGTTTCACATCACAACCAAGCTTCAATCAATGTCATCCCAGCAGTTTTATAGCACAATGTCCCTCCACCTTCCATAGTTCTCTTCAATGCATTGAAGACAATCTTACCCCATAAGTTCAACATGAAAATTTTAGTCTGCCATCAGGAGTGTGCCATGCTAGCTCCAACAGAATTGATGCTTTGTCACAGCTAAAGCTATTAATATCTATCTAAATAACTTCTGCATTAATTCTTTGCCACATATTAATATCTAGCTAAATATTTGCTTTGTGCTTCCCTATCTATTTAATGAACCTGGTTATACAGCACTAGCAAGAAGTTAATTGTCAGACATCAGTTTTTCTCAGTTTCTGCTTCCCGCTAATAGGCAAGGGACGATAGTCCAGCTA
Source organism: Lycopodina hypogea (assembly GCA_963969325.1). Taxonomy (NCBI): domain Eukaryota; kingdom Metazoa; phylum Porifera; class Demospongiae; order Poecilosclerida; family Cladorhizidae; genus Lycopodina; species Lycopodina hypogea. The sequence goes on along the minus strand of OZ017793.1, from coordinate 3,180,849 downwards.
CATTCCTCTGGTCTGAAGAATGCCTGTACTTTCCTTATGAACTATACACCTAAATGCTGATTCCTTCTTCGCAGAGCTTCAGGAATAACATAGGAAAAAACACCACTTCAGGCAGAGTTGGATGATATCTGAAATATTGGAAATAAGAAAATATTGAAATTTTTATAGAGATTTTTCGAGCGGAAAAGTCAAAGCAAACGGACTTTAGTTCTGTTAAATGACATCATCCTGGGTACCACATACCTCTGCTAGTTCAAACAGACATGTCCTGGTTAGTTTGTGCCCCTCTTTTTCTCCTCCTCCCCCTTCCATCCGCTGTGTGTGTGTGTCTGTGCGCACGCTGTGTATGTGTGCGTGGACGTACGTGTTGCATGTGACCTTTATGCACCGCCACATTGTTAAATATTGAATCTTGCATGGTATGATAAGTAGGACCAATTCTGCAACATTTACCAGTGCAAGGAGGACAGTGAATAATAGATCAATCATTTACACTTTCTTGAAAAGAAAAAAAGACCAAAGAAAATGTGTTGTGTATACTATACAATAGTATTTCGATGGAGTTTCTTTCTTGCTTTTTGAAGGGAGGGGGGTCAAATGCATTCCCTGTAATTAAATTAATTGATTCCTACCAGAAGATGTGCAGGCACATTGACCTACCTAGCCCTAACCCAATCTCCACCAGTGCCCAGTTCATTGGGCTGCACATTAAGACACATCATAACTGAGTGCTTCCCTTGCTACAGTGGCCATCTGAAGGAGAGCCCTCGCTGGTCCTTGAAAGTGCTGAAGCCATGTTTGATAGAAACAATTCCAGAATAATGTTCTTTAGCTTTAGCCAGCATACATGCAGGAGTGAGCTGAAATCTTTGAAGATCTCTTACCAGAAGTAAAGTTTGTTTATTTTCAGGTTGTTATCATGTTATATAAAAAAAACGTGTTGTTCTGCACTAAAAGAAACTTGTATTGTGGTTGGAAACATAGTCCCTGATTCGAAACTTCCACCCCATATCGAAAAAATGGGCCTTGGGAAAAATTGATCCCATAGTGGAAATATAGGTACTAGATTGCTAACATGGGCCTAGGTTGGAGGGGGGGGGGGGGGTAAGTTGATCCATAGATTGGAATCGTGGGCCTACGATTGGAGACATTGGTTATCAATTGACCAGATATTGTAATGCCTTGCATATTTCACACGTGGATCAATGCCTTGAACAAGTCTTGGGATACTTGATTGAGCGCAAAATTTCACTTTGGTGAATTCATGACTGAATTTTCTACTAACAGAAATGTCCAACTAAAATAGAATAGAAAAGTTCTCATCATGACGGCCACTGACAAAACCACTTGACAATTCCTCTCCATCTTGTCAGAGATCTAAGCAAGAATAGTGGGCATTTATGTGATACAATGGCAGGACACTTCTCGAAACTTTCACAAGAGTGAAGCAAAACTGATGGAATGTTAAAGTGAAGGCTACATTACTGCAATGTGTACCCTAAAAAACAACAACTTATATTCTGCACATATTCCATACCTATAGATTGGATTTGATTAAAACATCATATGAAATTGAGCAGCAACCACTCACCTGGCTATTTCAGAGAGTTGATGGACTGATGCACTGACCCCCTCAACTCCTCTAGTAATTAAGAACAGTGTGGTGCTTTCAGTCACCACTCCTCACCATGGATGGGAAGCAGCCAGCTGAAGGAACCAGACCAGCCATCAACAAGTCCACCTCACCTCACTGTGGGCCAATACTCTCCGACCACTTCTTGCACTTCACTAACAACAAACCAACTTGAAAGGTCAAGTCGAGGTGGAAGCCTGACCATCTTTTGTTGTTCACAAACACCAAACCAATATATTTAATTTAATCGAGTTATAAAATTGACCAAAGATGTTATCTGGATAATTATTGTGACGACTGAACCACTACCAGTTTCCTTTCACAAACATTCTATTTTCTTTTGATTCATTAAAAAAAAAATTGAAAAAAGAGAGAGGGAAAGAGTTGTCTACCTGTTTCTACTCATACAGAAAAAGCGAACCAATTGGATGAAATATGATTTAAATATAAAAATTGTCCAGATGATGGTTTTCAGCTAAAAATATCCAAATTCCAGGATGAAAAAATCCATATTATATATATATATGTATATATATATATATATATATATATATATAGTCCATCAGGGTTTCATTCAGGATTTTTCAGCTGGGGGGGGGGGGGTCCAGCTAGTCTCGCCAGCCAAATCCTTTACCTAATCATTACGCTGAGAAAGAGTTTGACCAGACACTTTCCTGGAGTAGCTAATAAGCAAAGGGTCTGGTCGGCCAGACTAGGATTCAGTAAGAGCAGTATGCAGTCTGGTAATAAGGAGGGGGGGGCTATACCCAGTCTGGTAATAAGGAGGGGGTGGGGGGGGGGGGGGGGGGGGAATATACCCAGTCTGGTAATAAGGAGGAGGGGAGCTATACCCAAAACTGGGGAACAAAACGTCTGATGACTTTGACTGCTCATAACCTTTTATAATTGCTCTGTGAAGATAATTCTATGCTCAAATTGTTCCTTGATCTATGTGCTTTAAAATAATTCAAATCACGTGTGATTTGACTGTCGTTTGCAAAAATGCATTCAGAATCCGCAGTTGCTCAAATTCGTAGACAATTTTGGGGTTAAACCCTCTATTTTGTTCACTTACTGAAGTTAAGCACTGTTATGCCTGCTCAGTACTTGGATGGGTGACCACCTGGGGACAGCAGATTTTGTTGGTGGTTTCCCCCCCCCCCCCCCACTGCTCTCTCTTCTTACTTTACTGCAAAGGGCACGATTTGACGGGCTAAATTTATAATTTCTCACAAATTTACGCCTACTCTTAATATAAAGTTATTCTTTAGGCATATTTTGTCAGAAGATAGCAAGACAGAATTACAGTAACTAAAACCGTTAATGAATCACAAGCTGCCTTATGGAACACACGTGACCAATTAACAAAATTTACAAAAGCCACCTCTTCTAATTGCCATAACTTATGTGTAATCAATCATTTGTCCCTTTTCTCTATAAAATACATTTAGATATACTAAGGTTACAATAACAATCTTTGATCATTCCCACTATTAAGCTGCTTTTACCCAATGATACTGACTCTGTTACTGTCCTGGCTTTAAAATGAAGTACTACTCATAGCTACATGTACTTTGAAACTAGTAAAAAATTAGTGGGGGGGGGGGGGGGGGGGGAGGGGTATCCCCCCCATAGATCTTGAGTGGGAGTCTGGACACCCCCAGTCCCCCCCCCCTTGGATGAAACCCTGTCATAGTTAGAACGTTCTCATGTGTATGTCCAAAGAAAAGCTGTTAAGTACAAGATATTAAGTCAATTGGTAATTGTTTAGTGTTTAAAAAATTGAGCACTTGAAATAAATAAATAAACTTTTAAGACAAATACGAATATTCTGTACAATGCAACTATACATGAGGAATTACAAGCCCCTCCCTCCTACACTCTCTAGACTGATCACAAGCTAATGAGGTGGTTACCAGCCACTGGAATATAAGAATAGGCAGTATTTATAAAAAAAATAAAAAAAAATAATAATAATAAATAAATAAATAAAAAATAAAAAAAAGTTGATAGATTTGAAATGCAGACACAAGAAAGCTGGGATGGGGAGGAAACATGCCTCTGCACGAGTCTGACACGATGTGTTCTAACAGATCTACTAGTAAACAGATCAAAACTAACTACTGCAGGTTTCACCTTGCATTCCTGTAGTGTTGGTCAGCCCTACATTAACTTGTATTCACAAAGACGGGGGACATTATTTTTTGATGAACACATAGAGACCACGATTTGAATTGGTTGTTTAACTCTGCATAATTAATTTAGTAGTGATAATGTGAACCGGCCATGTTGTTGATCAAACATTATAAGCACTGACATAAAACAAGTCCACTCTTTCTGTGTTCAGGGAGCAGCAACAAGCCACACCCCTCCTTGGGTGTCTAACCTATGATACCATGACCAGATCATCACAAATTTTTAAATTCCTTTTTTTTAATATTTTTTTTATGAAAAGTAAGTGGACGTGTCATAATAAAAGTAGATAGATTGAAATAGGACATGTGGCTCTAGCTTGGAGTATGAGGTTAACTCATACTAGTTACATGGTGTAACACACCTGATATATGCCCAATATCTCATCGAGATGAAAAACCAGAGGAAGTTTAGATTGAAGGTAAAGGGAGGTTGACTATTTGAGATAAGATCTTGAATGTTATATTACCAACATTTATCCACAGGTCCAATCTAGTGATTTATTAAAAAGTTTAAAAAAATTTTTTCCTTAAGTTATTCATGCAATTAATACCATGTTTAAACTTCTCCCCTACAGACAGGTTACCATGTACTTTGCTATTCAATTTCCTTATGGATATTCCTATATTTTTGCAGTAATCTCATTAGCACGATGATGAATAATTACTTCCCTTCTGTGTATACCTCATAAATTAGAAATTATACACACCAAAACTAAACAGGAACAAAATTGATTGGAAACTTCTTACCAAAACCCCGCTCACTTATGATTTAATGTTTTGACTTAATAATGACTTATTCGTGAGTTAAAAAAACCCAACAAACCCAACAAACCCAACCATAAATTGAACCAGACACCTTAGCACTGGTGTTTCTGAGAAAGTTTCTTAAGAAGAACAACAACATCATCAAGAAAGTAATATTTAGATTCTGTGAAAACAAGTCTGCAGGTAAAAAAAACAACAACTTGTACATCTATATATATATTAGAAGACCTACCTACGTAACTATGTTCATCCGTTTCTCAAAATCCCTCTGTTAGATTTTGACCAAACTTTTAGGGATGGAGGAAACCCACCCTGAGATGGTTTTATGCCAGGTGGCATGTCTGGGAAAATATAGAATTTGTCTGTCTGTCTGTCTGTCTGTCTGTCTGTCTGTCTGTCTGTCTGTCTGTCTGTCTGTCTGTCTGTACCATCATTCCGGCCAAACCGGTAGGTGGATTTCTCTGAAACTCGGCATGATGATAGGTTTTGACCCAACTTAAAACGGCTAATTTTTTTTTTTGTTGCAAAATGGTTACCATGGTAACAAGAAAAGCCAAAAATGGTATTTTGGCCACTTCTCTCTTAATAATACATCTTCTCCACCATCACCTTTCTTACTGGCAAGACATGTTCAACAACTGGATTTTAGCCTATATTGGCCGGGCAACGCCGGGTATATGCTGCTAGTATATGTGTAAAGCAAATGAATACATTGGATAGAATTATGAAAAAAATAAGGGAAACAAATTGTACCCATACATGTACAGGAAAAACAAAAAACAAACACACACAATGGCCATGCACCACCTTCCCTATCAGGTGCCATTCATTAGGCATTTCTCTCTCTCTCTCACCCCCCCCCCCCCCCCCCCCCACCTAATAATGCTCCCCATGAGGACTCCTATTCATCCTTCAATGTCCCTTCTACTAACCTGCCGAACACCATGAGACCTGTTCTGCCCTTGTCTACTTCACTTCTCCATTAATTGATCTATTGGGGGTCTTGCAGAGGAAGACCCTTTACCAGTTTATCCACACTAGTTTAATTATGAAGACATGCAACATGTGTGGTTGTGTGTGGGAGAAAACAGGCACAGATAAATAGATGCCGTGGGGATGGGAGGTTAAATTTTTTTTTGATAGACCTGGAAAAAAAAAAAAAAAAAAAAAAAAAAAAAAAAAAAAAAAAAAAAGGCATAAAAAGATCACATTAATGTAAACTGCAATGTGGTAGACCCTTTACCAATTGAAATCAGATGCACCAATATTGTACTGCATAGAGTTGATTAAAAATGGATGCATCTATTTAAATTGGTAAAGGGTCATCTAACCTGCAGTTTACGAGGTATAATCTTGGGTCCGTATATTTATTTTTCTCCAGTCAATCCAATTCAGCTTTATTATTCCACAATAAAGTTTTTATCTCTCATTCTTCGCAAGTGCTCATGCAATGATTGTTAATACTTACACAATTTGGGGCAGGATTGTTCATATAATTATTATCATTTGTTTCCTTCAGAATGGCGATTGTGATTGTCCTCTTGGCAATGAGATCATTTAATGAAACATATGCCCTGACATGAACTTTCAGAATGTTCTATTTCATAGTAAAATCATAAACATGAATGTGATACATTTTTCTCTTTCTCTATGAACAACTTTATAAATTGAAGGAACACACGACATGACCACATACATATGAAATTAATATGCATATACCACAGTTGGGAACAAAATGAGTTTATTTGGTATCGGCAGAGATGGGGTGGGGTGGGGGGGGGGGGGGGGGAGTGAGGACCAAATGTCAAAGAAACATGAATATGCCTCGTTCCACCATTTTATAAATGTAGTGCCCATGTGGACTCCATATGGATGGATTCCTAACTCTTCACCACCGTGCTTCCATTCTTCCTATGCCTGTAAATGACGGCAGTTGCTCCACAGTTCAGCATACTCCTCAGGGTAGGCAGGCACTCCATCAGGAGCGGCCCCTGTCATTTGGGATCCTCTGGTTCACCTCTAACCTCATATCCCATGCAGTCTGTGAGTGGGTGAGCTCTCATGAAGTACCTGACAAGGAGTATAGACTGTGGAGTACATGGCAGAACCAGTCTTCCCTGGTGTCCAAACATCTATACTATAAAGGAGATTTGCACCTGAAGTTAGACCCATGAAACCATATATATATATATATATATGGGGACATCAGCAATTGTCCATAGGCATAGCACCATTCAGAGAGCAGTTACATCATTCTACTCCGCATCTGAAAAAGAAGACTATATCGGGCAACCATGCTTGCTTGTCACTGTCCAAAACACAGCAAGAACCATTCTTACTCCCAAGCCACCTCCTTTCCCCTCCCCCTCCCCCAACTTCTTCAGCACTCTTCTTCTTCTTCCACCTGGTTTAATCTCATTCAATATTATGAACAGTATTTATTATTGGCAGATTGTAACGGATAAACCCTTTACCCGTTTTCATCAATCTATTTTGGTTGGATTACATTGAAATAATGAACATATATTATCATTTATTGGAACTCATTGGAGTCGTCTGGTACTAAATTAATGTGCTTCACTATGTACAGTCTTATGAAATTTACCCTTCCCCCCAAATTAGCAATTTTGGTAGTAAGTGAAGCTAACAACAGCTGCAGTCCAACAGTATTCCCTTGAGAGAAGCATGTCGATGGTGAAACTAGCTTATCAGCAAACATGAGTGAAGAAATGTTGGGATAAATTTCATGTCAGGAAACTCACTTCACCAGGTGAAGGGTAATCAATGCCACCTGTTTGTCTATTAACTATCTTAAGGTAGGGTCACAGTGTGTGCACCCATTGAATTTGCGATACATAGTGCGTTGGTAAAAATAGTACTTGGGTCTACTCTTGTGTTGTGGATGAGATTAGTAAAAAAACACCAAAAAAAAGAAAAAAAAAAATGCTCCTTGCTGTGCATTCTGACAAGATCTTGTGCTCTAGTGCACACAATTTTAAGTATGTGTGGTTAAGTCTCTGTGGTGCAGGCACTGCTAGCCTACCTTTATACTTTAGTCCTACATAAACTAGATCACCTGGAGGTCACTGGAATAGAGAGGCAGATGAGTGCATTACTAGTCTTGTCTATTAAACCTGAACACAGTCATTGCACTACACTATCCCCAGCCACTAGTAATTTAGACAAACTTTGAGGACACTGAGTCATGGTACAATTCTAAACGTGTTGTGTCTATTGAACTAAACCAGAGCAGGCATGATCTTTACTCGGCTGCAAACAAACCCAGAGACAGTGAAATGGAGAAGTGGTTACACAAAGGATAGAGCAGTCTCAGAGAAGAAGGTATGTAGTGACCATCAAAGTGCAGAGTTTGACTACTGACACTAAACCAACTTACGTGTTCTCAAAACAATGCTACAATTTTATTTACTGTTCACATAATCTGTTCACTGTTCACACAATTTGTTTACTATTCACACAATTTGTTTACTGTTCACATATTTTTGGTTCTAAAATGTTATCAAACAAACAGCTTTTAATATGTCGATAATTAACAGCTTTCATTTTCTGATGACCTCCCTTGAGTGAAGCTATGGAAGCCACACATCCTAATCACAACCCATACATGTGTGCATGAGTGTGAACGTTACACAATCTAACACCCTAAATAATATCCCTCCCTCCTCCTCCTCCTCACCCCTATGCAGTCACGTGACAGAGACGGTATCTTTACGTAAGAAACCACCTGGTCTTTCTCATGCTATACGTCAGCCATAATCCCTATCCTCCACCACTGGTGAAAGCAAGTTAGCCAGGGTAGTTGATACATGAAGTTAAAAATTGTCATCTTCCCACTCAGAGACCAATCATGAATTAACAGCAGCCAGGCTCTTGACTAACTGTGACTGGGCATCCTCTATGCCCAGGAAATACAGGCACACTCAATAGTGCACAACACCCACCCACACAAGTTGTTAGTTCTCAAGAGTGACACATCTTCAGACTTCATCTTGTCTTTCAGTTCCTTGAGCATAACTCTTCTCCTATGTGGAGACCCCAAACTAATCTGATTCATCCCTGTTGAGGAGCTTTATCATGTTCTACAGAGAAAGTCAAATTTCCCTGGAAGATGGTCAAAGAGAATATGGAGGTCTTGGTTACAAAGATTCCACCATGTGACAGAAGAGGTTACGAGTCTCCAAAAATATTATTATACGCACATGCTGCGGATAATTATCTGCTTGATGAAGAGCCATGCTGTCCGTGTTCGCGTGAGACTAGCACCCCTCAACCAACGCCACTTGCACAAACATAAATCGAATTCAGAGATCAGTGAAATAATTAAGTTGTTTGCCTGTGTTTATCAAGCAGGAACTACTAATATATCAATAACACTATTTAACATTTAAGGCCTGTCCACACTGCACACTAAAACCGGTTTCACCCGTGTCTGGAACGGGTTCCATGCTTACATACTACACCTTATTACATCCCAACCAGTTCCACCTTCAGAAGGGTAGGCTTCGAGCAGCTCAGATTATTTAACATTCCTGTGGCTTTATTGTTAATGCTCACTAGCCTCCATTTGTGCAATGTCACTGCAGAGGGAAAAACATAACAAAGTAGCACAGGAAAAAAATAAAATATCCTGTTTCTATACCAGGTAGAGGAAAATGAATTAACCAGCACAGCCAATTATTCAGCCGACACAGGTGTTGTGGAGCTGGTTCAGCACTATGTCAATGTGCAAAAAAGAAAACGTTTGGAACCAGGTGATGCTGGGGAGAGGTACAAACACCTTCGTAGTGTGGATAGGCCTTTAAAAGTCAAAGTTGACTGCACACACACACCCACCCATGCATGCACACACACACCCACCCATGCATGCACACACACTCCACAAAGCACTGTTACATCAGCTCCACTTACATCATTACATCTCTCAACCCAGCCCACCCACCTCAAGTCCACCCACCCATTGTGTGATTACAAGATAACAATACTTTACCAACTACAAGTACATGTGCAGTACTGTTGGGGTATTTGTGATGAAGAAACAATACTGTAGCTCATTGTCGAGAATAGATGTCTGGATGGAAGCACAGATGGAGGGGAGGTAATGGATGTTAGTGGATTGCTGACACTGCACTAGTACTGAGTTCCACAAACACATGTACTGACTGACTTACGCTGCATCGTAAGTAATAAAGACAAGCTCACTAATGGAAGGGTTTGAGATACAGCAGTCCCTCTTTTGAAAGACCACCCTTAAATCCAAAAAAATTGCTCTCCCAAAAGAGGTGGTCTTCCAATAGAGGAAAGTTTATACAGCAGATGCATCTTGCATGCAAAAAGAAGAAAAAGTGGTCTCTGAAAAGATGTGGTTTTCCCATGGAGGGGTCTCTCCAAAGAGGGATTACTCTATTAGGTAAGGTGTGATGTCTGCATATCCCTTGCCTCATGACTGCTCACTATTCCTCACCTGACATTGCTGAGGTCCACAGCTAACTGCGATAATCTCACTAACCACTTTCTTCTCCTTCAATCGAATGGACTAAAAGTAAACCGAAATAGCATACATGATGTGATGTTAGTCCAGGGGGGGGGGGGTATGTCCTTATGTAGATGGCAAACCTCTTCCAGTGCAATTTCATCAAACGGGTTCATGGAATGCTTGACCCCTTGCGTGACCACACCCATCTTGTCAGGCCGTACTCTGATCTGGATTGAAAAAGGGACACAAAATATTGGACATTGGAAGTAATGGCTACGGAAGATAATAGTTGAGCTTGATATACACGCCAACAGGGATTGAACCAGAGGATTCCTCCACTAACCAAACTCCTCCCACCTCAAATAAAGGAAAAATAATGCTTCATTAGTTTGTTTATATTCAAATTAGTTTATCCTAGGAAGCTTCACTAAGCCCAGCCTCAGTTGCAATACCAATGGTTATGTATGTGTGGCTAGAAACAATCTATTAACTCAAATGTTTGTGGATAAATACCATAACAACTATGAAATAATTGCATGAAACCATCAATTATGTTCATGCTAGCACACGGGGAAATTCTAAATTATGGGGGAGGGGGGGGGGGGAATATCCACCTACAAATCTTTCACCATTTATTCCCTTATCCCCTCCCTCCCTTCTCTCTGCAACAATACTTGCTAGCACCATGTAGTGGCATTAACACCATGCAATGCAAACTAACACCATGCAATGCAAATTAACACCATGCAATGCAAACCATATGCAATGCAAACTAACACCATGTAACGTAGACCAGTTCATATTATTGCTCAGTCATGATAGAGGAAAGTTACATACTAGACACGAGAACTAATTCACTAAGTCCATAGTGGATATGGACATTTCCACCGGGATAAACCCCCCCCCTCCTCCTCCCCCATATTTGTAACAGTAATACTTCATATTATCCAGAACTGTAATAGCTTAAATACCGAACCCTCACTTTAACAGCATAATCTATAACCCTCTTGCACCCCACTAGTACTCGCAGAGACATGTTGGTATTCCTACTTCGTAGGCTGTAGTCAACGGCACAGAATTTCAAAGGAAATGGAGGTGTGCATTAATAGTTCCAGTAGTCACGTGCAAATGAACGCACCCACAAATCAATATTAAAAAAAAAAAAACAAAAACAAAAAGAAAAGAAACGAAAAAAACCACAAAAAAATTCTAAGTATTGTGAGGGACAGTGTACATCAGATAGGGTAGTGTTCATGTGAAAGCTGTTCAATCACGGTGTAGTACAATCTCGTTGTTATGTCCTCATAAAAAGCAAAGCGTAAGTATTTAGAGAATTGGAGCTCATTCAGTTCGACTCCACTACGAGGTGCCCCGGAGCAGTGAGTAGTGGCAAGAAAGAGACCAATATTGCGGTTAGTATTGTAGATCTGGGTATAATCTCCTTCCTAAAAAGGTGAGATGAATAGTGACAAGAGGAATCATCGGAAAGGCAGTGGTGATGCTGACCGAGGAAATGGTAAAGATGTTTGTGTACTTGCTCAGCTGTGGCTGAAAATTATTCTATTTCTCTTTTTCCTGGTTGGTAATTTCCAGCTACTGAACCCCCAAAGCCTATGGCAGTGCCTCCACGTTCTGTCCAAGTTACCAGCAGGGGAAGATCACAGACAATAGTCAGGAACATGGACTCCAGACATCTGCTTATTGGGATGGGCTTCCCCAAGAATAGAGCGTGAGTTCCTTTCCCACCTTCTCCATATTCTGTGTGTAGGTTTCCCTAGTTTCTGTCCATGTGAGGAATGAATGAATTCAAATCATGTGTTCAGAGAAGAAACACACTTGATTGTGCATGCATTTTGCCTGTAAATGTACAGCTGTGAATATGCAGCTGTGATTGGAACATGATGTATGACAAGCTTAGCCTTTGTTGACATTGCTAGCCTCCATTCTAATGATGACTTCTTTTTGTTATTTTATATAATCAAAAATAATATTTAACTCGTGTAACCATTCTAAAAAAAATCTTATCTTGACTGTAAGTTTCAGATATAAATGAGGTAAGAGGCGTAATGCAGACTTACCTTACTTATATTAGACAGTGGCCTTACCCTGAGTAATGAAAACCTACTTTGTTAAGACAGTGGCTTAATTCTGTGAGCTAATGCAGACTTACCTTGTTAGACAGTGACTTGACTCTGTGAGCTAATGCAGACTTACCTCGTTAGACAGTGGCCTTACTCTATGAGCCATATAAGTGCCTCCCCCTGACATAACCATAAAAGTGTCCTCCCCGCACTTGGGATCAATGTTGCTAAAAGAGCCGAACTTCACTGTTGATGAGACATAAAGATGTTCAGCATCCGAGGAATCGAGTAAGTGCATGGTCTGAAATCACTCGCAGTTTGTATTCTTGATGTGAAGCTGTTCTGCTTGAATGCTTGGCTCAACTGGGAGCAGTAACTGCTCAGGCCTAGGAATTTTGGTGTGCTTCTCCAGAAGGTATCATTTTATTAGGAGTGGTATCACTTGCATGTAATTTGAGTGGTTCTAAATTTTTGCAAAACGGGAGCAGTGGTTCAAATGATTCAACATTACGTAAGCCAAGCACTCGGCATGATTGGAAGCTCTTCTGGTCCCTGTATTTCTGACACTGTTTGCTTCAAGTGCTTCTTTCTCTTGGCGTGATATAGCCTGAGGGATGTTGTGATGCTTGTAGATGATTATGATAGTTTGTGTCAGTACTCTCTCTCTCTCTCTGTGTTTGTGTAGCCTGATATGTCAAAAGACTTGTGATAAGGAAGTTTACGACTCTCAGAGGTGGTTCTTTAATATGCTTGAAATAATCTCACGAGTTGTACTCTAGAGATCAAAAATAATTTTATTGCATCATTAGTTTGTCACTATCTTGAGCCTACCCTTCCCTACTTCTTTAAGTACTGTAAAGTCCAGGTCCACTCAGTCATCTGAATTTTCTCGGAAGTAAGGAATGCTCAGTTTATTGATGTGGCAGTCAAGAGTGTTGCCAGGGATGGCATCTCTGGATCCACTCCATCTGATATATATGATTCACTCCATATCTGAACCAATTAAATTAAGGGTGGAACTGCCATCTCAAATAGTTTTTTCAGCAACATATCCTTTTTTACACGTCCATGGAGAATATATATGGCTATGTGCCCTCAACAGCTGCCACAACTTTGAGAGATGCCAAGCCATACTTCACTATTCTATCTATGCATGCAGGACTCTATTTGTAAAGTGGTTACAGTTGTAACTAATGCGGTTACTGTGCACCATGTCTAATTATAGAATGACTAGGAGGGTTGGTCAGTTTTGCCTTGGTAAAAAGGTGAATTTTTTTTAAATAACCAAAACATAGGCAACATCTGCGAAGCACTCCTCTCCATAGCAAATGAAACAATTAGCTACAATTAAAGAATAATAGCAATGAAAATCTGGACTACCTTTTTTAAATTTTTATTTAAAAATTTCTAAATTATTATTTTTTTAAAACTAATATTTACCTTCCACTGCTCTAAGTCACCTACAGTAGCAGCACACCCAAAGCTAACTGACTTGAACATGCACTAATTCCAGCTAGAAATTAAAGGCCTGTCCACACTACAAATGAGTTTGTACCTCTCTCCAGTAACGCCAGGTTTCAAGCGTTTTCTTGCATCCACACTGTCATAGAGCTGAACCTGCTCCACATTACCTGCATGGGATGAATAATTGGCTGGGATGAATAATTGGTTTGCATGTACCTCGTATAGAAACGGGAAATTTTATTTGCTCGTGTGCTACTTTATTCTGTCTTTTTTCCTTTGCAATGTCATTACACAAGTGGAGGATAAGAGGAGGGAGAGAGCTGTTAGTAGCTAAACTCCTAATAGCGCACATCAACAATAAAGCCACATAAAGTTAAATAATCTGAACCGCCTGAAACTTATCCTTTTGATGGTTTCAGGTGGAACCCGTCCCAGACACGGTGAAACTGGTTTTAGTGTGCGGTGTGGGCAGGTCTTAAGACTAATTATAGTTGGAAGAATGATGGCAATGAATATTCAACCAAGGAGGAGCACTCACTCACCACCTAGTCACCACAAAAGTAGCTTGTCCAAAGCCATTGAGTTCATCAGCTTGTGTGGTACCCTTTTTTTTAGTCCTATTTGGGGAGTGGGTGGAAATGAAGTTAATCAAGGTCCACCACCTGGAGTAAATAGCCCCACCAACTCTGATAGTTTTGTCATGGTCAGCCAACTTCTTTATATAAGATATTTGCAAATGGAGAAGGGGAAGAGGAAATTGGATGGAAAAATTGGAGAGAAAAAAAGAGAGTGATGGGAAGAAAGTCACAGAATGGACACAGGCATTTGGAAAAGAAGGAAAAAAGAGAAGGAAAAAAGAGAAGGAAATGAGAAAAAGGGGCAGGGGGAAGTAATATGTTTGTCCAGGTTCAAAGTGCCAACCTTGGTTTGGGCATCCCTCGCCTTAACCACCCTACTAGCCCATCCCCCCTCCCCCCCCCCCCAAAACCAGGGTTCACCGTTGATGTTGCAACTTATTTTATTATCTATTCCAGCACGCAAAGATAATGTAGAGAAATTTTCATCCAAATCAGTTCAGCAATTAGAAAAGCCTTGCTCGAATATAAAATAGGTCTACTTCTTTAAATAGATAGATAGATAGGTAGATAGATATGATTGTTTACTGAGCCTGAGGTGCAGTTGGTCATTTTAGATGCTTTGAGGTGATGGTTGATTGTTTAGCCCAGTGCAGTTGTGTGTTGCTCTGGTCTGTGGTGATAACTAAGTGGTGTGTAAGTACCTTCTACCACCATGCAGCTCGCCTACCCTTAATTAATTTAGAATGTGATTAAACCACTTGTAAATTGTTATTAGTCACTAGGGTACTTGCATGATTACATCAATTACAACCAGCCACGCCTACTTATTGTATCAGTGAACCACCAGCACCGTTGAAAATGTATTATATTCTTGAGAACTGCAACTGCTATAGGAATGGTGACTTTATAAAAATAAAATCCTGCATGCTGATAGAAATTCCATAATATTCTAGCTAGGATAGTGGAGAAAATTCCTGAAGAAAATAGGTCATGAAAGTGAACAAAGATTGGTTATGACTGCCAGCGAGCTTGCTGCTATTTTTCAGAATTCATTGACAGATTGCAATAGCGGTGCGTGTCAAACAGTTGCCCAGAAGTAGCTGCAGTTCTTCTCAGAATTCTTTGTCAGGCAGCACATGTGCCAATCCATAAATTCTTAGAGATGAGGTGCTGCCTATCAAACTGTTGAGAGAAGAACTGGCATGGCAACTACTGCTGTGCCGACATCACCTCTGGCAAATGTCTGACACTCACTGAGAACCAGCAGCAATTTCACGGGCAATGTCACAACTTACTTTTGCTTACCTTCACACTCCATTTTCTCCACAACCAAGGCTCTGAATATTCTGGAATTTGATATCAACATGCTGGAAATTGAAGTCACTATTTTTATAGTGTAGTAAAGCATGAGCTATTTTGCAGTTGCAGTGCTCAAGAATAGCATTGCCAGTCATGAAAACGAATGCATTTTCTATGACGCTAATGATTCACTGATACCATAAGTAGACATATTGTTAGAGTAGCATGACCTCTCACCTCCAGCCAGCTTGCGTGGTACACTGGAAACTCCATGCATAGATAACTGTTCAAAATCTTTTCTGCACACTGTGTAATTGAGTTCGTTTGAATATCAAGTGCTTGGAAAAATGTAGAAAAACTTTTATATGTCTCTAACAAATTTAACAAGCTCGTGTAGCCTGCCTCAAACTCTATAGGAGTTAATGGCCCAAGCAGTGGTGCTTATTGCTGATCATTCCTTATAATGCTGTGGTCTTAAGCACAACAACTGGGTCTGTGAGCTACAGCACTGAGCTAAGATATTTCAGTTACATTTTAAGTACTGGTAGCTTGCTTGTTATCAATGCATGACATGTGCACGTACAAACAGTTCAATTAGGAAAGGGGTTGACAGGATACTTGTGATTATAGAAGAACAAATGCACAAACTGTGGTGCATATTAGTACAATGTGTTGCATTATTTTAATGCTATTTTAGCATGTGTGGAGAAAGTGTTGTGTTACCAATATCAGACAAGCTCAACATATCACAACAAGAATCTTGAAGTGATTGACCAAGTGTTGCGTATTTTAAGCAGAAAAAAATGGCAGCTGTAAGAGAAGGTCGCATGCACACTCAGCTGTTCCTCATTCAAAGGAACCTTTTTTTATAACCAAGGCATTTTTCCCTTTTTTTTTCTTTTGACACAGAGAGCAGCTACATTGATTTGTGCTTGATGGTGCCCTCATGTGATGTATGAGTGTCTGTAGGAATGGAGGGTGTGTGTTTACTTACCTTGGTCCAGGGCCAAGGGCATATTTTACAAGGACTGTATTGTTTGCCAAAACATTTTTATCACCTATTAACTCTCTGGCATCTTGAGATACTTGAGCATCCTTGGGTGAGCAGGCAGAGAATGGCAGCGTAGCCCTTAACTTGCCCTAGCCCTTGCCCATATCTCACCATCAACATGAATGGGGTCTTCCTTGGTATAACCATTTCTAATCCTTATTAGACCAGAAGCACTAATGGCAGCAATATAATAGACATAAATAATGTAATTGCAACATACCCCTTATATATTTTTTAAATTATCTCCATATATTTTAAGTTATCTCCAAGGGTTTCTATTTTTCATTTGTTCACTTTGTACCTGTTATCCTGGGCTACTGAATGTCCTGTAGAAATACATTACACACTTACAGGTCATGCTTGTATAGGGTATTGAGCTAATTAGTGTTGCTGGGATATCTGTCTTCACTTATGTGACGAGTTTATACTGCCATACACCCCCATCACCCTCTCGTATGAAATGTAACCACCCCCTCTTCCTAATATTACTTAACACCTTTGAGTTATCAATGAAGCTGGCATAGTAAGCAGGTGTGTGAGGCCTGCCCCTGGGGCGGTGCCAAAACACATGCAGCTAGAGCACTTAGTGACCAGGTGTGTCTTGGGTTGGATCTCCAGACTCAGCCAATATGCCAGGTCAGTCTCAGCCTGAGGCAATGATATTGTTTCACCACTGTTTCTAATCTAGTGTTCTGTCTGTGTACCACCTGCAGTCTAGTTTCTGCATGGCCATGGCAGGCAATAGTTCCATATGCTGTTCCTAGTTAGGAATTGATATTGCTTGCAGTCTGTGTGTCTCCCCTCTCTTGATGCAATCTCTGTAGCATTGATGCATCACCATCTTTCCCCTTTTGTCTCTTCCAATTGTTCCTGTTCCCATACAGACTTCTAATGATAGAGCTGTTTACTTTTCAAAACAACTCATTTCGTTTTTACCTGTGTCACACATGTCTAGGAACATTTGGAATAGTGGGTATGTACTTTTAATGTAAAGAAACCCTGTGGTTACAACTAAATCCTTTTTCTGTATAGAAACCCAAAATTTCTAAATCTTACCACAACTTTAACCTCATCTTAAGTGTTCTAAACAATTATTTCACCTGCTCTAAAACACTGTTTTAATAAATATTATAGTAATTATTTGCCACAGGTCTTAGTGCAGGACCTCTCTTGTTCATTATCAATTACAGGCCTGTTTTTCAAGTGTATTTCAATTTAGGAATGGGAGGGGTTGCTTTAAACTAATGGATGTGTACATGTTTACTACAGGTGAAGCAATACGCAACTTGTAGTTTTGAGTTGTCCACCTACTGATGTTGTTGCTATATTCATGGCAATACCTTGAAATGTCAGTGCTTTGAGGAGCAAGATGGAGGCAGTACAACATAGACGCTCTTTGAAGGAATCCTAGACTAATCACAAATTACTGCTACATTGTGAGATTGATGTATTTAGACAGGTTCTTTATTTCCTTAATTTTCTTTTATATGTTGAATCTGATCCTTATTCGCGGACTCCTTGAAATGTTAGACGTCACAGTCCAAACCCATCCCCACTGCCTCGGCTCCTCTGGGTCTTGGGGCATTCGGGTAGTTTACGATCTACACCGACTGTGACCCTGAGATCTGTATGTTATCATCACCCATCTGTAATACAGTACTGATCTGCAGATCAGACAGAATGTAGATGTGCATGGTGGACTAGAATTCCCAACTCCAATGAGGTTTATTTGTTTCAAAAATAAGCTGATAATACTCTTGTTTGCATGGGGGGTGGGTGTAAAGGTGGTTTGTTTGTGTGGGTGTGAGTTTGTTAAACCAGTGAGGATAATGGAACTCTGTATTTGTTCTTCAGGTGCACCTCTGTGCTCTGTTCAGTCTGTGGATTTTCAGCCATCTCTACAGATCAGTCTGGTCCATTTGTACAGAGGCCAGTCACAGAATGGTTCAATTTCTTGTACCATAATGAATAGAAATGAGATTTAAAGAACCTTGTTTTAAAAATCTACGAAGTTAACTTTGTTCTGGCTCATTAATGTTGTTTTGATCAGAAGTAATTATAGTAGCCATTATTTCTCTTCAATGTTGTTGATGTTAGGAATCTTGATTTAGTTGCATTATTAATGGTGGTACTATTACTACTACTACTACTACTACTACTAGAGAAGAAGAATAGGAGGTGGGGAGAAAATAGAATTCCTAGCTAGTTGGTGTAGTTTTTCTTTTTTTACGTACGTGTGTGTGTGTGTGTGTGTGTGTGTGTGTGTGTGTGTGTTGTACAGTTTTATATTTGTCAGTGGTCTAATAATGTGAATCTCCATTTGCTCATGCTTTTCTCAGCTGCACATGCTTCTTGCCACGCCCCCCAGTAGCAGATGTATACCTTAATTCATAGTTAGGATCTGGACTCCTAAATAATGGCAAAAATGAAGGTAAAAATTACTTATCAAGAATAGCAAATATGGTGGACTCTTGCCAAATTTTTCCTGGAATCATGTACTAGTATAAACGCTCTCAGCACCACACCTTCCACATGGCCAGCAGGGTGGGGTCATTGCCTCAGCATAAA
Organism: Lycopodina hypogea; assembly: GCA_963969325.1. Classification (NCBI taxonomy): domain Eukaryota; kingdom Metazoa; phylum Porifera; class Demospongiae; order Poecilosclerida; family Cladorhizidae; genus Lycopodina; species Lycopodina hypogea. Next base: position 3,161,721 of record OZ017793.1, on the reverse strand, counting down.
CAACAACCACAAAGTAGTGTACTCATCCTATATATTATTTTCACTAACTCCCTGCGTGTGTACCTGCCTGCCTGCCTGTGTAACTGTCAAGAAAAACTTTTGAACTGTGGGTCTTGGGACAGCAAATTGAACTTCATTCTGCTCCCTACTAAACTTCATTCTGCTCCCTACAAAACTTCATTCTGCTCCCTACATGGTCCTGGGGGTGCAGAAGGCCTACAAATTTCTTTAAAATGTCCAACTAAAAAGTTAGAGGTAAACTAAAGTCTTTCTTTTAAGCAAATTGTGTTCATAAAGTAGGTAAAAGATCTACATTGTATCCACCCACGCTCCCTGTTTTTAAAATGGCTGATAAAAATGCAAAAAAAAAAAACAAAAAACCAAAAAAAAATCAATGAAAGAAAATTAAATCTAGCTAGCCAGTGCCACTGAGAATGGAAGACTCTTTAGTGAGCTGAAGCTTAGCTAAAACAGCTAAGTACCTCAAGTTACAAGCCCCAATTCTGGGTTGTGGGCATGTCTAAAATTAATGTAAAATTATGAAGTTGGCAGAATATACTTGAAAATTTAAAAAAATTGTCCTATTTAATAGATAAAAGATAACAAATAATTTGAAATGTCTTCTTCCACCAATTCATAGAATGTTGATGAGAATAGTATCAGATCATTACCACCAATAAATAATTTTAAACCAGTGATAATATTTATAAAAATTAAATAATAAATAAATAGAAAAATAAATAAATGAAAAATGTAGTTATGAGGGGTGTGTATAAACTGCACTGACTCCGAATAAAATAACATATTAAAAAGGAATGAATGAAAAATATTGAAAGTAACTATGTTAAGGATGTAACTACACCCATTTATGGCTGTCCAGAAATTAGGTCAAAGTACACTGGAGAACACACAAGACCAATTTCAACTTCATTTTACCACCAGCTATGCAATTACTGGGAAAAAACAAAAACAAACAAAAAACCAAAAAAAAATACAAGCAAACAACAACCTGGCATGTGAAGTGGGGATGGGGGATGGGGAGCTATGTGGGCAGTGACCCCTCCCATGAATGAATGCATTGGGGTATTATTTAAAATATATCCATTACTGGACACAAATTAGACCAGAAATTTGAAAATATTTGGGAAAAAACAACAAATAACCCCCTACACCATCATGAGCAGTGTTTAAGGCTAAATACACTAGAAAATCAATAACTGAAACAGAGCAAACTGGAGACATTCACAATTGCTGAGGCAGCACTTGTTGTGGAAGTCATTTATCCAACAATTTCAATCACTGCCAAGCAGAGTTAATTGAAACTCTTCTAATTACCTTTTCAATAATATCTAAGATAGTGTTTGTTGAACATAATGTTTTGATCATCGAAAGTGAAGCTGCAAATGGGCCTTTGGTTGTTATGTCTGGGAATGCCCAGAAAGTTGCTCAGTTAATTGGTTAAATTTGATTGGCATACCATAAATATCACACGGTAACCATGACTTTAAATATTTAGGGTCAAAGTCGATATGACTGTGGGTTAAACTTTATTCTTGCCATCTATCTCTATCTATCTATCTATCTATCTACCTATCTATCTATCTATCTATATATATATATATATTGTTGTCACTGTTAAGCTTACTTGTTAGGCCCACCTTCGGTGGGCTGTGATCACAAAATTGTCTTAAGAAAGAACATGTCTTATGGGAGGACATGATTTTATTGATAGCATATATCTTGAGGGAGGTCATACTTTGTTGTAGGAAATGTCTTATAGGATGTCATGTATTGGTGGAGTGCATGTCTTCAGGATGGCATATCTTACAATATGTTGTGTTTTACTGAAAGATATGTCTTACTGGAGGTCATGTTTTACTTGAGGGTATGTATTATAGGAGGGCATGTTTTGCTGTTCGAGATGTCTTACTGGGGTACATATTTTGCAGGAGGGCATACCTCATCTGTTTTTTTTTATTATCTACAATAGCATTTTGTTTACTCTGAAACATGCTTTCCAAGAATTTAATGTTTGAATGGTTCTTCTTGGGTATGTAGGTTTTATTTTTTGTGGTCTCTAGGTTGACCTTTTTTCTTCTCTTTTTGGGTAAGCCAATCGGCTTCAAGTATGCTTGACAAACATTCCCTCAACTATGGTGCAATGCACCAGCTTTAAAACTTGTTGTTGGAATGTGCCAGACAATGATGGTGGGAGGTTTAGCTGTTACCATACACCAATAAGATTGGTTTGTGATCTTGGATGGAATAATTTTCATACTATGTAGTGGCTCTTTCAGTAATAAGCTCTTTTGGCAGGATAATTTTGCTTCTTTCAACACTGATCCTTCTGTGAAATTCTTGATAGTCATTACTTTGGTTGTGCAGGAAATTAATTTTGTTTTACAGGAATAGTGTTGATTGGAGGTTAAGGGGAGGGGGAAGGTGGTTAGTGGGAGCACAAAATTCTGTACCTTCAGCAGCTGTCCAGAAGCAGCTGTTCAGAAGCAGCAGTCCCTTGCAGCAATAGGATTTCATGGAACACTACTTCAGAGTTCATCAATTTTTTCTTTAAATTGCTGATAGTTTTTTTCCTGTTAACTTGGTGAGCTGTGTTAATTTAACATCTCTTTGATGTGGTAGCATGTGAAAGGCTATGCATTTCCTTTGATGGAATAAAACCTCGGATGTTGGAGAGCCTTTTTTTGGGCTTCTTTCAGTTACTACACTTGAGCAATGGGGTTTGGACAAATGGTACGGTATGTAGCTGTGGTTACTTCGGTATGTAGCTGTGGTTACTTCGATCACTTGAATATCATATCTGTCAATTTGCAACCAGATCCTTACAACTATTTTTTTCAGTTTATTGTCCACATATAAATATATAAACACCACTAGCTCTATTAGTATAAGATGAGGGGGGGGGGGGGGGAATGGACAGTCTTGGTGTTGTTTTTCCGAATGTTTAGAGTTAATTGTACCAAAAGATTTGGTACTGATGCTTGCCAATGTACTGCTGTGTACAATAGGACTCAGATAGTTAGTGGGTACGTCACAAAGAACTCCCACACACACTTGATTGGGCAACACAGAGTCTAATCATATCAACTGCCTGGACTGCATCAGCAACCAGGGTGGGGATGGGAACACACCAGGGGTGTGTCCTCCTTCATTTAGAGTCAATGCAAGCCTTTTGTGGTACAGCTTTATCATGTTAATAGCTCTGTGGGGACTCACACTGGATCAACATCACACTGGGTTGAAGCAGGTTGAAGTAAGTTGACAATGGCTCTATGGGGACACACACTGGATCAAAAACATACTGGGTGGAGGCAGATTCCTCCCACATGTTGTGTGTTTGTTTGTATGTATGTATGTATGTATGTATGTATGTATGTATGTATGTATGTATGTATGTATGTATGTATGTATGCACCCACATGTGTCTGTGTACCTCCCTATACTGGACTGGTCATTCATCAAAGAGCTTTGCCTAGTTACAGAGGCTATTGGGTGAACAGAGAGATGGATTATCAAAAATATGGTTATTGGAGAGAAAACTGTGTGTAGGTAGTGAGAGAAAAATGACACTGGGGTCGTTCTCAGTATGAGGTGATCACCCTCCCCAACTGCAGGGAATAGAGTGCACATAAACACATTATTAGCAGCTGCAGCTGTGTGGAAGGAGAGAGTGGGTGCTTTACCACACACCTTCCTGATGACATTAGGTTGTGCAAGTTTGAGCACATTTTAATCATGAAATTATAATACTAAACACATTATTTTGTCAGATTAATAGATATTGAGGTACAATATGTTTGATTTGAAGTTCTCTTGACTTTCCCTGCACTAGAAATTAACTACTAAACTATATGGTGTAGACATTGTACTCCCTTTATGACTGTACTTGTTCTACCACTTGTGTGAGTCCAACTGGTGTAAAAGATACTAAACACATCTTTGTATTTCAGAATGGGCATCCAATTGCAGGTGGGCTGGCAATCTGCTGAGTGGAAGAACACAGATGTGAAAGCCACACTCACACTGTCAAGGACCAAAAATATAGTATGAGCAGGTTTCAGCTGAAATAAACTAAATGAATGTAATTAAATTAAACACTTGTTCTTCATGTGTGAATGTGCACTATGTCCAATCTGTAGATTTACATCTGCTCTGCACATGGGCCATGCCAGGTAGGAATATATTTTCAGATTGGTCAAAGCAATACTGTATGAAGATATCTAGATTTAAAAGAAGATTGAAAATGGCCATGCTTATTATGACTATCATCTTGTGTTTCTTTGTTTATATACTAGAAATGTTTATATCTCATGCTGGCTGTTGTGGCTTGTTATAACCCACTGTGCTAAGTGGATAATACAAGTCTAATTGTTTGTATGTAAAGGGGGTACTCTGTGCAGCTGTATTACCAGAGAGCTACAGGTCTAATAATTTGTATGGACTACCACACCCTTCTCCACTGTGGGTGGAATGTGTTGGGATGGGGGGAGTAGAAGGTATGTCTAAGTTTTGATTGCCCAAGGGTGTCGGAATTAACAGTCTTTTGGTCTTGGCCAAGAGCTTTACCACACCTAGCGTGTCCTAGCCAGGAAGTGGCACTCATGCTCTTAATATGCACCTGAGATGGTTACTCACAGTTGAAGTGGAATGTCTACTTGTGGGCATCCTGAGGAGGTTGGTGCTGCCACAGGTTGTAGGCAAGTATGCCACTTCCTGTTTTCATCCAGGCTTCCTATGGGAGCATGTGTAAAAGAGGGGGAGGAAGGGTGTGCATTGGTTGGAGATGAAAACTTCTGTGATGTTGCACTATCTTGAACAGGTGTCTCCTGTGGTGCTTTGTCTGCCTGCAGCCACACACACTAGAACACACACACACACACACACACACACACACACACACACACACACACACACACACACACACACACACACACACACACACACACACACACTGGTATAAGAAACACTGGTATTCCTGCTTCTTCTGTGTGTGATGGACGTATTGGCAGCGCTGATCACATATTCATGTACCTCAATACACACCTCCCCCCCCCCCCCCCAAATTATATTTGTGATTTGTTTTGTGTTAGGATTATGTTTCTAATTGGAAATGAAAAGATTGATATTTACACATCAATTCGCCTGCATGTGCCCAGTAGAACCTACATCTTTTAGCGCATACAACATGTAACCACAGACCTATCTTTATTTCCCCCTCGACATATGATTTTAAACATAGCAGACAGTTTTGCTGTTTCTGGCCAAGCCAATGAGTAAGATGTGTTCCTTTACTCAGAATCCTTAGCTAGGAATCCTCAGAGGGTGTGTATGTGTGAGTGGATAAGTTATTCGGGGCTGTGGATGAGTTATTCGGGGCTCTGTAAGAGTGTCATAGATGGAGTATGACAGAGTTTTTTCCTCATGGACGCAGTGGAGGAGATCTGCAATTGAATTTCTTCTTTTTTTCATTTTAAGGATTTCAACAGGTCAAGAAGTTCTTTCTGGAGGGGAAACTCTTCTTCTCAGACATCTTTTATGCCATTCAATGTTGACATGTACATGCATGCTTTGTTATATTAAAAAAATAAAATAAAAAAAAATTAATAAATTTAAAAATAATAAATAAATTTAAAAAAAACAAAACAAACAAGTCAAACAGCAAAATATCATATGATGTTATTTTAGTGTGTGTGGTGCAGGCAATTATGTAATAGCTGGTTCAATGACACACAAAGCAGGAGCAGGCATTGTTAGGCCTGGACCATCTGCAACTCTAGCTTCTAAGCATCTTGGCATAGAATATCCCCCAAGGGAGCAAGTGCCACTAGTCTTTTTGTTGTTGTTCATTCTTGTGTCTCTGTATTCTGTCTACCTCCCATATCATCAGTATCTCTCCTGTTATAGCTATACAGCTATCTCTCCCATGTTTACTGACTATGCAGCCAGTTCTCTCTTTTTTTATTGACTTTGCAGCCAGTTCTCTCTCCTGTACTGACTATGTAGCCAGTTCTCTCTCCTCTACTGACTATGAAGGCAGTTTTCTCTCCTCCACTGACTATGCAGCCAGTTCCTCTCCTCTACTCACTATGAGGGCAGTTCTCTCTCTTCCACTAATTATGCAGCCAGTTCCTCTCTCCTCTCCTGACTATGTAACCAGTTCTCTCTCCTGTACTGACTATGCAGCCAGTTCTCTCTCCTGTACTGACTATATAGCCAGTTCTCTCTCCTCCACTAATTATGCAGCCAATTTTCTCTCCTCCACTGACTGTGCAGCCAATTTTCTCCCCTTTACTAACTATGCAGCCAGCTCTCTCTCCTCTACTGCCAATGCAGCCAGTTCTCTCTTCTCTACTAACTGCGCAGCCAATTCTCTCTCCTCTACTAACTATGCAGCCAGTTCTCTCTCCTCTACTCACTATAAAGGCTGTTCTCTCTCCTCCACTGACTATGCAGCCAGTTCTCTCTCCTCTACTAACTATGCAGTCAATTCTCTCTCCTCTAGTAGCTATGCAGCCAGCACGCAGGTACACAACTTCCTTTTTGTTGTATCAGAAGAACTGACCAAGTAGCTTTCATATTGAGGTGGCCTAGTTTATTGTCATTTCTCATGAGGATATATTTTGGTGTCTTTTCTTTTACTTATAGCCAGTTGTGGTTGTTCATCACTTATATATGGTTGTTCATCACTTATATATGGTTGTTCATCACTTATATATGGTTGTTCATCACTTATATATGGTTGTTCATCACTTATATGTGGTTGATGACTGTAGAGTTGAGACTAATTATGAGGTTTGTTGTTTCCTAATAAGTGCAGCATGTTTATGAGCATGACTAGATGTTTGCATAAGTCATCAACTTTACCCAAACCCAAATACTCCCTTTTCTTTGTGTGTGGGTCTCCCAAATTTATTTAGAAAAAGGTTTAGTAATGGTAATAAAAGTAATTACTACTGACGACAACAACAATGATGATGACAACAATGATGATGACAACAATGATGATGACAACAATGATGATGACAACAATGATAATGACAACAATGATAATGACAACAATGATGATGACAACAATGGTGATGATGATGATGATGATTATATTTGCAGAGAGAAGGCATTAGCGGCTACAGGTGATTGTGGAGTGCAGACTGCAGCCGACTGGTGAGCTCAACAGTCAGTAGTGCAGACACATCATCTTCCTACTCTCCCTCCCCTCCTTTTACCTTTAATAACTGTCCAAACATTACTCTTTCCCTGTTCTTCTGGGCTCATGAATATCTCTCCTATCCTCATTCACACACACACACACACACACACACACACACACACACACACACACACACACACACACACACACACTCACACACACTCACACACACTCACACACACACACTCACACACACTCACTCACTCACTCACTCACTCACTCACTCACTCACTCACTCACTCACTCACTCACTCACTCACACACACTCACACACACACGTGCACGCACACCACAACCACCACCACTTTCTCCTCAGGCTGTTAGCTCATGTGTTTGACCCTGAACTGGACCAGACTCAACCGAGGGAGTTTGTGATCTACGCCTGCCCCAGGGGGACGCTGGGGAGGCAGGTGGAGGACTACATGGAGACCACTCTCCTACGCTGTGGCCGAAATGGTGTGCACAAATCTTTCCCTCACGTCACCCTCTGTCAGTTCTTCAAGGTCAGTGTGGTCTGCAGGTGTGTTCCTTAGCTATGGGGCATATTCGTTCCTTAGCTATGGGGCATATTCACATGGAGAAAGCAGTTGGTTTATTTCATAAGCCACACTTAAACATTCATAGATCAATGTGGTTTTTGTGAATCAGGAAGTGAAGAGGTTGTCTTGGGGATGATGAACTTTTGACATTTTATATTTGATACTTCAACTATAGAACAATAAATGTTTTGCTAATATTCTAGTATTAGCACTGAATTTATCTAAAACTTAATGTGGTGGAGGAGTGCTTACAGTTATCACCCATTATGGATAATTGACAGCTGCTGTTTTCTGATTACTTGCAGCTGCTTCCTGTAATTGGGATAGGAGACATGTTATTCACATAATAATAAGCACACAAACTGGGTGGAATGGATACCAACATATTTATATAAATAATTTCCTAGTGGACATGTCCTGCCTCTATACTATGACACAATGTTGGGAAGCCATGAGAAGGGTAGGCATATACACTGTACACTGCATGTATATATATGTACATGTATATGTCTGCATACATATGTGTGTGTATTAATAAGTAGTGAGGATCGTGCATCTGTTATTGATGCATATTTCATTTAGAAATGCAGCTAAAGGTGGAGAAGCAATAATTATGTTTCATTTGCAGTATGGAACGGAACGGAATGGTGTCAGGAATGGTGTCAATGTTTGTACTGACGTCATTGGTATGCCCTCGTGGGCTCATTCCAATCCTGAGATATGAGCTTGCCACTCAAACATTGATACAGCAATCCATTGCCATGTGAATACAGTTTAGCCACACTTATGGTGGCATTCCCAATGCTGAAACTTCTGTTGTGCTTGTACAGATCCTTACTAAATATTGTCTAGCAGAAGATGTTCACTCACTACTGCAAGCTTGCTTTTTATAGAAACAAAGACAGCCAACTGACACAAAAGGAACTGCCATTTTAAATGCTGGAGGATTATTTGTATCTTTTTTTTAATATATATTCTAAAAATGCTTGTAAAGGGTCAAATTGCCTGATGGACAGCCATGCCTCCTTGTCTGTGGTGTTAATGCTACAAGATTTAATATTTCAAGGAGAAAAATATCAACTGTGCTCTACTTTTGTAATACTCATTTATTGAGAATTATTCGGTAAAGTGTGACCCTGAAGTTCGTAGTTGAAAACATATGGTCTCAATGAACTACAACACACTGTGGCCCTCGGGACAGGTATTTTCTTTTTCTTTCTCTTTTATTTATCTCTAAGTTGTGATTGTAAAGACTTTTTTTGCCCAGTGTCTGGAATTTTATGCTCTATGGAGCATTGGAATGGTATTCTGGAAGCTTGTGGATATGTGGCTGATGAAAAGTCCAGAGTGTCATCCTAGCATCCCAAAGCACTTTCCCTGTACATAGGAATACTCTGTATGTTGGGACGTATTCCACTAGCAGAGTTTATCACCTGCCCTCCCTGTTGTGCGCTTGGGGGAAGGAAAGGGGGGGGGGGGGGGGGGGGGAAAGAAATACAATGATATAAAGAGTTTGTAACATGTGGATGAATTGGTGTTATTTATATTGCTGATAAAGAAGGGGATAGGGAAAAATAATCCATGAATAGACTCAGACTCCCTGCTTTGGAAGGCAATGAATGCCTGACTTAGTTGGCTGTTGGTGTCTGGTTTGCAGTTGCAGTAATGTGGCCATCTCTGTTATAAATGATTTGGTTTTAGGATAAGGAAACATGCCAACAATGGCTGTCTTCCATATATAGATGATATTCTGGAAAAATTTTTGATGGTCGACTTTACTAGTGGCCAAGAAGTTCGCAGAGGAAAATTGTTTGTTAATTCTTAGCGACAGAGTGTGACTGATTGCATTCTGGATGTTATTGCAGCTCTGCCGTATGTAGAAGTGTGTTTATTTACTCTGCAGTGTACCGTTGACTGAATATGTATAATTTCATGTGGGACTAATAATTTGATTACATTTGATTATCTTGTATTTTTGGACAAGGGAGAGTGCTATCACAGCCCTTCAGACTTACACACAGACCGCCACACCACCATAGCTATATATAAGTTAGAAAATTATACCCGCATTGCCCGGGCCAGAAAATACATATGTGACAACGTATAGAAAAGAATTTCTTAAAATATTGAGATGTCACTTCCAAACACAACACATCACTGACACTAATCTCTGTATTCAAGCATACATAATACAATTAATATCTATATTCACATAATTCAATTAGTGAATATCGGCATTCGCAAATGAACTAATAAACAAACAAACAAACATACAGGCATTAATGCATAAAAAGATGGATAGATAGGAAAGAGCCACAGTGGTTTGCCCCTGAGCCACACAGGTCCAGTGTGGACTGATCAGGTGTGGCTGCTGGTGGGTTGATGACTGTTTGTTTGTTGTTCTTTTTCACTTGGCTCACTTCTGAGCATGGCTGCCTCGTCCCTTTGGCAGGATGTTCTTCACCTGCCTCTTCTTTAGTAGAAGGTTAATATTTTTTTAAGCATGGATCCTTTACCAACTGCAGCACTAAATGTATTTAGATCAACAAATATTTCCTAGCTGTGGTTAGTCTCGCAAAGCCGTGCGTTCATCAATCACAATCATTTTGATAACACACACACACACACACACACACACACACACACACACACACACACACACACACACACACACACACACAGCTACCACCAGCGACCTGGAAAAAAAAATCATGTGCATTGCTCACTCTCTCTATTTCTCTCTGCCCCCTCCTTTTTCCTTTCAGAGATGTAGGATGAAGGAAAAATTGCCCATTTGTGTGGTGATAACAACTTGTACCAGATACATACACTTGCCCATCACACACACACTCAATATGCCATTATGCTGCAGCACTTGGTTGGTGTACAATAGGAGATTGATTGTCATGGTCACATGCACTGAAACTAATCATGCATGAGGTTGTACATGCATTTACAGGCTGTATAGCACAATGCACGTTGATTTGTTTAATCCTGGCATGTGACAACGTCTTGATATCATATGATTGACATTTTGTCATGTGACAACGTCATGATATCTCGTGATTAATGTATGAAAACAACATGGTCATCTAATTTTGATTAACACCTCTTAAACTATTAAAACCACTTTTACATAACCACTTATTGGATCATATGTGATCACATGTGCAGGCAGAGGACTCGATTGTCCCACACATCGTCCACACACTACGCAAGTGCATAGACTTGAGTCTGTCCTCGGCCCCCAAGACTATTCAGCTGCGTAGGTTTGTGGCCCAGAGCTACATGGGTCTGTTCCTGGAGGAGGAGGCAGCCTCGTGGTTCCGGGAGCTGGCCAAGAACTGTGCCACCGACATCAAGAAGCACAGTACGTTGTCCATACCTGCACACTGCATTACTTTACTGTATTGTACTGTATTGACATGTGTGTCTATATGGAAGTATGGGAAGTGAATGTTTCAGAGCTGAATGTACCATGCACTTGTAGTTGAATGGGCCAGTTTATACACAGTTATGTGCACATGTGTGTGCATTGTGTTGCAAAGTTTCCTTTTATCTCTCTACACCAGAAAAAAGAATGAGGAAGGGAAGGGAGGGAAATTTTATTATATATTTTTTAACAAAACAAACACGGGATTGACGTGAATTTTTTTTTAATTTTTTAATTTTTTATTGTTATTTTTTTTTATATATAACTAAGACTGTACCCAGTATGGACCAACAATTTGTTGACCCTGTACCAACTTCATTCATATTTGCTTTCGTTTACTGATTTGTGCAGACAATGACTAGGACATCTGCTTTCACTTGGTAAAGGGTCATCTAACCAGTTTAAATATGTGTACAGTTATGTTTCACGGATCAATCTAATTTGTGTGCGTGTATACATATTATCATTTTTTTGGTTGTAGGCCACAAAGTACAAGATGTGGAATTGTTGCCAGATACAGTTAATGGTGATAGCATTGAGTGGGTAGAGGAGGTAGTACTATGTATGTAGAATTTTTTTAAATGTGCTTTCTTTACGATGTTTTTATATAAGAATTTTTAAACTTTTTTTTTCTTTTTTGTTATCTCTATTATATATATTTTTTTATTCTGAAGGAATCTTTTATGATGAGGTCGTTATACTAGCTCCACGCGTGCGTACATACACACACACACAGCCTCTAACTTAGACTGTGGCTTCTATCTATAACAACCAATCTGATTGGTCCCACACAACATTACTCAAGATACTCCAGTGTATCACAGGATGTTAAATTGTGTTGCACTTAATCTGTTTGTAACGCAACACAGGGTGATATTGGCCATTGCTAAGAAACACAAGTTACGACACTGCAACTTTTGGTGATTTAAAAATGTTGGTAGAATATATGATATCCCTTTCCTGTTATGGCTGATGAAATCTACAGTCTTCTAATGAGAGTAATTCAGAACAACATTCACTTCATTTTGTATTTATATTTGACCAAGCTGAAAACTCTTTAACAAACTTAACTTCGAGTTCCCTTAGTGTCACAATGTGGATGGTATTGATCAGGGCATGATCCTGCTGCATTAGATTTAATATTTAGAATTGCAGACGATTGTGTTACTCCGTATTAACTCAACAAGACTCATGGCAAGAGTTAGAGACAAGGGCTTGTGATGTTGGTGGTGGAATATTCTCTCCTAGTACTGACATAGCAACATTGTCTTGGTAAGGTTGTAGAGGTTGCAGTGAGGTCACTGGTCTCGTTAGGTGCACAGGTCAGGAAGGCACAATCTATTATTACAAAATGCCAGCGAAAGAGTGAAATTGAGATATTCCATTTCCTGCTATGTTGCTGTCACCATCCCCCTCCTCCTCTCTTCCCCTCCTCCTCCTCCCTCTCCTCCTCTTCCTCCCCTCCTCCCTCTCCTCCTCTTCCTCCCCCTCCTCCGCTTCCTCCCCTCCCAGATGTGATAGTGGAGCCGCATAGACGGCAGCTGCATGTGACATTGGCCCACCAGTACCAACAAGAGCACCACGCCACACTGGATGACCTGACTCGCTCCATGATCGACCCTCAGGCACCTTCACGATGGGAGCTGCACCTCTACTCCAGAGACCATCGGCTTGCCTCGTCAGAGGTGTGTGCGCATGTGTGTGTGTATATGTGCATGTGAGTGTGTCTCTATGAATATTAATGTACATATACTACTACACACTGCAACACTGCATGCTTGATGGTGTCATATAATGACATCTTGACACACTCTCTCTTCCTTATTTTTAACTTGGCCACTAAAATTACAATTAAATAAAAGGAGGGGAAAAGGTAATGATCAATAGAGGTGTAGAGTGAGTGAGAGATGTAACATACACAAGCAATGATGAATATAGATAGCATGTGTGTGTGCAGCCACTTGTATTCATTTTTTAAGAATAATTTTAGAAGTACTCGTCTCTGTGCAAAGTGCAGTATTTTCCCTTCAGGGTGTATTCAGAGAATGCCCCAGTGTTCAGTCACTATGAATCCTTTTTCAAAAATGTTTTGAATGGTGCACATACTATGAGGTGCATTTCAGACCTTATGGATCTCACTTTTGGATCGTCTTGTGAGGATTCATATTCACCAGTCAACAAATGCCTCTCAACTTGCCATGAGTTACCAACTTGAAACAAACTTAAGTCGAATAAAATTTGTTGAATAATGAAATCTTAAATAGCCCTGGAGTATTCACATTAACTGGTTATCTGCCTTTTCAAAAGCTCAACATGAACTGGAAATGGTCATCACTGTAAAATCAGGAGGAACTTGCCAGAATCTAGTATTTTTAATAGTTGCAAATGCATATTCACCAGCCAGCCAGCCAGCCAGCCAGCATGCTCAAAAAATATAAAGTGGGCAACGGATAAGTTTGCCACACAAGAAAGCCTTTGCATGGGCTACTAGGAGTTTGCAATGTCAACTCTTTATAAGAGCTTATGGAACTGATTTAACAGAACAAGACTAAGTTTTTTTTTGTAGTTAATGTTGTAGTTGATAAGGTGTAGGGGGTTCTGTTTGGGTGGGTGGAGTTTGCATGATGAATAGATTCCGGAATACTATGAAGATCACTCTCTGTATTTTCCCCCATTTTTCTGCTCATCTTTGTTGGCGCCATGTGGTTACCATGGCAACCAGGTGTACAAGGTGCTGTTCCCATACATGCCACAGAAAGACGATGAATTAGAGCTTCAGGACGGAGACTTCGTCTACGTCTCCACATCAGACCAAGGACAAACAGGTAAGGGTTGATTATGAGTGGAAGGTAAAGAGTAAGAGTTAGGTGGTGTAGAGTGGTAGACACTTCAAATGTGCACATGCCCACAGACATCCATGAGTAATGTATTTCCACATATTCCCTTGATTAGATCAAGCAAAATCTAATCATTTTGAAAATTATTCATATTCGAGGGTGTGATGCTATGAAGGGCTCATCCTATTAGTTTCAACCTAACATTGGTTTACCTGCAGATGTCCATGGAACTGCAAGACCAATTCATACAGTCAAGACCCTTTGCACAAGAAAATATGTATTTGTTTTAAACATTTTTCCTGCAGAATTGGGCTGTCATTTCAATTCTGTGTGAATTAGCTAGTTGGCTACACTCGTCTGTAGGCTTAATTCTGGGTAATAATGATCAGTTCTTCAATTCAGCTTGATGATGCATGAAGTATTATTTCACTGTATGGAGGAGCTGTGGAGCAGTTTATTCAAAGGCAAGGAGTGATCAAGGAAATAGAGTATCCAGTATAAAACTGACTGAACACATTCTGGTTCCAATCTTGATCAAATTGCACAAGCTCATCTCTGGTTCCATTCCATGCACGAGGTTATCTCTGACTCCATTCTATACACTTTATCTCTGGTTCCATTCCATGCACAAGCTACTCTCTGTTTCATTCTACACACCAGCTCATTTCTGGTTCATTCCATGCACAAACTCATTTCTGGTTCCATTCCATGCACACACTTGTCTCTGGTTCCATTCCATGCACAAGCTCATCTCTGGTTCGATTCAATGCAGAACTGGGAATATAGAATATAGCACATGCATGTGGTTTTATCTGATGGCATTTGCTTATTTTAGCTCTTTCATTCTCGTGTGTGTGTGTGTGCAGATAATGAAGGCTGGTTCTACGGCACATCTTACAAGACAGGGACGTCTGGGCTATACCCAGGTAATTATGTCGAGAAGGCCAAGGACTCCGACTGTTGGACATTACACAGGTACAGTGACATCTTCAGATGGGAAAAAAATTACAGGAAGTGGTGAGGGGAGTAAACATTTGAATTCATTAATTTTGCCTTGAGCTATTAAATGTTTTAAGAAGTTTAGAAAAACCAAATTTACAACCTCTACTAATAATCGTGTATATATATATATATATAATATATATATAATACATATATATAATATATATATATATTATATATATATTATATATATATTATATATATAATTTTTTTTTTTCCTTCAACATTTTGAACTTTCCTCTCTCTGCTCAATCCCACTTCTCTCCTTGACCTTTACTGTGCCTTGTATCACTTCTACCTTCCTAATCTTACCTAATTCCCAAATGTTTTTGTACTTTTATAACCACACCCCTTTTGTGCAATCTTTACCTTCCCCCCCCCCCCCCCCCCAAACTTCTCACACAAGATCGTGGACTATCTCTGGTGCAGGCACTGACTCTCTTCCCGCCAATTCTGAGCCTGAGTCCCGTAACTCCTCCCTCAACCGAAGGGACAGCTTCCGCCTTGACGAGCCTGCCTATGACGATTCGGCAGGTCTCCTTCCCAAACGGGGCAATGTGGAAGAGCTTTATGCACGTGTGCAGCGCCACAAAAAGACAAGCAAGGAACATGCCTCATCCTCCTCTGCAACAATGGTGGTCAATGGGAAACTTGAAGAAGATGACGACGCCCCTCCACCTATACCCCCTCAGGATCTGGGCCCGAGAAGGGTGTTCATATTTCGGCATGCAGAGAGAGTTGACGTCACCTTTGGCAAACAATGGGTTCAACTCTCGTTTGATTCTGACGGTTCTTACCATCGTCGTAACCTGAATATGCCAAAGGAGATTCCTAAGCGGAAAGGTGGGCCTTCAGACTTCCTGAAAGACTCTCCCATCACAGAAGTGGGTTTGTTTCAAGCTCGCCTCACAGGTGAAGGTATGCGTGAACAAGGGATACGTATTTCCCATGTCTACTCCTCCCCTGCGCTCCGGTGTGTCCAGACGGCCACTGCCATCATTCAGGGGCTGCAAGACCCATCGCTCAAGGTTAAGGTTGAAAATGGTCTGTTTGAGTGGCTGGCGTGGTGCCGCGGGGGGTTTCCAACATTCATCACTCCCCTTGAGCTGAGTAAGTGTGGGATGGTGGTGGACGCCTGTTACCAATCCCAGGTAGCACTGCAGGACCTGAAGCACAACGAGACACACTTGGAGTTTTATAAGAGGATGTACAATATTACACGCCTTATCTTAAAGACGGTTGGGGTCGGCTCAGGTAATGTAATGTTTGTGGGGCATGCAGCAACCCTGGAGGCATGCACACGTCAGCTCATCGGAGCTACACCACGCAGTGCTCAGGAACTGACCAGGATCGTCCAGAAGATCCCGTACTGTGGCTTATGCGTGTGTCAGGAGAGCGAGTTTGGGAAGAACAGCACATGGGATTACATTGACCCACCCATCCCCCCTCTCACCCACGCACCCAATATACGCTTCGACTGGAGGAGTTTGCAGTAGGGCTCTGGCCTGCATTATCAAGAACCACTGCACCACTTCCCCCTCTCTCCCTTCCTCCCTCGTCTCAAGGCAGTCAGCCAGACATTGCTATTCGTGTGCTCACCTTGTAGTGCTGCTAAGATATTACCAGATATATAGGGTTGCCAGTTGTTTTTGCTTGTTGTTTTAATTTTTTGTTTTGTTTAATAATATGCTCAAAACTATACCTGCAACACTCTCTCTTGATGCAGTAACCTTACTTAGTTCAACTCAAATACATCCTTTTGAAGTTAAAATATGTATAGCTATAGTTATTGCTGGTAGAATGCACATCGAGTCCAATAATGCCAACTCTCACATAGCAGGCGTGTGGTATCAGGCATGTGACAAGTGAGCAGGATGGAAGAGGAATACCTTGCTATGGGAGGTTTAGGGATGGGAAATGTATGGTGAACCATGTCCATCTACCTCGGGTCCTGAAGGAAACCAGGAATGGGAGCTCCGCTCTGTTCTACAGCACGTACATGATGGAGGTCAACAAAGTCACCATGGACTGCATGGAGGAGAGGATAGTGGCCATGAACAAACAGGAATATGACAAGGATTGTGCTTAACTTATGTATAAGATAATTTAACTGCATAAGAAAGAGAATAGTGACAATGGATTATGCTTACTAAGGTCTAGTTTAAATCGCCTTTTTTGTTTGTTTTTTGTTGTTATTTTATAAATAACTATTGATATTAGATATTAAAATAAGCTTTTCTTGCCCCTTTCAATATCCTCACATTTAAGTCCCATTACATGCGCAAGAAAAGGGAAAACCCTTAAGTATTACATCATGAGCCTTATACAAATGAAATGTTGTATGCATGTGTGATATATGCCATATTGTCTCTACCTATCCTATATATCTATCGCCCAGCACAGTCTAGGCACAACAATACATGCTTCTTGTTAGTGGAGTCTTAGCATCCACTAAACCATTGCTTGCTTGTGTGGTGTGTGTAGGTAGTGATCTTTGAATGATTATGCAGAAGTGTTTGTCTGCAGTGTGCACAGCTGCAGTCATGCTTTAGGAAGCATAAGATGGAGAGAGAACCTTTCTGCACAAGAAAAGATAAACAGTAACACAAGACAAGTAACTAAGTCAAAGTTAAGCATAATCGTTTGAGATGGTATTTAATAATTTCCCAAGATTTGGAAAAAATTCTCATTTCTAACAAAATTCAATTGATTTTGTGAAAGAGCAATTTTGGTTCCTAATAACAAAACGAATAACTGTCGCTATCTCTACCAGCAAATGCCATCACATGCAAGCCAGTAGCTACAATGCCAAATTCAACACTAGGCCTTTCCCAATTATGCTAATTTTTGGACCAATTATGCTATTCTTTTATGCTCCATTTTTGATCAATTATGCTTCTGAAAAGTACCAATTATGCTTCTAAAAGGACCAATTATGCTCTAAATTTAATTAATTATTTCCACATATAGGTCGTCAATTTTATAAGGTTACAAAATATTCATTTCAAATCGAAGGCAAATTCATAAAAGTGTTAACAAAAAAAATAAAAACAAAAAAAAAATTTTTTCCCAACAGCTTCATCTTTCATTAAAAGAATGTTGAGTATCTTTCAGTTGCGGCTAACCAAGGCTGTACTGAAATCACTTGCTAACCAGCACTGGACCATCTTGGTAATTCATCCTCAGTGTTTTTGCCACTACTGTAATTTTAAAACCTCACACGACACACCCACAGCTTGGGATCAATACAAGGGTAGCCCAGCTTTCATATTATCTCGAATTAACAGAGTGAAAAAGAGGAAGAATTTTGAATCTTCTATATCAATATTAGTAGGTTTTTCATCTCCTTAAAGATTCTATGTTGCCTTAACAAAAACATTGCCAACATGTACAGTAATAGCCAGTTCCATTTGTAGCTGTATGTTCTTTGTAGGGTTAGAAAATAACTAGAGCAGATTTGAATGATACAAACTCCCTAAAGCAGTTATGAACTTGCTTGAGCATTTCCCACCTTGATCATCAATGTGTGCTTTGAATATGTTGGCACAGATATCCAGTTTTTGTCTTTCAAGCTAATCTTGACTTCATACTGCAAGAAAACATGTTATTAATCCATGATATTGAAAAGTGATCCAGTACAGGCATATTCAGCTTCCTCTACTTCCAGCTACCAATTAAGCTCCTGAGTTACCAATTACAGATATCCAGTTTTTGTCTTTCAAGCTAATCTTGACTTCATACTGCAAGAAAACATGTTATTAATCCATGATATTGAAAAGTGATCCAGTACAGGCATATTCAGCTTCCTCTACTCCCAGCTACCAATTAAGCTCCTGAGTTACCAATTATGCTCCCAGCTACCAATTATGATCTAAA
Source organism: Lycopodina hypogea (assembly GCA_963969325.1). Taxonomy (NCBI): domain Eukaryota; kingdom Metazoa; phylum Porifera; class Demospongiae; order Poecilosclerida; family Cladorhizidae; genus Lycopodina; species Lycopodina hypogea. The sequence goes on along the minus strand of OZ017793.1, from coordinate 3,142,809 downwards.
ATATGCTAGCATAATTGGGGAAGGCCTATCCAACACACAGGTGGTTAATTACCAAACTGAATTTAAGAATTCTTTGAAATTCCTACTCCTAATTAATTTTTTAATTAATTGTTCATCAGTAATTAGTGAAACCAATTTTGCCAGTGAGCAAAAAATTACACAATAAAATTTGCTTTGCAAGTACAATCTTGCTTAAAAATACTGAGTTCAAATCCTTGTTCAGACTTCCCCCCCATTTTTTCTTTCCCTTCCCTTTTCTACTGCAATGGGTGTGGCAAAGTGAGGACAAGGGTGTTTTCTTCCTTTTTTCCCCCTTCCTTTTTCCCCCCTTCCTTTTTCCACTGCAATGGGTGTTACCAAAGGAGGTTCAATGGGGACAGATCCAGCATGATCATCAACTTAGACCCACTGTTTGTTGATGCAATATCGAATCTCCCAGATGCCTGGACCAATCATCCTAAATTTTTCAGGGGTTGCTCACAGGACCACTGGCCTGTTTGGGGAGAGTGTGGTTAGGGCTAGGGTATAATTCCATTAAATAAACTTTCCTATCCATGTGTGACCACAGAGTTGTAAAGTTTAAACTGATTCCTTCATATTCCAAAGGACATTTATGCAGGAAGTTGTTTTTACAAACCACACTAATCTGATCTCACTTGAAGTGGACACTAATTACTGGAGGGGCATCATATTGCCTTTAGAAATGGGGCAAAACCTCACATTACACATACACCTCCCCCCCTCCCCCCCCCCCCCTCCCAATCCTTATTGGTTTTTCAACCTTTTCAGGCAGCATACATTCATAAATTTTGCTCAAAAATAGATTTTTATTTAATTGTTTGCTGCTGTATGGAAACACCAACATTTGTTTCAACTAAATTCTTTTAGCTGTATGAACCAAAGTGTTGTAAATCTTGCCATAACTTTAATCTCATCTTAAGTGTTCTAAACAATTATTTTACATGTCTAAAGCACTGTTTTAATAAATGTTATAGTAATATTTTCCACAAGTCTTAGTGCAGAACCCTCTTATTTAATCAGGAGCCAAAGTCCTTACTGGTAGAATCGTTCAGAAGAAAAAACATGTCATGAAGAAAAAAATGCAGGAAAAACCATGGGACTATCGAAAAAAATTTGGACCAGGAGGTCCACTTTTTTCTGCTAAAATAGGACCGCCATGCCAAAATTGATCCTGAACTTGTTAAAAAAAATTTTTTTAAATCTAAGAAATACCTGTTTGTGAAAGGATTGTCCTTGATCTGTGGCTTCTTGATGAAATATGTTGATAAAATATCCCAAGTTGGTGAATTTGTTTATATATTCATTTATTTACTATCTTATAAATATAATATGTTGTAGTAGAGCTACATATAGCTATACTTTTTTTTAATCTTAAATGCTTTTTTGTTAGCTAACCATTTTACAAGAAAATTGTAGCTAATGCAATTGTGGGTTCATGCTCCATCTTGGATGCAGTCTTTTCTATTGGTAGAGAAGAGAAATTACTTCCCCAGAAAATTTTTGGTGGTTAGATGGCCAAAAGAATAACAATTTTCCATAAAGGAAAAAAAAAAAAAAAGGCTCTCAATGCCATAACCTATCCCTCTTACAACTGATGGGGATCTTTTATATTGTCATTGCTGACACCCACAGATCTTTATAGCTGTTGATGAGTTACAAGAAAAACTGAAGGATAGATCTTTCCCATAGCTGTGGAAGGTGGATATCTAATTTTATAGATAAAGATGTATACATGTCAAAGCAGAAATTTATGATCATGATAATTGAGAACCATATTGTTCAAAAGTTTCACTTTGCTTCCTTGAATGAACATCTTTGATCCAAGATCTGCCATATGACAGTAACTTCAACACTTTACAATATTTGCAACATCTTGTTGGTGCCTATGAATAATATTAGTGGTAGAAAAAAAAGATAAAATCTTCCCCTCTATGTTTTAAAAATAAATATATATTTTTTACCTGTGGCTATGTTATTGTAATAACTAACTCATCACCATGAGAAAACCTACAATATTCTTTATATATATATATATATATATATATATTCTTTAAAAAGAATCCTATGTGAACCCTCAAGTCTCTTTCTAACAAATCTGGAATACCTTAGAAATCTGTGCTGGAGATAAGAAAAGGAAGGGGTGGTGGGGAAGGGGTGGTGGGGAAGGGCTGGTGGGGAAGGGCTGGTGGGGAAGGGGTGGTGGGGAAGAAAAGAAAGAAAAGGAAAAAAAGAGAAAATAAATCTAAACAAAACAAACCAAAAAAAAAAAAATCGGGTGGTTGCTGCATTTCCTGTGAATTCAATTGATAAATTATTTAAATGTAATATTCTTTGTGGGTCCAGCGTTCATGTTGTTGTTTTTTTAGTTAGATAAATTCTTAGAATCAAAAAGGAAACACAACAAAACCTCACAGGCCAAGAGAAGGTCAAGTGTAGGTTAACATCATCAGAAATGAAACTAGATAATCAAGTATGTTAATTTCAAAATAAATAAATTCATTCAAACTTTTAGATATAAAAAGGTAGCCACATAATTGTTCATAAAATGTTGAATAGACAATATCAGAATTATTCTTTATTATAAAAGTCCAAATCACAGTTTCTCCCTAATGTAGCAGTAGGTCAGTCAAAACTACTTCTTCATGAGAATTACATCTTCATACCTTCTATTGGATTACTCTAGATTCCATAACAGTGGATATGATGCACAAGGAAAAGCATATCTAACAACAACAAAATTGTTGCTTTTTTGCATTGCATAACCTAGTAAGACAGCACAGAGCTACCCAATTTATTCTATAAAAATACAATCATTGAGAAGAGACTGGTGGATTTTCTTTAGAATAGGCAAAATCAGCTTTCACCCCAAAAAGAAGTTCCTAACCCAAGCTAAACCTGAATAGGAGCCAGTTTTACTCAGCAAAAAAGTTTACCTGAAGCAGATCCAGTCTTGGCTATGGCAATCCACTTTTTTCTGCTGAAACTGGACCAGGTGGTCCGTTTTTTTACATCAAACAATGGTTGTGTGTGTGTGCATGCTTGCCTGCCTGCCTGCCTGCCTGCCTGCCTGCCTGACTGCCTGCCTGCCTGCCTGCCTGCGTGCTTGAGTGAGTGTATGAGTTCTTTCGTGTGTGTGTGTGTGTGTGTGTGTGTGTGTGTGTGTGTGTGTGTGTGTGTGTGTGTGTGTGTGTGTGTGTGTGTGTGTGTGTGTGTGTGTGTGTGTGTGTGTGTGTGTGTGTGTGTGTGTGTGTGCATAGTCCTTTATGCAAGTTTCAGTTTCTTAATTTTCCTTAATAAAAAAAAAAAAATAAAAATAAAAAAAAAACCAAAAAAAAAAAAAAAAACCAAAAAAAAAAACAAAAAAAACAGCTGTGGATATGGTAAACTGGTACATAAATTTTTTTTTGTTTACAAGTTACCCCCCACTCTCACTTCAGTTTTTAGTTGTCACACTACAGTTCTAAAGCAGGCACTTATTTCTCCAGCATTAAACTCAATTTCATGAATTAGTACATACCAAGTTTCATTATTATTGCTACAAACTGATATTGTTTTTAATTCTTCTAAGTAAGATTAGCTAAGCTAAGCCCAACCTTTTTTAAAAATTTTTATCCTTTCTTTAGTCCAGTGACACCAAATGTCTAGAGTAGATAACAAACCAAACAATAAATTTCAAATTATAGTAATATGTCTTTGTTATCCAGGTTGGAAGGTTAGTCTGACATAGCCAGAACTTCCAAAAAGGATCATCAAGTAATATTAAAGTTGTTATGCAGGAATTCAGAAGTGGCTATTAGTAATAAAGCCTACATTGGAATTTGTGGTTAATTTCTACACGTAAATGACAGCTGTCCCATATGAAACATGAGACAACAGAACAACTTTGGTATGGCCATGTAACAGACCCATCCCCAGCATACCAGTTAGGTAAAGGGTAAGGACTACATAGGTACTGCACTAGCAGCTGAAATTTACATCATTAGCAAGCCATATCCCTTTCCTAGTAAAAAAAAAATCAGTACTTTACCACTTCCATATTTTGACACGTCTGCATTTCAGGGAAACAGAAAGAAGAAAAGCATTAGAAATGGACCTGAATAAGAAAAATCGGTTGATTAAAGTTGTTTTTATATTAGGTTATGTACTTTGGTTCATTATTTCTTCAAAGAGGAACTCTGGTAATATCTTGCAGAAATGGTCAGCAGGGTCTTCATTTCAAAACGGAAAACCTTCAGCATCACTGGAGAACAGCTTCATTTCTTCTGCTTCCAACTCATCACCACGTCAAGCCTTGCCCAAGTGGAGTAAACCTTCAAATACATCATCTGGGGTGAAGAGGAACCCTTCCTGTGTCATCCCACCTGGAGGGTTCAGAGGATGGAAAGACAAGATGGTTACAGTCATCAAACCAACTATCAAGAAAAACTGTTCTAAGCTCTTCTCTGGGGATAAATTTGAAACTCGTAGAATCTCTAAACTCATGGTCAACTTGGAGGAGGAGGAGCATTCTCAAATCAGGTACTTACAGCAGGGAAATCGACAACTTATACAAAAATCTTCAGATTGCAACTGGTTGACTAAATACATGACCTATAATCTGTACAACACACACCTGGAGCTCAGCTTCCCTGTGGCATACAGTTTTTTAATCCAGGACAATTTCCAGCAGTTTTTCCGCCTCTTCAGGATCCTATACAGGCCACAAAATGTCTACTGTGTCCATCCTTACAAGAAGACTGTCTCCTCAGCCAGGTTTCTTTTCAATCTTGCAAACTGCTTTAATAACGTCATGGTAACTGAGCAATTGGTGGATGAAAACTGGAGTGACTACACCTCCCTGGATGCCCAGATGCAATGTCTCTCAGACCTGATGGACTACCAAGAGAAACAGAAAAAAACTGATCAGTGGAAATATGTCATTAACTTAAGTGGAGAGGTACTACCATTGCTTAGCAATAAGGAAATAGTGAAGAAGTTGATAGCCCTGAATGGTACCTCTTCTGTGAAAACTAGGTCTGTTTCCAAGTCAGAAAGCAATGCTATTCTAAGGCAGGTACACAAACCACTGTGGTACAACTGGACCTTCTACAGGAGCACAATTTACAATGCCTTGTCTGAATTATTTGTCTTATTCTTGGTGAAGAATTCCATAGCCCAGAACCTCTATGAATCTTTGAGGGAGGCAGAGACTCCTGAAGTGCTCCTTTATGCCACCTTGTTTCACATGCCTGCATACCCAGGAGGCTATAACCCTGAGATTGATAAAGAAGTGTACTTTGAAGTGAGTCACAGAGATTGGACAAGTGAAAAGGATGGAAGAGGTATGCCTTGCTATGGGAGGTTTAGGGATGGGAAATGCATGGTGAACCATGCCCATCTACCTCGGGTCCTGAAGGAAACCAGGAATGGGAGCTCCGCTCTGTTCTACAGCACGTACATGATGGAGGTCAACAAAGTCGCCATGGACTGCATGGAGGAGAGGATAGTGGCCATGAACAAACTAGAGTATGACATGGATTGTACTTAACTTGTGTATAAGATAATTTAACTGTGTGAGAAAGAGAATAGTGACTGTGGATTATGCTTTCTAAGGTCTAGTTTAAACTGATATTCTTTTTTGTTTCTTTTTGTTTTTGTTTTTTATTACTTTAGACATAACTATAGACTATATATATTAAAATAAATTTTCCTTTGCCCCTTTCAATATCCTCACGTTTAAGTCCCATTTCATGTGCAAGTAATAGGGGAAACCCCTAAGTATCACATGATGAACTCTATACAAATGAAAGGTTACATACATGTGTAATATGCACCATCTTGTCTCAACCTATCCTATGTATCTATGACCCAGCACAGTCTAGGCATAACATATGCTTCTTGTATTGTAGTCTTAGCATCACTGTTCATGTGTTGTGTGTGCACGTGTGCGTGGGTGCAGGTGAGGGGTTAGAGGGGGAGGAAGAGACTACACACACACTTGAAAGAAGAAGATTGATTCATACCGTTAGTATCATTCATACTCTCAGATTCATGCATACCTTTCTAGTTCAAGACACTTCACTACCAGTCCATATAGGCTATGCAATGGTAATCAATAAGGCTCAAGGATGGACACCATTTGTGACAGGAATGTACTTAGAAGAATCATGTCTCTCCCATGGACAACTCCGGGTTGGTTGCTCTAGAGTGAGGTCTACATTGTTTATCCTGATTAAAATTCCCACTGCATGTCAGTACCACCTTTAGAAATTTGTTTTATTTATTATTTATATACATTTAACAAATGGGTGGGAGGTAATTTCTTCTTTCTTTTTTTGTTTTCTTTTCTTTTCGCCCCCCTCAAAATATCATTATGCCCACAACGTGGGGTACCTGCTGCTTATATTAAATAGAATGCAATGAACCATCTAATCCACATAGCTAATTACAATAATTGCAATGCACATCTAGTACACTTATTAGCTACCCACATACATATACTCCAATAAATGTTGCATTGCAAACCCCAAAGTGCAAGGATGCAAATATTTAAGCTTAATTAAAAGAAGTTAGTGTGTGTGTGTTTAAGATGGATAGCCAAATGCCTGAATAGATAGTGACTAAAATTTGCAGACATGATTCTTGGATGACTACTAAGCTTTATCACCAAAAAAAGGTTTAAAAATATGTCAACCCTTGTGGGAGGGAAATTTAAAAATTTTTAAAAATCAAACCAAAAAAAGAAGCTCAGTGGCTAAGGCACAGGTTTCCCAAGCTGAAAGTCAGTGAACTCAGGAATTCTGACAGTGAACTCTGGAATTTTGAACCCAAAAGCCAAGGTCTTAAATGATGAAATTGTGTTTTAAAATAACTGCATGTGCACATATACAAACTGATAGGTAGATATGAAAAGAAATACTATAATTTCAAATTTTGTAATTTCAAAACCATCTCCCACACACTCCAAGTGCTCATGCCAAACTCCATCCCAATCAACCATGGATTCTCTACATGGTGCAGACAGACCAACTACTGTTTTATGGGTATACTAGCAAAGTGTCAAAGTGATGCCTACTGGATACTAAGGAAGGAAGAATATATTGATAGATTAGGTGTGGCTAATTTCATAATTATGCTGGACCTGGGCCCCTTTTGGCAATGCCCACTGCAATTCAGTTATAGTGGAAAAGGGAAGAAGGGGGAGGGGTCCTTAAAAGGTTCTGAGACTGATAGGGTTTCCTTTTCATGAATAATTGATGGCCTGATAGTGTTTTTTTTCATGAATAATTCATGATTGGCAATGCCTGCTGTAATACAATTGTAGTGAAAAAGGTAAGGGAAGAAGGCAGTGGGGAGAAAAGATGGAAAAGAAAGAAAAAAGTCTGACAAAGAATTTGAGCTCAGTATTTTTTTTTTTTTTTTTTGACCAGCCAAGGTCCTCTGGGACCAGTGTTTACTCATGAATAATTTATGAAATACCATTTTTGCTATTTTTGTGCAAACCATTTTAGGAATGATGCTGTGCTTGAGCATATTATGGAGAAACTGTTGAATATTTATTTTTATGGAAATTTCTTTTTTTACATCTGGGTTAGCAAGCTGGCAAGATAGAGCAAGAAACTCATTGATACCACAATTGATGTATACATCAAATCTCTCACCTTAATGTAACTCTTCTATACCTAAATTACTAAATGGGGATAGCTTAGCAGCTACTTGAGGGTGGCTCAAAGATATTTTTGTTTTATCCCTAGATATAGCAGAGATATCCCAAGGCACTAACCCACACTAGTCATCTTTTTTCACCATTTGATTGCTAAACTCCACTTTATCTGGAGAACCAAAAGGAATATTCACAGAAACTCTTGGTAGGGCCTTGCCCTGGAATCTTATATCTGGACTTGTGTGAACACTTGGTGGACCAATAAATATTTTTGAAGTAAATTGATATCTAATTCAAGTGAATAAATTTTAACTGAAACCATGGGCAATTGTCCACTCATTATAAAAAGAAATTTAGGTAGCTCTTTTTCTCTGTGTGACTACACCCAGAACAGCTGCATTTGCTATTGTGGTGCCCTGGTGCTTACTACCAAAACATGCCACAACACTCTATGTTCTGTTGGTTAGTTGTGGCAGAATTTATAATAATACTCACAGGTGTATTATTTCATGGGTGAAACACTATACCAGAACCATTCAGAAGAAATAGCACACAAATATAAAGCAATATAAGAGGGGTGACAAAAATACGGAAGAATACTTGCAGTTGTGAGTGTAGCTACATACATACATACATACATACATACATACATACATACATACATACATACATACATACATACATACATACATACATACATACATACATACATACATACATACATACATACATACATACATACATACATACATACATACATACATACATACATACATACATACATACATACATACATACATACATACATACATACATACATACATACATACATACATACATACATACATACATACATACATACATACATACATACATACATACATACATACATACATACATATATTGTTCCTTACAGGTGGGTTGTGCTTTCTATACTTTTTCTAAAACAACTTCTTCAAAAATTTGAATAAAAATAAACCCACAAAAAAGAATAAGAAACAGTGTGAGTTGACTAAGTTTATGTATATATATATTTTTTTTATAGGTTCACGCCTACCCCCACTTTAGACAGTGCTAAAAGGTAGGTTCTTATTACCCCAACAGGCAGTTTTCCTGTTTGAAACCTTGCAGCACTTCCCTTCCCCACCCCCACACACCCCCAAATAGGATGTTACCTTCTATCTAATTAATTTTTTTATGATTATTTATTGGATTTGTAAGTGCTATATAACTCCAATAGGGAACTTTCGTGATTACACTAAATACTACCTGCCACGCCTACTTATGGTATCAGTGAATCACCCACATGCACCATAGAAAATATATTGGGATTCATGACTACCAATGATGTTTTTGAGAACTGCAACTGGAAAATAGCTCCTGCTTTTACCATACTATATGAATAGAAACTTTATGAAATTTTTATCTGCTTATACCAAATTCTAGAATATTCAGAGCTATGGTTGTGGAAAAAATGGTTCGTGAAAGTGAAGGAAAGGTTAATTAAGAACTGGCCACCGAATTTGCTGCTAGTTCTCAGAACTCAAAGGTAGGAGGCAGTAGCGGAGGTCAGCGTCAGATGGTTGTTTGGGTTAATTTGGCCAAGAAGAAGCTACAGTACTTTTGAGAACCCTGTCAGGCAGCACCTTCGACAATCCAGAATATCTTGGAAATGAGGTGCTGCCTATTAAAGTGTTTAGAGAAAACTGGCAGCTATTTTTGCTGTGACACTGTGTCTGACAACTGTGTGACACTCACCACTACTGCTGCCAACCAATGAGTTCCTACAACTAGCTGGGCAGGCTCCTGGCAATATTGCCACTAACCTTTCTTCAGTTTCACGCTGGGATTTTTCTATGACCACAGCTCTGAATATTCTGGAATATGCTATGAGCATGCTGGAAATTTCATATAGTTTCTATTCCTGCAGTATGTTGAAAGCAGGAGCTATTTTGCAATTGCAATTCTGGAAAATATCATTGCAGGTCGTGAATGCTAATACATTTTCTATGGTACTGGAGGTTCATGGCAGGTTGTGTGTGACGTAATCATGCAAGTCCCCTATTCAATGATCCGAATCTGCCCTAAATATATTATGGTACCATGATCTTCTGTTGCTTACTTAGAAGATATCTCCTCCCCCCCTTCCCCCTCCCTGACACTTGGGCTTATAGGGGTCAAATTTTGAGCCAGGGATGGCAAAGTTCCAAGTAAAACCCAGAAGGTCCGGTTTGTTCAAAATTTTCATGAAGAGGGGGGGGGGGGGAGCTCAATCATGTTAGGTGACCACCAGGCTGGATTATGAGCAACCATTTCCCAAAGAACTGGCATAACTTTTGCAATAATAGGGGTGCATCTAGCATAAATGGAATAATAGTTGAATATTTTAGAATAATAGGCACTACACCCTTTGGTAAAGTAAGAAGAGAGAGCTGAGGGTGGGGAAAAAATAAGGAAAAAAAGGGAAACCACCTATAAGATCTGCTGTCCCCATAGTGGTCACCCATCCAAGTACTGAGCAGGCCTAACAGTGCTTAACTTCAGCAAGTAATTTTAACTGAAATCAATTTGAATCAAAAAAAGAGTTTAACCCCAAAATTGCTGGTGGATTTGAGCAACTGTGGATTCTAAATGCATTTTTGGTGGAATTTTTGCAAATTGATAGTCAAATCATAGGTGATTTGAATAATAGGCTTTTTTTTAATAAAAAAAATAGAATTTGTCAGAGTTAAAAAAAAAAAAAATAGGATTTATCAGAATTGTAGAATAGAATACAAACCACCACCTAGAGTCAAGATGGGTATTATTATAGAATGGGAATTTAGCTCCACACCCACTCCTGTGGTTTTTAAATTTGAATAAATCTGGGGTAATAGGAAAGTGAAAAAGGGTGTGCACACTCAGCACAGTAGATGAAAGTGAAAAGTAAAGGCCACTTCACTGGGACTAACCAGAAGCTGCATTGTGGTGAGCTTGGCTTAAGACAGCTGTGTTGAAAAATCCAGGGAAGTTGCATTCTCCTGCAACCAAATATAAAGTACAGAATTTCCTGGTAAATAACATCAAATCTTGAGGGTGCAATAGAGTCTATTTTGAAAAGAATGAAATTCTTAAAACTATTAATGGATTGTAAACTACTTTTGATATCTGGTTCTTAAAGACATTTTCCCTGGTATTCTAGGTGTTGGTGGCTAATAGTACCCCAGATGTTATTTGAGATTAAATGGTTTACAAAATTCAAAGGAACTAGGTTTTACATACCAAATGAGGAACTACAGTGTAAGGGGGCCAAAAAAAAGGGGGAGGGGAACTGCTACTTTCTGAAGTAAGTCAGCCATAACAGTAAGAACCAGTTTTCATCCCTTAGCATGGACTTTTGGCTACACTTACAGTCCCCCCCCCCCCCCCCCCCCCCCCATCTCCACAGGCCACCCTCAGATCCTCTGATTACCAGAAAAGAAATATTGTACATCTTTAAATTGTCAACAAATGATTGACTCATAATTGCTTTGTGTCAATTGAGAGTAATTTTTTTAAATCTAAACATACAGTCCAACTTGGCAAGAAAACCTCCAAATGGTCCTCCACAAATGTGTACAACACATCACATGTACACACACTAAAGAAAGATGCTGGCCCCAGAACACTAAACACCCCAGCATTGCAAAACTTGCCAAAGAGCTGCAGATGGTATCTAATTGTGTAAACACTCTCAAAGTGAGGTCAGCAAAGCTGAGCCCAAATTCCCTTTTCTTTTTAACAAAGTAGGCCCAAATGTCTGAAGTGAATAACAAACCAACTAATCTCAAACTTTAGTGACATGTCTTTGTTATCTTGGTTAGAAGGTGGGCGCAACACTAGTGGTTGAAATTTACAGTGTTAGCTGGCCACACCTCTTTCCAAGTATTTTCCAGTCATACTTCATTTTTCTTTTGTATCATTAACAAGGCTGTATTTTACCACCTCCATATTTTACAACCTCCATATTTTAAAACTTCTGCATTTCAGGGATGCAGAAAGAAGAGAAGCATTAGAAATGAACCTGAATAAGAAAAATCAGTTGATTAAAGTTGGTTTTATATTAGGTTATGTACTTTGGTTCATTATTTCTTCAAAGAGGAACTCTAGTAATATCTTACCAAAATGGTCAGCAGGGTCTTCATTTAAAAATAAAAAACCTTCAGCATCACTGGAAAATAGCTTCATTTCTTCTGCTTCCAACTCATCGCCACGTCAAGCCTCATCCAAGTGGAGTAAACCTTCAAATACATCATCTGGGGTGAAGAGGAACCCTTCCTGTGTCATCCCACCAAGTCAGAAAGCAACGCTATTCTAAGGCAGGTACACAAACCACTGTGGTACAACTGGACCTTCTACAGGAGCACAATTTACAATGCCTTGTCTGAATCATTTGTCTTATTCTTGGTGAAGAATTCCATAGCCCAGAACCTCTATGAATCTTTGAGGGAGGCAGAGACTCCTGAAGTGCTCCTTTATGCCACCTTGTTCATATGCCTGCATACCCAGGAGGCTATAACCCTGAGATTGATAAAGAAGTGTACTTTGAAGTGAGTCATAGAGATTGGACAAGTGAAAAGAATGGAAGAGGTATGCCTTGCTATGGGAAGTTTAGGGATGGGAAATGCATGGTGAACCATGCCCATCTACCTCGGGTCCTGAAGGAAACCAGGAATGGGAGCTCTGCTCTGTTCTACAGCACGTACATGATGGAGGTCAACAAAGTCGCCATGGACTGCATGGAGGAGAGGATAGTGGCCATGAACAAACTGGAGTATGACATGGATTGTGCTTAACTTATGTATAAGATAACTTAGCTGCGTGAGAAAGAGAATAGTGACTATGGATCATGCTCACTGAGGTCTTTTTTTTTGTTATTTAAAAACAACTATAAACCTTAATATTAAAATAAACTCTCCTTTGTCCCTTCCAATATCCTCATGTTTAAGTTCCATTTCATGTGGAAATAAAAGGGTAAATCCCTAAGTATTACATCATGAGATTTATACAAACGAAAGGTTGCATGCATGTGTGATATATGCCATATTGTCTCTATCTATCCTATGTATCTATGACTCAGCACAGTCTAGGTACAACAACACATGCTTCTTGTTAGTGGAGTCTTAGTATCCACTAGACCATTGTTTGCTTGTGTGGTGTGTGTGCACATGTGCATGGGTGCTGGTGAGAGGTGGGATTAGTGGAAAGAGAAAGGGACTACACACTCACACACAAAACTATGAACATTACAACAGACAGGCGGGGAGGTGTGTCATAGCAAATGGCAAGATAAAACAGCAACAGCCTTTGCAAGAAATCCTGTCAGTATTACTAATAAATTTAAAGCATAACATTACCTTCTAAATTGGAAGAGGGATACTGTATGGAATAGCAGCTGATTTAGTGGAGAACTGCTGCCTTGTAATCATCTCTGAAGAATTATGCATGATCAGCCCCTCTGTCCACAACAGAGAAGAGTAGGTCTGCAATGTGCACAGCTGCAGTCATGCTTAGGAAGCATAAGATTGAGAGAGAACCTTTCTGCATAAGAAAAGATGAACAGTAACAAAAGACAGGTAACTCAGTAATGATTAAACAAAGGCATTTGAGATGGTATTGATTACTTTCCAATCATTTTAAAGAAATTTCCCAATTTTTAACTGACTACAAGTGACCTTCTGAAAGAGAAATTTTCACTCCAAAGATCCAAACAGGTAATAGTATAAATGCACAGCTGTTGCAATCTCTACCAGGTAATGCAATCACATATACAATGCCAGATCCAACACAGGTGGAAAACTACTCTACAGAATATTGGAATTCTTGGAATCCCCCCCCCCCCACACACACACAACCTGAAAGTGAGATTTCTCTCAGGTTGTGTGTGTGTGTGTGTGTGTGTGTGTGTGTGTGTGTGTGTGTGTGTGTGTGTGTGTGTGTGTGTGTGTGTGTGTGTGTGTGTGTGTTGTGTGTGTGTGTGTGTGTGGAGGGGGGGGGGGGTTGCATGCAAGGTTTACAGTTTGAAATTTGCTTCCCATATCATTGAAGCCATATTACTTGGTGTATGTGGGAAAGAGAAGATTCTGATCATACCCAGAGTACCACTCATACTCCAAGGATCACACATACCTTTTCAGTTTAAGAGACTTCAGCTCCCAGCTCAAGGATGGACACTAATCAGTAATAGGATTGCACTTAGAAGAATCATGGTAGAACTAAAAACATAGTCTATCTTGAGGTATCATAATATCCAATATATGTACCAATTACACAGAATGCATCTGTCCTACTCCAACAAATGCATGGAAAGTTTGTTGTTGTTGTTTTTTTGTTTGTCCATTACTCCCCCCCCCCCCCCCCCCCCCCCCAAAAAAAAAAAAAAAAAAAAAAAAAAAAAAATCAATATGCTCAACAATATGGGGTACCTCTGCTAGCTTAAAATAAATGAATAGTATTGTAATAATTCTTGCATTGGAAATCCCTGAGGGCAGGGACACTACTATTAAGCTCATACATAAGTTCAAAGTTGCTCTGCTGGGATACACATTGGAACACATTAGTGAATTGCTTACAAAGAAAATCTGAAAACTCATAAAATGTTTAGTTGCAGATCACATACATTGAATGTTGAATGAGATAGCTATATTTTACATTTCTTTTCTTCTATTATTCTTTAATTATAAGTAAAATACAATTTTAGCATGTCAAATATCTCTTAGTGTGCTCATTTCAATTCATCTACCTCCACACATATTTATCATTTGTGATCAAAAAATAGCATGCTTTCTATCTTGCATCTGTGAAAATAAGTTTATTATTAGATGACACAATATTATTAATCTTACTGTAATTCTCAATTCGTTTATCTGCGTCTGTCAGTCTGTCTGTATGTGTGACTCTAACTCCTTCCTAACAGCTGGAGGGATCGTCAGGGAACTTTCAGGAATTGATTAGGGCACCTCACTTCATGTCCTTGCAAAACTTTTAGTCTAATTGGGTGGCTGTGGGTGTGTTTTTTTTTCAATAGGTGTGGTTTGTTAACATGAACCATTCTAAGAAATGACCAAGGTATATAAAATTTGGCATGTTTATTAATTGTATCATGTTTGTTTAATTCATGAGATTAGTGTCAATAATCCCTACAGGTTACATTAAGCGAACTCAACATGTTTGTTACTGCAGGTGACTGACATAAAAACTGCCCATAGGGCAGGAATTCTGCTAGTGATGATAATAACTAATAATTTCATTTTTTATTTTTTAATTTTAAATATATAAATAAACTAGCAAGTATGCCCATTGTTGCCCAGGATATAATGCATCACACAAATGAAAAACATGTATTTGTGTATGCTGCCATGCAAGTGCTTCCAGCTTTTGCAACCATATGCACCATATGATCATAAGCACCTTTACCACATTAAAGTAGCATTCATTAATAGTAGGGGAGCATCACACTGTAGAAGTCTAGCTATGTGTGGTTAGTTATGATTGACTGCCAGTTGGTGTACAGCCCTGATTAGTAGCTCCAGTTGGTGGTTAACCATTGACAGTTTTTCAGTTTTGTAGTTGACAGGTTGACCAGTTCACTGGTTTTCAGTTATAGATTTTCAGATGACAGGTTTTCAGTTGATAGGTTTTTCAGTTGATATGTTGGCAATTGAAAGGTTAACTTCTACATATTTCAAGCCGCATTCTAACTTCTGAACTATTGGGCTTCAGAACTGGCTGCCTTCAATAGGCTGCCAATCTTCAGCCCAGTAATGATAATGAATTGAGTAATGTGGCAACAGTACAGAATACTTACACATAGCCAGATGGGTCACACAAACAATACAAACATTGACATTAATCATTATAATCAAACAAACATGATACAATGGACACATATAGTTCACACAAACACAAAACACAATGCAATTATTGACGCTATGAAGGAAAAAAAGAATAAAATAAAAAGCTCAGTCCAGAAATTAAAAAAAAAGAAAAGAGGCAACAACTCTGTAAGTCCTTTTTATCAGGTATTGGAAGGGAATAAAGGGGAGAAGAAGTGGGGGGATGGAGAAGGGGAAAAAAAATTGAAAAAAGGGGAGAAAAAAGGGGGGGAAGGAAGAAGGAAAAAAGGGGGGGGAATAAAAAAATTTTAAAGCCTGGTCGCACAAGTACTTTTTACCAGGTATTTGAAAAAGTAGGGGGAAGGGGGGCCAAGAAAGGAGTAGGGGAAATGAGGAAAGAATAAAAGGGAAAAAAGTGGAGGGGAAAGAAGAAAAGAAGGAAGGAGAAAAATGGGGGAAAGTAGAAAAAAAGAATGGAAGATAGGAGGGAGCGAAAAAAAAAAAAGGAAAAAGAGGGAAGAAGAAAAGAAGGAAGAAAAAAGTGAGTGAATAAAAGAAGGAAGGGGAAAAAAAGGGGAGGATGAAGAACTGAATGATGGGAAAAGAAGGAATGAAATAAGAGCTTGAAAGAGGGAAGGGAAAATAAGGGGAAAGGAAAAAAGGAAAAATTTTTATAAAATTGAAGGAAGGAATAGAGGGGAGGGGGGAAGAAAAAGGAAAGAAGCAAAGAGGAAGGAGGGGGAAAAGGAAGAAAAAATCAGATGTAAAGAAGAAAAGGAAAGTATAAAAAATAAAGTGGGAAAGGAAAAAAAAGGAGAAAAAAAGGAGAAAAAAAGGGGATAGAGAAAAGAAGGAAGGAAAAAAATTAACTGGGATAGTGGAAGAAGGGGAAATAAGCAGGGATAGTGGAAGAAGGGGGGAAAAAGAGAAAAGAATTAACCAGACCTGCACTTGACCCTGGAAGATTCCACCTTCGTAGACATATGCATTAACCATTTCACCACATTCTTTCAGGGTTGTTTTTTTGGTTTTGTTTTGTTTTTTTGTTTTTTTTTGGTATTGAATTTTTAAAATTAATATTTTCCCCAGCAGGGGTGCCACGTCTGGAGGAAAAAAAAAGCTTTGGTGGTAAAAAAAGTCAGTATACCCACATTATGCCCAGAAAATATCAGGGCTATATGACCAAATCTCTGGGAGGTGTTCAAAGTCATACAAACAGACAGATAGACAGAGATTTGACATTTATAAGGACCAGCGACAAATCTGCCCTATGGGTGGTTTTTGGCCCACTTTTACTGGGCTATAGTCACAAAAGTGTCTGCTTTGAAGACATGTTGTAGACTTTTAAAACAAAAGTGAGCATGTGATGTGGTCAAGGAGTTTTTTTTTTTTTAATACTGCTTTGATATTTTAAGCCTTATACACAAAGCGGACAAGGTGTAGCTAGATGGGACCCATCCCATGTTATTCGTAGAGTCAAGCTGTGTCTGCATGCCAAAGTTTTAGGCCTGTAGCTCCATTCTTTTTTCTGGTAAAGACTATTTCTGGTTGTTCTCTTTTAATACAGAAAGAGGTGTGGCCATATAAACAAGCTAATGATAGTTCCCTGGTGAAACTGATTCCAAATATATATATATATATATATATATGGGTTTGTGGGTCTAACTTCAAGCGTGAATCAAGGACAGACAGACAGACAGACAGACAGACAGACAGACAGACAGACAGATAGACAGACAGACAGACAGACAGACAGACAGACATATGCACACACACTAGGTAAAAAAAAGATTTCGCTATGCCAGCTTGTAATTATAGATAGATAGACAAAATGCTATCGTTCTAAAAAAATCCTGTAAAAATGATCTACTAACAACCCAAGTGCTCATGCCAAATTTCATTGCAATTGGAACTTTTGTTCTCTAAATTCCAGTGGCTATGTGCAAGTAGAAAAGATAGATAGGTAGTTGAAAATACAATTCATTTAATTATGTAAAAACCATCCCACACTCTCCTCAAGTACTCTTGCCATAATTTATACAAATGGACCTGGTGGATATCTCACAACAAATAGAAAATGAGGGAGTGGATGGACAGACAAAATTGTGCACACACAAGGTGAAACAAATCAAGCTTTCATGCTTGTAAACAGAGAGGACCCACTCTAACTTCCGTCACTCCTGTAGTAGCTAAATCAAAAGCTTTTTTCTTTTTTTTTTAAACATTTTTAGACGCAACCCTCAGCTAATAGTAACAGTGAATAGAAGAACTGGCTCGACATAAACTGTGGAAGTACATAAACTGGTAAAGTACAACAGGTTCCTGAACTCCACGTGGAATATCATGGGAGCGAGTTTGTCAGCGAGCAGCTTGCCAGAGCCGCCCTCTGGGGAGGTATTGCCTCCACTACCGCCCATAACTGCAAGTAAGAGCACCACTGAGGTGGGAACAATATTAAATGTGCCAGCTGGTAGCAACTTTTGAGCCACTTAGTTGATAATTCATTGTGTACCATAAACTCATTTAGGTAGCGCTCTCCATTGGTAGTGTCTGTTAAATAGCCTCCAACTTCCCTTGCATGTTGAAACCTGCAAATTTATCCACTCCTGTTTCTACTCCAGTATTTTTAATGTGTGATTAAACTGGTTGAACATTTAAACAAGATGTAAGGTAATTTTAGATAGTGATATGCAGTAACACTGTGTTGTAGTTTTACGCAAAACTAACATGCATCTGGTGGTTGAGAAATCCAAATACCATACATTTGTTATTGGGAGGTTCACATACCATGCATTTGTGGTTGAGGGTTATAAATAGCATGTCCCATATTACCTTTATTAGCTTGTGATCCAATATTTTAGTAGAATCAAACTGGTTACAATTTGAGGGCGCAAAGCTAGGGCTAGGGCTACGCCTATTTCATAAAATGTTTGGGCAGCACCACCAATTGGTTTATATGAATGCATCCAATGAACTGCACGACCAATACAGGTCAGGATCCTTTATCTGTACAACATATGAGCTATAGATATCCCCCCACCAGAATTTTGCTGTCATTGAAATTTTTATGTGCAATAGCTAGTTTAGTTGTACTCAACTGTAGGCTTAAGTTTAGGTATTAATCATCAGTACATCAATTCAGCTTGAAGGTGTGCACCTATTCAAAGGCATAACCTATTATGTCACCGCATGGAGGATCATTAGAGTGGTTTATTTAAGGACTTAAGGGTACAGAGTGATCAAGGGCGTGAAGAAATGGAGGAAATACAGTACCTATGTCTCCAGTGTGACCAGACTCTAGTAAGCCAGGTTGCATAGCTATTGCAAGCATTTTGTATTTCACTGCCACTAACTATACCATGTGATTGAGTTACCTACCAACCTGCATACCCTGTTAGGGAATGTTTGCAGCTCCTGAAATGAATCATCAGATAGTTCAATTCTAAGCCACTAGAGTTTAACATAGCAATCATGGAATCCGTACAGTTGTTATTCCTATTCCATGATACTTCCAGAGCCACCTCGTGTTTCAGTTCCGGAGAAGGTGGAGGAACTCAAGAATCCCGGTGACTATGAGGAATTGGGCAAGAAAGTAAAAGGTCAGCAAATTCAATATGAACCGCTCTCTAATCATGTTTGTTTGTTGTGAAATAACCATTTGGGTGGCTTCATGGGCCTCTCACTGTGTACAGGAAAGAGGATGTACAACTCTCATACTGAAATGAAATGACTTGCTGATTTTCACTTGTCATTTTGACGTATTCAATAGCACTCACAAATATCTTATGTTGGGTAATGAGTGTCTGGGGAGCTATGGCACTAGCCGTGGAGCATCATTAGTGTCATGCGAGTGGGGAAATTTCACAGCAGTTATAGAACATGATAAATTGTATTAGACTTTGTAAAATCCTGAAGTTTCTAGGTGTAATCAAATTAAGTTGAGTCTTAATCACTTTACCTTCTCTCCAGTCCTGAATTAAAGGGTGTGGCCATAACATGAACACAGCATTGTGAGCTTGTTCCATCTTTGTTTGTTTGTGGTTACACTCTTCTTTCAGCAAGGTAATTCGAGGTAGATCATATATTTTTATCCATTTGGTTTAGATGAAACCAACTTTATGGAGGATGAAACTTGAATAGAGTATGTAGAGGTACATGGTCACAAAAAAATAGCAAATTATAGTCAAATGTCATGTGATTATGAGGAGGTGATCGTGACAATATAGTATTTTCTTCAATAGGATGTTCCTATGGCAACAGTGTTGACATCATTTCATCTACTAGCCTCTATAGTGTTTAGCTCATTTGATACTGCAAACCTCGTGTGTCACGATACTGGGGTGTGATCTTAGGTGAGACATCACTACTTGGGGTGGGGAAAGGTAGGCACTTTCTCAGCTGAAGCTACAGACTAATTTTATTTTTGACGGTGAAGCTGTCCCTTGGACTACCTAGAAGGATTGCAACGAATCCTCCAGTCGTTCAGGTTGCTTCCAACTGTTCTGATGATTCTGTGGTTGATTCATTGCAGTCAGTGTATTGACATAGCACATTGGGTACAGGGTAGATAAGTTATACAATGTTGGCTGATGAGCACATGTTGTTATCATTATACTTCTAGCCCCCCCCCCCCCCCCCCCAATTCACTCCATCTCACCCCAACCTGGTCAATTTCCCCCTTTTTATATTTTGGACCATTCTAACATCTGTCTCTACATTTTTAGTTGATCTCATTAAATAGTTACAAGACACGTCTGCTTTCCACACCAGAAATTCATATATTTTATTTATCTACTTATTATTTTATTATTATTTATTTTATCCAATTTTTAAAAATTTTTTATACCCCCTGATCGCCACAATTAGATATAATACTTTTTTATTTCCATCTTTTGAATTCCCAAATTATGGACATTATGTTTTGCTGACCAGAGTGCTGACCTGGCAATATTCCTTGTCGCCCCACAGAGCAGCTGTCCCCTGTGTGTGTGGAGGGTGCAAAGGTGGTGATCCAAAAGGGCCTCAGCAGTCATCTCCAGACCGCACACACAATGGTGCTGTGCTCCTCCCCCAAGCAGGTGTCTCGGTGGCAGTATGCTGCCACATATGTCGGCACCACCAAGATTGGGGAAAATGATGTAAGGAGGCCATCTTTGTGACCTTATTCCCCTCTGCGACCTTATTCCCCTCTGCAACCTTGACCTTATTCTTTAGGATAAACTATTACTTTATTCACTTATTGCTTCATTTGCTTGAAGTCTTGTGACCCTGTTCTCTTGTAAAACTCCATATTTTACCCTCCCCCATTTCCTCATGAACAAATAATGTGATATGAGATTATTCCATGTCTAAAATAGAACCTATGAGCTCATTTGGTTGACTCCATATTTTATCTATCAGTTACCAATGCTATGATATCTGTCGTTCCATGTCTGGGATCAAAACTCGTAATCAATTTTTTCATTGATACTGAGTGCAGGAGGTTGAAACCTTTTACTAGAAATTGTATGTTAAGGCCAGTCCACACTAGTTAACAAAACTGATTGGTCCTTAACAAATGTTTTGATTCATCTGCACTGCAACCACAAGTCGACTAGGTAGCTAAATCGACTACAATCCAAGTCAATGGAGGACCTGTCTTCAATAGTGAACTAAGCTACTTGGGTTTACTGCTCACTCTATACTTAGAATTTGGTCAATGTAAAATTGGGAATCTTGAGCAGACCAGTGCACTAATTATCGGTTGGGGTGGCAGAATAAAGTGTAAGCTTACAACAAAAAAAAAGTTTAAGAAACCATGGCTCACTGGTTTAGGCATGGCTGGCCTTAGCTTAAAGTTGGTGGTTTTAATTTTTTTTTTCCTTACCACCCTCCCTTTTTTCCCTCTCTTTTTTCCCTCCCTTTATTCCCTCCCTTTATTTCTACATTCAAAAACAATATACAGTATATTAATTTTGCTGGTTGGAATCCTGAATTAGAACTTCAATTTTTTCAAATTTTTATTGCTATTTCTTTTATTATGGGAGAAAAAATCTATTATTTTGTTAGTGGAGTACAGAGTTTCCGGTTTTCAGGGGTGTGTTGGTGGTTGTGTGTTGGTGGCTAAAGTGAACAGCTGTACTGTAAAGGTGGTGACAAAAAAATTATAATTTTTGATAATTCTTTGCATGTGTATGTTATGACTTGATGCAAATTAGAACCAGATTTCATCCCAAATATGCAGATTTTTTGAGGATTTAATTTTGGAACTCTCACACTCCCAGGGTGGGCAGGTCTGGTACATATCTGGCAGCTGGGAAAATTAGGTGTATTTAAAACTTGGAAACAGTGTCTCTTGACAATTAAAAACTTGACCTTCAGGTATACTTTTTTTTTGTAATTGTTTTGGTCAATAATAAATGGCTTTGTCCAATAACAAATAGCTTTGTCTTCAATAGGTCAAGATCCCAATTGTGTGTCTGGTCAAGCAGGAAACACATGTCCATTTCCTGATAATATTGGTGCCATCCTGGAAACAAGAACTGCTTCTTGTCCATAGTATTATTTGATAATTCTATGGTGAACTATACCCACTGGATTAGATGCTGACAGCTGACTGTGGTTCAATGCCCTTGCCCAAGTGTCAAACTAAGGATATTCCCCTAAAAAAATCTGTTACAGTTCGGATAATTCCCCCCCCCCCCCCTAAGGTAGGGACCTGAACAGTTAGCTTTTTGTGTAATTCAGAATCGCCTTTAATGTTCCATTTCTTCACCTGGTTCAATTTCCACACTCTTTCTAGCAACCACATTGTCTGTGGAAATACAAAAGATGTTTTTTTCTTTCATATTTGTTCCTATTCAGTTTCGTCCGGTAATGATTGGAGATATTACATCTGACGGCAGCTTCACCTCCATGCTATTGCATCAGCTGGGACCATGGAGATTCAAGTTCAACGCTCAGGTATGGCAACAACAACAAAAAAACACTGCAACATGTCCTAGAGCTAGCCCTTGAGCTGGTGTGAAGCCAAGTTAGAGGGACATAGGTCAGTTGTCTGACAATGAACAAAATAAACCGATGCTTGACTATGATTGCATTATGTTTGATGTATTGATTTTGGGAATGTTGAAGGGATAGTAACATGTGATATCGATGATGTGTGCTTTTGCAACAGACCGTGAAGATGCAGTGGGTGGGCTATCAGGGAACTGTGGACTACGTGGGCCCCGACTTCACTGCCTCAGCCACTGTGGCCAACCCAAACATAATGGACGGCAGTGGCGTGATAGTCGGACAATACTTGCAGGCACTTACAAAGAAGTGAGGTTCTGTTGTTGCTGCTAATGTTGCATGCTGGTATACTTTAATGTTGGTCAACCTGGGGGGGGGGGGGGGGGTAACAGTAGAATAGGTTGGTTCATTACTATATAGTGCAATCTGTGACATTAGTGTGAATTGATTGATTCAGTTGGCTAGACCAAAAAGAAATGTATTTTTTTAAATTTGAGCAGAACTATTTCCTGTGGGAAATTTCCAGTGAAGTTCTCTATTGCAATGGATGGGGCAAGGATCATAGACATGTGAAGGAGAAGTTAGTTTTGCCATAATTCCTGGGGGGTGTTGTTTTATCTGTGAAACCACACTGTTCTCAAAGCTTTTGAGATTTTTAAGGTTTTGGTGATCAAGGGCTCTGGGTGGATTATATTCTGTGACATAGAAGACATTTCAGCATAAAAGGTTTAGGACCTTAATGGTTCTAGGGTGAAGGTCAAGGTTCTGGAGTTTAGTGGTGAACTTTTGGGGGGTTAATTGAAAACGTTTTGTAGTTTGGTAGTTGAGGTTCTGGCATTTATGATAAAGTTGAGTGTTTATAGTAAAGGTTTCAATGTGTTCATGTTCTTAGCCTTGTCCAGCCTGTAACCTATGTGTGTCAGCTCAGGACATGACCGGCATACATGCAAAGTGGAGGTATGTTCAATGTATGATCCTCGACAGTCCTATGTCCCCTTCAAGAAAACTAATTAACTATATATTATTACTTGTGATGCCAGAGAGCCAATTATGACAGATTGAACTAGGGAGTTTAATATAAAGTTGACACTTCTGCCTATCAAATTTTTTATTCCCACATCAGATAAAATGTCCAATGGAAATGTTCTGGAGCAACTAATACATTATAGATTTGTGGGAACACTCACTAAATACAATCACTAAAAGTTCATCCAACCTTTAACATGTGTATGTCCTCTACCATTTTTTTTATAGCATTTTGCATTTCTCCCATATTTGGTATCATGTGGTTTCATGTCTCTTTCTATAAACATGTACCCATAGGCTATCTCTGGGTACAGAGTTCATGTATCAGAGAGTCGGAGGCATGCAGGGGTGCATGTTGTCTGTGGGAGGAGCTTATGCCACGCCCAAGTGGGAGGCGGTAGCTAGACTTGGTCTACATGCATGGAACTTGTCGTATCAACACAAGCTGGATGATACCTTTGTGGTTGTGACGGACTTGGAGGGAAGCATCATGCAGGTAAGAGTAATACCATCCTACTTAATTAGGAGGTGTGGTGGTGTACTTTCTAAAAGAGTATGTAAACATAGAAACATTTTATCTTTCATCATATTTTGCTACCCGTGTGAAGGAAGCTTTGGGTATTTGTCTTTTTGTTAATTCAAGAGTAGATTCTGTATCTTTATTTGAAGGAAACAAGATGTCCAGTAGTTGAAGGATTGAACACAGAGTTGGTGTGGGCATAGATCAAAGGAGGAAATGTGTAGAGATTGTTGAAGCTCTAATTAGTTAGTTGTGTGTCTGTTGCCATACACTATCCATAGAGAACACATAGTTTCTACTCCTATTAGGGATAGGAATTGCTTTTGTTGTAGAAATAATCCTTAAAAGGGATCATCAAACAAGTCATCCTTGGATTGGTCTTGTTTCCTTGTGTCGTGGGGGTTCTGCTCAGATGTGGGTGTGGCTGTTGATCAAAGACTAAGGGAGGTGGGTTGTTGACGCTATAAATATTCTGATATACTCAGATTTTAGATCAGAGTTCGACTTTAAGATGTCTTTTCTAAGTCATGTGCTGTTGGGACCTCTCTCAAATGCGAGCTTTCCACAACAACAAACAACAACATAGTATTGACACTTTCCCTTGTTGTTACAAGTTTCCCTGTTTATATCTTGCTAACTTCCTTAAAATGTTGTTGGGACCTCCCCCAAGCCCACAACAACAAACAACAACATGGTAGTGACACTTTCCCTTGTTGTCACAAGTCTCCCTGTTTATATCTTGTTAATTTCCTTAAAATGTTTATAATTTTTTTATTGACAGCATTTACAATATCTTGTGTGTGTTAGAGTGTGTGTGTGTGTGTGTGTGTGTGTGTGTGTGTGTGTGTGTGTGTGTGTGTGTGTGTGTGTGTGTGTGTGTATACGTATCCTTGTGTTAACATTCATGCTTCTCTAATGTATGTCTATCATTGCAGAATGAGACGTGTGCAGGTGTGGGGTTCAAGCTAGATGTGGGCGGGATCACTATGAAGGGGCGTGTCAGTTCCCAAGGGGTCGTAGGTGTGTCTATGGATAAGAGATTGGACCCTTTACCAGGCACATTGACCCTGAGTGCCCAGTTGAACCATTGGACAGATGAAAGCAAATTTGGCATAGCCATGGTTGTGGGTTGATAGCTCCCTGCTTACTGGAAGAACAGTAAAACAATAATTTATTTGGTCAGTTCTCGCATATTTTTTCTTCATTGTTCTTTTATTTTCAGTTCGGAATTTATCTTATTTCTAATTCGCAGAATATTTGAATATTTCTCTTTCCCTCAAGCAAGAAAATTTTCACAAACAGTTTTGTCTTCTAAAACATGCACTGATAATAGATGTAGATTTCAGGTTTGGTGCAGTTGTATATAAGGATTCTAGAGTTAAGCATCACTGGGTTAGAAATGTACACAAATTGCAGCTGGGTGCCTACATATATCTCATTAGCCCTAATTATAATTAGGGCTAATTACAATTATCATTGTAATTTACTTGTGTGATGAATTTATTGACAATAATTATAGACTAGTTCCTACGTCATTAACAGACATTTTTTCTGGACCAATTTTTATCAGTTCTCTCTTCTTTCCCTTATTTTATACTTAAGTTTACTTAGACTGCCACCTTTTACTCCGGGTGGGGAACACTTCCACATCAATTGTGGAGGCTCATTTTCTTGTGTCACTATCTTATGCCTTCATGGTGATATGAACACTAACAGAATTTTGACTTATTCATTGATGATGATGTCATAAAGATGTAATAAAGTGTGTGGCCTGAAGAAGTGACAAAGTTTGAGTATACTCAGCTGATTGAGGTATGGGAATGCATTCCATGCCTTGGGCATTACAAATTGTCGGGCATTACAAATTGTCAGGCATAACCACACCCACAGGAGGGTAATAGCAATCATGGTTAAATAGGAATTATAACCTGATTTGTCCAGCCTTATGGGTGTCTATGATACTCAATTGGTTACTTGGAGTCTACATGCCAAATTTGTTCTTTAAATTGATTTCAGCATCCAAAGTGACATCATGTGGTGTGGCTATAAAAAAAGCCACATCACGTGTGATTGATAATGCTCAACTGGTTACTTAGAAATCACAACCGAATTTCAGCCTGATTAGTCCTTTAATTAGCTTTTGGCGGCCAAAGCAACTTCCTGTGTGTGTGGCTATGGAAAAACCACACCTATTGTCACACCCAAGTGTGGTTAATAATACTCCCGGTTACTTGGCAACCATATACCAAATTTGTGTCTGATGGGTCCTTCAAATAGCTTTTGACAGCCAAAACAACTATGTCAAACCACACCCACATGTAGTTAATAATATCCAGCTGGTTGCTTGGACATAACGTTCCAAATTTCAGCAAGATCAGTCTTTTAATTAAGTTATGGCCATCTGATTGACTTCCTTTGGGTGTGGCTATGACAAAACCACACCCAAATGTGGTTAATAATGCTTACCTGGTTGCTTGAATACCACATACCAAATGTCAGCCTGATTTGTCTGGTGGTTTGGCAGTGAAAACAACTCTCGCATATAAACACACAGAACTGTTTATAAGCAGATGGAAGCCCTGTGGTTGCAACTAAATGTTTTTCAATATATAGAAATCCAATAGTTGTAACTCTAGCCTCATCTTAAGTTTATAACCGATTATTTTGCCTGGTCGAAGTTATAATAATTATTTGCGACACATCTTAGAGTGGGACTGCTAATTACATTGCTTAGCAAAAGTTTGTTTTATCGTGTGTGTGTGCGTTCGTTCATGCGTTTATCAAGTAGCTAGCATAACCAGGAAATGTGAATAAATCATGTTGAGATGGTGGAAGAGAAATATATCAGATATTTCCAAATGATTATTTAAAAAAAATAAATTAATTAAAAAAAAATTTTTTTAAAGGAAACTCATCACAAATGTGGTCGAGTAAATGCAAACCATAGCCTGAAGAACATTTAGATATTTTGAAGTGATGAGATTATGTAGTGTAGTGTAGTTTGATATGTTAGTCGATAATCACTATTATCTCTTCTTTTTTCTTACTAATTATTTAAAAACCAAAGTTAATAACAATAAGTACATAAACAAACAAAAAAAAGGAATACAAAGGATGTATGGGCTACAAAAAATGTATGAAGTAAAATTGAATATAATGTTGGAGCACACCTTAAGCCACTGGTACATATTGTCAGCAATTTCTGCATCTCTTGCAGCTAGAATATACTATACATGTGAACACTATGTATGTATGTGCAAGGGTTGTTTTGAAAGGGCAGGAGAAAAGAATGTAGAGAGAAAAGTTCAACTTATTATAGCAAACATTGTTACATGATCGAACATCTTTTCTTTCTTCTCCTGTTTTCCAGTCGCTCTACTGCATATGCATATGCCCATGGTTGATACATGTCCACATGAGGTGTAACAGAAAGCTTCACTGGCGGCTCTGAGTCTACTTGCTTCCTAGCTTGCTCCATTGTCTCCTTGTACTTAAGGTCTTCCTCTTGTTGCAGAGTGAGGTTCCTGTTGCTGTAGTCATCAAACAGTGTTTGCTGGCAGTGTGGGTTGCATGCTTGCAGGCAGAAAGGAACAGCCTTATAGTCCTTGAAGGTCCACAACATGACCTCCACGTTTAGTATGCGAGCTGCAAGGAATAGATGGAGGATTACGCCATGTAGGAGATAGGGGCATGTAATGTTTTTAAATTGGTATGAAGAGCAAGTATGACATGTGCTTCAAATACTTATTAAGCTCTCAGCCATTGTGCTTGTGCTAAACCAGTAAATAATTATACACATTGAGAAGAGTGATGATTTCATGTACATCATGACATCTGGATAACCATGTTATGCCATCTGGGATTTAGTAATTATGAAATTTATCCTCATATCAACAACCAAAAAAAAGGTACAAATTATTCTCTCTATATATATTTATGTTATTTTATGATATCATTTGCTCTATATTTCATCCTATTGACTCACATGTTCCAATGGGGAGCATGTTGCTGCAGTTGTCACAAGCATGGAATGTCTCCGCTAGTTTATCCAATGTTTTGCATTGCATCACTCCAATGTGATCTGTTTTCCAGTAGTCTAACTTGGAGCCGAACACTACTTTACTGCTGATTGCCTGCAGAGTCGGTGGCTGATGAAATTCCTCCTGTGCTTCTCTTGATATGCAATTTTTTTGGGTGTAATGTGGACCACAGTCTGAATATCCACACTTGAGAGGGTTGTCCAGCCGTTTTAGTGTGCTCAAGTTTTCTAGTTGCATAATGATGCTTGGAAATAGGGCAAAAGAATTGTTCCTTATGTCCAAGTTGATCAACTTTTGGCAGAACAGGAGTGTGATGGGAAGGGTTGTAAGTTTGTTGCACGAAACGTCCAGAGTCTCCAGTTGCCTCAGTCTTCCCACTGAGCCCGGGAGAGTTGTCAGGTTGGAGTGGGTGATTGCAAAGTGTGTTAGATTGGAGAGATTCCATAACTAGAACAATAATGTTGGGGCAAGAAAATGGATAAATTAAATGAACGGCTTATCTTTCATTGTAGTTGGGGTTATTTTTCCTTTTCTTTCTTATTTTTTTACCTGTAAGCGGTCATGAAGAAGAGCAGGTATATCTCTGAGGTGTAGTTCTGTCAGACATGATAGCTGCACTATTCCATAGTTCAATCTGTTATCTACATTTCAAAAGTAAAATAAAATCAATATAATTATAATAAACATGTTTGTTTGTTTTTTTATAAAAACTTTATCTGCTCATTAAAACAAAGCACAGGCTTTGTTCAATTTCCTAACATGTTTACTCCCAATCAACACAGCCCATGCATATTTAAAAAAAGCAACATGCACATAACACTTGCTTACAGTAGTCATGCTGGGATGCTGGTATGATGGTGGGAGATTTCTTTGATTCTGTACATCTAATGGCTAGTTTCTGCAAATTTGGTAGAGTTCTTGGTTGGTTTTCAAATAATTCACACAAGAAACTATCATAGTCAAAATCCTGTTGGTAGAAAGAAGATAACAATAAAATACTCGTGGGTATATAGTGACACTCCTTATGTGCATGCGCACACCTGATCAGTCTCATTGTCCCCCTCCTGGGCTGTGTAGTTTAGACCCATGGGGTTCAGGCTAGCCTTGAGGTTGTCTAAATAAATCATCATATTGGACTGTGGCTGCAAGCTCTCCAACAACTGGTGCACCAGCATCTGTGTTTTCTGCAGTATGGAACGTTTCAGTTCTGTATCTTCATTATTTTTATCAGTATTCTGGAGAATTGTTTTCTTAAGTATAGTTTCTTGCAGCCTTTCGGCCAGACGGGTTTCCAAAATTGCAGCCATAGTTATGCTTCCTATCACTGCATACTGTACTCAGGATTCCACTTTCTTCCGTTTATATACCACGGGAGTGCTGTTCTAAAAATAACTCCACGGTCTGATAAACAGGAAGTGAGAACATGACGCTTGCAAGTTATAGTTCTAAAAATAACTTTTGTTCCAATAAATATTGGCGTTCAACTTTTGTCCTATGTATTCCTCGGGTTCACCGTTCTCCCCTTTAAACTCGTGGTAGAAATGTACTATGAAAAATGACTGCTCACAAAGAAGAAGTTAACAGCAAATGAAAGCTGATGTGGTTCTAAAATTGAATGGCCACATCTAAATATGTATGCGCTTAAACTTTATCATGCCCAGGAATTCTCTTTCCCTACCTCCCACTGACTGAACTATATTTCCCCACTGTAGATTTAGTTAGCTATATATTAATTTCGTACAGGTTGCTGTAAGAAATTAGTTTGGAGCACCTAATTATCAAAATTTTACATGGGGAGAGTGCCCTTGTGGAGATTTGATGAATTCTACTCTCCATGAGTCACCACTTATCTTCCCTTTAGTAACTAGCTATTTAAATAGTAGCTATTAACGAGAATTTGATCAGATTGTAGCACTAAGAACTGTGAATAAATCATGTTGAGATGGTGGAAGAGAGGCTTCTGCTACATGTTCAAAGTCATGGGGGAAGAAGCCAGCTAGGTAGCCCTGTGGAGAAACAGGGTATTCCCCATGGATTGGGCACCAAGCCATCAAACTATATACCCTCACTAATTTACAGCACAGGACAAAATTGAGTTGCCTTATTCCCTGTCTCATTTCCTAAGTTGCAATTGTTTATGGCATAGGCCCCAAAAAAACAATGATTATTTTTTAATCAGGCTATCCTAAAGGATGCAAAATTGCTTCATTTGCTTGATAAGCTGTTGAATATACAGAAGCGCATAACTACAGTAGATGAAAAAAGAATGGTGACAGTTAGGTGGTGGCGATTGTCCAGTCCACCTACTGTAAAAGCTCCTGCAGTACAATTTGTGACAAAGGAGAGATTGCATTATGATTTATCAGTGCAGTTTAACAGTTTCAATTCATAGGTTCCAGTTAAAATTTTAAAAAAGAAAAAGATGACTGTATTGTCAAATAAATATCATGTTATGGTTATTCATATTATCTAACCATATATGATGCTATTTTTACTTTAAAAGGTGATTTGAAATGTAAGTGGTGTAGGGGAGGGGGTACCTACTGTTCTGGCTAAAGGAATGATTCCTCTATTATATATTTTGGTTCGTAGATAGGTAGGTAGGTAGGTCGGTCGGTGGGTGGGTAGGTAGGTCGGGTCGGTGGGTGGGTGGGTGGGTAGGTATATATGTGTGTCTATATAGACATAACTTGGACCAAAAGGAACAAAAATATCAGGTTATGCAGCAATCAAAGTCCAATGGTTAAGGCACAGGTCATCTAGGCTGGAATCCTGGGTTCGAATCCAGGACTGGGCTCTATTTCTTGTCTTTTCATTTCTTTTTTTCCCTCTTCCTTCATTTCTTTTATCCATCAATTCTTTCTTTCGTGAATCCTTTCTTTTTCCCCCTTCCCCTTTTAATTCCATTTTTTTCCCTTTCCCCTTATATTTTCTCTTTGTTTATTCTTACTTTGTTCATTCTTACTATGCAAACTATTACACAAAAACTGATAACCCAAATGATTTCCAAACCGTTAGCAATCTACGCCTCCAAAAAAATCTGACATTTGTGGCTACTTATGAGCTGATTTTATTTGAGTTAGGTACTAAGTCTGAAAATGATGTTTTGAGTGGCTTCTGTAATGTTTCATATTGACATTGGCCAGGTTTTTGCCAAGTATATGCTGCTAGTCACATATATTTGTTGTCATGTTTTTAACTTTGCTTTTATTGGAAGTGTGCCCATTACACCACACCCCCCCCCCCCCCCCCCCCCCCCAACGACCAGCCGCAACAGGACCAGCACTGGGACTACCTATGCAAGCTTTTCAGCAGGGTGTGACTGCTCACTGGTCTCAGTTAGGCATCAGGGGATGCACTCAGAACCCTCCCACTTTCAAAGAAAGTTGCCTGCCATTTAGAAAGTTGCTGCCAATCACAAGTCAGCCAGTCGCCCTCAAAGGCTTCCAAGAGTTTATTGGGGGGGGGGGGGGGGGGGGGAGGGGGTTTGCTTGGTCTTTTACCACAGGTTATCCCTCCTTCAGCTAAACTGATGCACCCACCTTTCCAAGCTCACTTGTGTAGTCCAAGCCAGGTGACTTAGCCTGAACACTGCAGTTGGAAGAGGCATTCTGTAACATCAAGGCGGACCTGGCCAACACCGCCATGCTGATACAACTCTTGCCACCTACAAAGATTTCCTTTACGATGAACACCTCTGATGTGGCCATTAGCAGCATCCTTGAACAGCGGCTTGGAAATATGGTAGCCTCTCACTTTTTCAGCTGTCAGCTGTGCTCTCCAGAACAGGAACATACTGCCTCTGAACAAAAACTCCTGACACTCCATCTGGGTGTGCAGCACTTCCACTACTTCTTCTGACTTCACAGTATTTATAGAACAAGCCCAATAGCCAAATCTTTACCCATGGTCTGCCTGACAGCGGCGGATTCTCACCTTCATCTCTGAATTCACAACATACATCAGGCATGTAGCCAACCAGAATGTTAAAGTGGTGAATGCACTGTCTTGGGCCACCATCAACAGAATCAGTGATGGCCTGACAAGATGGCAAGCAGCCAACATGAGGATGATAGTGTGCAAGCTTACCAGACAGTGATCACAGGTCTTGAAACTACAGGATATTACATTTGGGCCTCAAGGGACCACCCTCCTCTGTCATGTGTCCACCTGACAACGTCGTCCAATCGTTACAGAGAACTGATTACACCTAGTACTCGAAACTATCCACAACTTGTCACACCTTTCTATCTGCACCACACACACACGTCACAGCCAAAATTCACCTGGTATGGCTTTCACAAAAATATTGGTGCCTGGACCAATGCCTACTTCTCTCGACACCAAGCCAAGATCCAGACTGATGTCTTGTGTTGTCCTTAATGCTTTCATTGCCTCCACAAAGCCACACACACCTGCTCATTGTGGTCAACCAACTTACTGGGTGGCTGGAAGCATCCTTCTGACAGATACCAACACCACATCATGTGCCTGGGCCACCATCGCCCACTGAATCACTCACTTTGGTTTGCCGGCTGACACATCTTCGGACAAGAAACACTTCACCTCCCAGCTGTGGGCAGCCATAGCAGAACTGCTGGCCACCAAGCTGCACTGAACCAACGTATATCACCCATTAGTCCAATAGTCTGATCAAATATTTACACAGGCACATGAAGTCAGCCCTCAAAGCTCACCTGTCCCACCCTGACTGGATCAACCAGCTACCATGGATCTTGCTCAGCATCCATGCAGTGCACAAGGTCCTTTCCCCCCCCCCAATCCCTCAGCTGAGAGGTCTGTGGTCCACATGCATAGTTTTCAGAGATTTAACTATGCAAGCAAATCCGGCCAGACCCTTCCAAATCTGTGCGATATAGTTGGATCACTCATGTCCACACCCACATCCTGCCATGGATCTCACTGAATTATGTCCCGTTGGGTCTGATGCAAAGCAAGTACTCCCTCATCATGTGGTACTCATCACACCCCACTGCAAAAGCCATACAAGGGTCCCTTACAAGGTGGAGGCAAAATCCTTCGAATTGGACTTAGGACGCCACCAAGACATGATCTCCATCAAAGACTCAAACCAGTACATTTGGACATGGACAGGCTGATCAGGTAGCTCAACAAGACCCAGCACTGGTAAGACCTGCACATCATGAAATGGTTATTAAGATCCAGCTGCCAAGTGAAGAACCCCCAATATTAACTAAATAAACTGGCTGTCACATATATTTGTGTCACACCATTAACTTTCCCCTTCTTTCCCCACTTTTTTTCCTTTCTTTTTTGAAGAAAGCTTATTGCACTCCTAGAGTGTTATACATAACAAGAGCAATTACACTAATACCTGTGGTAAATTATCAATAGAATATTTAGTGAAATATAGTGTTTTATTCATTATTATTTGGTTGTCCTGTATCTATTTATGTCTCACATGCAGTAAAACCAAGTTGTAACAACAGGTTAAACAAGAGAGGTCCCGCACTAAGACCAGTAGAAAATAATCACTATAATATTTAGTGAAAAGTGGGAGTTCAGACCACACAGAATAATTGTTTAGAACACTTAAGATGAAACTAAAGTTGTGGTAAGATTTACAACCTTTGGGTTTCCATACATTAAATAGCATTTAATTGTAACACAGTGCTTCCATACAGTGAAAGGATTGTTGTAACCAAATAGTTGCAATAACAAATTTTGGTGTTTCTAAACAGTAAAAAAAATTAGTTAAAAAATCAAAAAATCCATTCTTGAGCAAAACTTGTGGATGTATCCAACCCCCCCCCCCCCCCACCATTCCAAGTTCCTAGACCTTTGTGTCGCAGGTAAAAATCCATTTTATGTCTCCCAATTGTGGATGTCCCCACCATTCAAAGGGTTACTAGACCTGTGTGCCACAGGTAAAACAACTCAAACTGTGTATATGTCATATAAAGTCTATAGCTTTTCTCCAGAAATCACTATATACATAAAGAGAGATGTCTGTCCGTCTGCCTTGTCAGCATGTTTGTACCATCTGCCTGGCCAAAACCCATGGATGGATTTCTCTGAAGCTTGGCATGAGCATAAGCTTTGACCTGACTTAAACATGGGCAAGGGCAAAAAGGAGAGGGGGTAAGTAAGAAAGAAAGAAAAAAGAATTTCAGAAAATGGTGACTCCAGGTGACAAAAAAATGGTGGGGGGGGGGGAGAAAGAGAAGCCTAGATAAACCATGGTCAAGTGGCTAAGGCACAGATCTATCTACTAAACAGAAATTCCATGATTTAATTGAATGGGGGGGGGGGGCTTCCTTTCTTCTTCTCTGGTTTTTCCCTTCCTTAATTTCTTCCCAGCTCTTCCCCTTCCTTTTTCCACCCCATTTCCCTCTTCCTTCAGTCCCCCCTTTTCTAACTTTCTTTTCTTCTTACCCCTTTTTTCCTTCCTTTTATTCTTTCCCTCACCTTTTCTTCTTTCACACTTTTCCTCCTTTCTACTCCTTTTCATCCATTTCTTCCCTCCCCCACTTTCTTCCATCAAATACCTTGCACAAATGGTTTATTGGGATGATCTTGACCACACCTGTTCCTGGTTTATACATACATAGTTGCATTCACATTTGCGGCTGTTTTTTAGTTAAAAAAAAAAAAAAAATTTAGGACCACATGACCACATCTCTTCCTGAGGAGGTGCAAGATTAAAATGCCAATGATACAACAAATACCTTTAACCTCAATTGTGCAATGAACACAGTTTTTAAGGTCCCTAAGTTGAGCCACTCCATCACAACTTTTCATGTGGGCATTGGAGGCTAAAAATGCACAAAAATGCTTAGGACAAACTGTTGGACCTGTCATCTAAACTTGGCATGCACACATATTTCTGGGAGTGATATGTGCTGGGTCCCACCTGGTCACACTAACTCTTGGACACTGGCTGGGTCATATTTAACCACACCACTTCATGTGGGAATGTCAGTATATCCATAGCAACACTGGGTATGCTGGCTGGTATAGTCCCACATAACCTATGTAGCTTCAATTCTTTATAATTTTAATAATACTGCTGAACAACAAATATTAATTAATATTATTATTTTTTATATTATATAAAAAAAAAAAAAAAAAAAAAAAAAAAAAAAAAAAAAAAAAGTTGAAATCCTGAATCAGGATCGCTTCTGGCTGATCATTAATGAACATTTCAGAGAGAAGTCAGAGAACCTTGTGTTTATTTGTAACTCAAGTAGACCCTTTACCAACTGCAGCACTCTGGCTAAGCAGTGCTTTGAGCAGTTTTGGAATAGAGATGTCTCAGACTCTCTGACCTTGGAGACTTTTGACCAGCAACATTTTCTGGAGTCTAGGGTAGACCTTGGAGACTTTTGACCAGCAACATTTTCTGGAGTCTAGGGTAGACCTTGGAGACTTTTGACCAGCAACATTTTCTGGAGTCTAGGGTCGACCTTGGAGACTTTTGACCAGCAACATTTTCTGAAGTCTATGGTCCATCTATGGTCCATCAATGGTCAAACTCAGACTACATTTTATCACCCTTCATCATTCGCAACCCACAAAGAGAGTTTCTGGCTGGTAACTAGTGGGAATTCGCTGGAAACCAGCAGGAATTCGCTGGGAACATCAGTAAGTCACGTGATTTGAATGTCCTCTTGTAGTTTATTCACAGGTTAAGTACTTACCAAACCTTGTAACAGCTCAGTCAACCAGGTCACGGGTGTACAGCAACAATGACGAGTCTTGGTAACAACAATGCCCCTGGACTACCAAATAACAGGAGTGGAGTAAGTATTGCCTCCTAATGTTATAGCTAAATGTCATGCACCATGTAGTCACCGGCTGCAGATACCTTCCCTCAATGGGCTTGTCTTGTATGTTTGTATGTTCAGTGCAGCACTGTGACAGCTTAGTCCATTGCCACATTGAAACTATATTATTAATACTGTAGTTGATTATGTTAGAAGATTGTCAGATAACATGGAATGCTTCTGTCAGTTGCAATTCCTCTTGCCTTCCGGTAGAAGCTTGGTTCCATTTGTGTCCTAGCTGCTGTCATTTCCAATTTGTTGCTGGAGGACTATTGGTTGACACTGGTATAGGGTCTGCCTCAGTTAGAGTAGTTGCTACCCTGTGATATAGTGCAAAGTCTAAGTAATACTGACTTGCATACTGGCTGTGATTGCTGCTAGCTAGCTTACTTCATTGTGTGGACTTGCACATCCAGCCTTCCTCTAACCTTTCTGCATCATACTCACCACGCTTTCATCATCATGAAGGAGAAGAAGAAAAGGAGCATGATGTGTGAGCTGAGGTCCATGCTGGTGTCTTGTGGAGAGGCAGGAGGTCAGAACAGCTCCACCTCCCTGTCCACCTCCACTGGTTATCTGTGCTGTCCAGGAGTGCCCAGTGCTTGTGGCTCTTCCCAGTCTAAACCCAAGATGGTTGAGGTCAGCGAATTTGAAGTTAGTCTGTCTGGTGTGTCCTTGTTCTCTTCCATTTTCTTAATTTTAATATTTCCTTTTCTTTCCTTTTTTTTTTTGTAGTTGGCTTTTTCATATATATATATATATATATATATATTTTTTTTTTTTTTATTTTTATTATTATTTTTTTAAATTTATTTATTTATTTTTTATTTTATCAACTTTATTTTGGTTTTGTTTGAGTTTAGCCTTGAAGAAAGTAGAAGCTAATGTGTAGTAGAAGAGAGACTGCAAGAGTATCTTTAGAATGTTTCCTAATCTGTGGGTATAACTTAGATCTGCCATCACTGATTTAAATGTTCCCCCTCCCCAACCTCCCAAAAAATGAAGAAAGGTAAACAAGAACCAAACAAAAAATGTTATTGTGTTGGTGTGGTTGATAAGAGTGTGATCGATAGTTTTGTGTAGCTCTTTCATATTATGATGGCCTTCTCCCTTGAGTTTCTTCCAACTTTTCTTATCTCCCTTTTTGGTGTAGATAACGATATCTTTTAATTAATTTTTATTATTTTATGATTATAATAATGGACTACAATGCACTTATTGATGACTGTTTTGTTGTTGTTTTTTGGTGGAGGAGTTTAGGGCATACGTCACCAATGAAGTGCAGATGATGCAGCATTGACACTGGATGGAGATCTAGTGTGTTGCAACGTCCACGTTGTAGCCCTAGCCCTAGCCCTAGTGTGGAACTGCCCATGGTATCCATTGGTTGCATGCAGGGGGTTTTGTGAACCTAATAGTATGTTTAAGCACTTCATGCTTTCAGGCCTTGTTATGGTAGTCATAAGTTATTCTACGTCCATATCTCTGTGCACCACAGATGGTTGTCTCTGAAGGGTTTAGTCTGCTGTCATGGTCACTTATTCATCCATCAGTTCTGCATTGCACATAAATGGTGGGCCTTTGCTTCATGAACTGTGTGGTCAATTCATTCACTCTCTGCGCAAAATACTGCACAATTGGGATATTGTTCTCTCAGCTCAGGTGATCCTGGGAGCCCTCAGTGCTTGACAAAAGTTTGCCATAAAACTTTGTACAGGCACTCACTAGTTATAGTCATGGGCAAGTTCAAAGTGTGCATATTTGTTGTCTTGATGTTACAAAGACGGAGTTCTTCATGAGTATGTACTGCTCCATATTCCAGTAAGAACCTCGACTTGGTTTTGTGTGCATCGTATTAAAATGAGTGCCATACAGTTATTTGAATAGTGGTTTTAGGTTTAATTTTCTCAATACAAAGAGAATTATAATGATGGTCATGGATGTTGCAATGAAATGTCAATGATGTTAAAGTTTGTCTTTAGAGGAGAGTTGGACTACATCTTGGGCATATCACCATATACCGTGAATAGTAGCCATCTTTATATTCTGGCTGGAGTTAGAATGTTTAGAGCTTGCACATTGCTTCCACCATGACTATGTAGTGAGTGCATCCAGAGAGTCCTTGGCCTCTGTCTGCCACTGTGACCAGAAGATCAAGTAGTTCTGAGTTGTTAGAACAGTTTGTAGATGCTGTCGTAGTTCCTTGCAACACTGGCACTCTGGAGTTATATCAGTTCTTTCTTTCTTTCAACAAAGATGGACAAAGTACTCCTTGGATGCATACGTGGGATGGCAATGGTTGCAAGAAGATATGGACTCTTAATGTCTTATTCCCCAGTCTATGCTTCCATCATAACAAGGAGACAGTGTATGCGGGTCTACACAGTCAAGGGATTACTAAGAATCACATGGCATATTTGGTG
This sequence comes from Lycopodina hypogea, assembly GCA_963969325.1. NCBI lineage: Eukaryota > Metazoa > Porifera > Demospongiae > Poecilosclerida > Cladorhizidae > Lycopodina > Lycopodina hypogea. The sequence continues at coordinate 3,104,483 of OZ017793.1, read as the reverse complement.
TGGATGAGGTTGGTTTTGCCCATCAGATCAAGCCTTCTGCGCAGTGTATTTTAATCACTCTCTGGTGAGCCTGTACTTGGCTATGGCTAGTGTATAGTCAGTGAACTCAGCTCAGTAGCGTCTCCAGTGACAGAGACCCATGTGTCATCATGTAGGTTGTAGTTGTTGCACAGAGCTATGCATGCTTCCATGTAGCAAGTACAAGTGTGCAACCCTGTCCCTATTCAGAATCCTTGTTCTCTGCTGTGTTCTCCCCAGAGGGCCCACACACCACAGCTATGAATGGAATGGGTGTGAATACCTCAACAAAGAAGCATGGCTAATGTTGAATCCGACACAGTTATCGGTGTTTTATCCACTCCCCAGCAATTGAGCCGTCCATAACCATTCCTGTTATCATGTTACCATATCTGTTTTCACTTTTCATTTTTATTTTTTTTGAAAGTGTTGCTTGCATTCACCTTCACAAGTGAATGGGAAACATCATGTCTTATTGGTGGGATTTGTGGCAATTGTATTTGAATGGCTGAGCGTCTCAGGCATTTGCTATTGATACCAGTGAATCGGACACCTTGTTGAATTTATTGGCTCGGAGCTGAGAACCTATTGATGCCATTCAGTAAATATATTTTGAATATATTTGAATACAGTTCTTTCAAAAGAACTTTTAAAATAGATTTTCAATTGAAGAAATTTGAATTTCTTTGATGACTAGAGTAATCTCTGGCTGATATTTATTGAGTTTATTCATGTACCTTTTCTCTCCCTCTCCTCTCCCTCTCTCTTTCCCTCCTCCCATTTCTTCCTGTCCCTGCCAGGCCTATTTCTTTGATGACAATGATTCAGATGACCAGAGTGCATCGGACTTGAGTCCTCTCATTCGCAGACCTTCAGCTCAAACCACACCCTCTCCCTACACACACATTATCACCAATTACCTCTCCATCATTGAACTTGTAGTGCTGGTGAGTGCTGTGTGCTGAGTATTGATTAGCTGGTGGCTGAGTCTGTTCAAGACTGGGCCAGTCCAATTAAGATTGTTTGGCGTGTGATTGAAGCCTTCTGTGTGTAGAACAGAAACTTCATATTATAGGGATGCATGTAAATATGATGTATGTATACACTGCTCTCTATCGTCGTACATTCACCTGGAGCTAATACAATGAGGAGTCAGTCCAGAAGCAGTTGGTCGCTCTGATTATATTGTACTGTCTGAAAATCAAATCTGTACCAATAAACAATTTTTTTAAATTTCTTCTTTGTTTTATTTATTTATTTGTTTATTTATTTATTTATTATTATTATTATTTTTTTGAAATTATTAAAAAGTATTTGTTGAATTGAACTGATGTGAATTAAATTGTGTAAGCCTCAGCTTTCAGGGTCAGGAGAGTTCTTAACTGCTCCACCAAATGCATAATTGTGGATAGATCTACTTCAGGTGTTTGGGAATCAACTGGCTTGTTTTTGTTATAGACTGGCCCATTATGCCCGGCATTTACCTGAGGAAATTTTATTGTGAAACACGATTGGAGCCACTCAAAACACTATTTCTAGAACTCTTAGTATTGATGAGCAAAAGCAACAGTAGGTTTACCAGGCTTGAGTGTTTTTTCTCTTGGTGCTTAATTAGTTGTTGCTTGATTAGTTGTTGCTTGATTAGTTGTTGCTTGATTAGTTGTTGCTTGATTAGTTGTTGCTTGATTTTTTTTGTTAGCTGTTGCTTGTTGCTTGATGATGTCACTGCTCACATTGGAATGCTGTCATTGGAACATTGCTTATTGGCTATAGTTGAAGGAGTGATAATAATAGTAATTACAATAATAGCAAATATAATGGTAGTGGAAGGCAGTGGATGTACAAGCTATAATTACAAATTTGGACAAGTTAAATACAATATTTCCTGTTGTAAGTGGATTATTAAATTTCGTTTCAGACATTTAATGTCTATCATGTATAATGCTTAATATGATACTGTGTGTGTGTGTGTGTGTGTGTGTGTGTGTGTGTGTGTGTGTGTGTGTGTGTGTGTGTGTGTGTGTGTGTGTGTGTGTGTGTGTGTGTGTGTGTGTGTGTGTGTGTGTGTGTGTGTGCGTGCGTGATAGTGGATGTGAGAGTGTCAGGATGTGTGTGCATGTGTGTGTGCGCACGTAACAGACACTAAAACACATGGACAATGTATTGGTTACCAAGTATAATTGTAGATCAGAGCAGTCCCACAGACCTATGGAAAATAATTGTTTGGAACACTTCAGATGAGGCTAAAGCAGTTGAAAGATCTAAAACTTTTAGGTTTCCATACAGTAAAAGCACTTCATTGTAACGGCAGGTTACAACAAACTTTTGTTTACATGCAATGAACAATTGATTAAAAATCCACTCTTGAGCAACACTTGTACATGTATGCTGCCCCCCACCACCACCACCACCACTACCATCATTCCAAGTATTCCAAGACCTGTGTGCCACAGGTATAAAGGAATGATACCAGTGGACCATCAGAAGCTGATGGGTTGTTGACTACTTGCCTGTATGAATGTATCCTAATGATTATTCAGTTCTGGAGAGCTGAACGATTGGTAGGTGATGAATTGGCTTTTACTCACCCAATGTATGTCCTCTGTCGTGACCTACAGGTCAGTTATCTGGGCTGTCTGATTGGCTTGACTATTTGGAGTAAAGACTACGATGACTCTAATTTCTCCTTTCAAGACAGTTCGTCAAGCAGATACCAGCCAGATAAGATGGTCGCCTACTTCTGCATGATCCATGTTGGTATCTGGGCCATGGTCGCCATACTGGACAGGTATGCACACCATGTTGTTTGTGTGCTGTATATAGTCATTGTCGTCCAATCGGTGTGTGTGTGTGTGTCAATTGTAATTTCATGAGTTGTTTCTGGAATACACAATGGACTAACACCACACTGGGTTGAGGCAGGTTAAAGTAAGTTGACAATAGCTCTATGGGGACACACACTGGACCAACATCACACTGGGTTGAGGCAGGTTGAAGTAGGTTGACAATAACTCCATAGGGACACACACTTGACAAACATGGGTTGAGGCAGGTTAAAGTAAGTTGACAATAGCTCTATGGGGACACATACTGGACCAACATCACACTGGGTTGAGGCAGGTTGAAGTAGGTTGACAATAACTCCATAGGGACACACACTTGACAAACATGGGTTGAGGCAGGTTAAAGTAAGTTGACAATAGCTCTATGGGGACACACACTGGACCAACATCACACTGGGTTGAGGCAGGTTGAAGTAGGTTGACAATAGCTTCATGGGGACACATACTGGACCAACATCACACTGGGTTGAGCTTGCAGCATTTTTTTAAATGATGTTACATTGGACAAACCTCCCATCCCCCACCCCATACCTATCATTTCACATTTGAATGGAATCCTTCATTAGAACAGTTGGAATCTAAAGAGCTTGTTTAGTGGTACTAGTACTGTTGAAAGAGGTTCCTTCAAGGGTTACCAAATGCTGTAAAACAAGCACTGATAAATGATATACTTGAAGATCCATTCCAAATTTGTGATCCTAGATGAAAAAATCAGTCATCAATTCTCTACAGAAATTATAAAACTGGATTAAAGAAATGTCCTTGTTGACTTCAAAGTAATTGGGATGTGTTTACATCAGTGATGGTAGGAGCATTGTAGAGTAAAACAACAACAAAACAATAGACAACAGCACTCAATTTACCATAATTTGTGAGAATCTTGTGGATAGGTGAGCTTCATTTTTAGTTGTGTGTGAATACAGCCAAGGTGAACATGTTTGTTGAAGTTTAAAGTGTGTGTTGCTGTTACTCTCTTCGATCTCTCCCTTCTTCTCCTGACTTCTTCCTTCATCTTCTTCCTCCTCTTGCAGAGTGGTGCAATGGCGTCACCAAGTTCTGAGAAGGAAAGGCTATCTCAAGTTCTATCGGCAGATGAAGAACATCCGTAGAGTCCCATTTGTGGTTGTGTCTGTGTGCAACGCCGCTCTTCTGTTCTACGTCAGCTTCCTCTACTTTTACAGCATCAAGCAGAGCAGCAGCTTCCACAACTTGCATCCTGTGGTCGTCTTGTACTTGTTGGTGGGTGTGGAGATGCTCCTGGCCCTGCCCTGTCTCGTATGCTACATAGGTCAGTGAGGGTTAATTAATTAAGGCTGGCTATAGCAAAGAGTTAACCACAGTTGTGTGGTGAATTGATATCTCTTCATGCAAGAGGAGTAATTTATACATCACACTGGTGGTACCTAAGTGTGTTTTTTTATTCCTCCTTTGACAAGAAGGTTTTCTTCAGATTTCCTCCTTTTTTCATTTGGCAGCTGCACAGTACATAAGCATGTGGTAAGGATTGGTGTGAAGTTGAGAGGCTAATGAGGATTTTTTAAGAATATACTGACCTAGTATCATTGCATTTGGCATCACTTCTCAAATGCTTGCATTCATACTGCTCCAGCTATGTTTTGTTCCACAATTCAAGTTCTAACTGCTGTTTGTTGTATTAACTGTTTGTTGTAGCAACTGTTTGTTGTAGCGACTGTTTGTTGTAGCGACTGTTTGTTGTAGCGACTGTATGTTGTGGCGACTGTTTGTTGTAGCGACTGTTTAGTGTAGCAACTGTTTGTTGTGCGACTGTTTGTTGTAGCGACTGTTTGTTGTAGTGACTGTTTGTTGTAGTGACTGTTTGTTGTAGCGACTGTTTGTTGTAGCGACTGTTTGTTGTAGTGACTGTTTATTGTAGCGACTGTTTGTAGCAACTGTTTGATGTAGGAACTGTTTGTTGTAGTGACTCTTTATTGTAGCGACTGTTTATTGTAGCGACTGTTTGTAGCAACTGTTTGATGTAGGAACTGTTTGTTGTAGCGACTGTTTGTAGTAGCGACTGTTTGTAGCAACTGTTTGATGTAGGAACTGTTTGTTGTAGCGACTGTTTGTAGCAACTGTTTGATGTAGGAACTGTTTGTTGTAGCGACTGTTTATTTTAGCAACTGTTTTGTTGCAGCGACTAGTTTCTGCTTGATGGTCTATTAAAGGAAACACAGTGTGTTCTAATACTATTAGGTGTGATGTTAGTGCTATTTATGTTGTACCACTGACTAGTATGTTCTTTTGTCTATGCTTGCAGTGCGTGCTACTATTTTCAACTGCCAGAGACAATCACCGGATGTCATTCAGGAGACCTTCAGTGACCCTCAATCTCCCACCGCCTCCATCACTGCTCTAGGATTCAGGTGCACATTACAACATTAGTGTCTATATAATTGTGTATGTGTAATATGCTATTTGCAATTTTCTTATGTATTAATTATACATGCCATACATATGAGTTACCACAGCTTCAAAAACCACCATCACACATTTTAAATAAATAGAAATCACAGTTGCCTATATAACTGAGGTGAAAAAAAAAACAGCATGTGTTTAAATTTTGTTTTCGTATTGTCTCAGTAAAGCTGAAGCATGTGTGTACTATCATCGCGCGCGCGCGCACACACACACACACACACACACACACACACACACACACACACACACACACACACACACACACACACACACACACACACACACACACAGCACGTGAGGGAACCTCTGATATGTTTTATTATTATTATTATTATTATTATTATTATTATTATTATTATTATTATTATTTGGTCTTAATTGCAGAGATGGAGAGGATCTTGATGAGCTGCTGGAGAGACAGGCAGACATGATCCGCTACCTTCAACAACACAACGCCAACTTGGGCAGAAGGATCTTAGAACTGCAATCCCAGAATATGGAATAATAATAATACACGACTCAAATGAAAGTGAAATGACTGAACGATGATATTAAAAAAAAACAGCAAACAATTAATAAAAATGGTGCCTCATTCAATGGTAGTATTTGTATTGACACATCTCTATTATACCGACAGCTGCTTGTTCAATGTTCAAAAGCATTCACACTCATTTTCCCATGTCTAGTGAATAGTACAGTCAGCAACTGTATGATTAGTTGTATGCTCACTCACTCACTTCCTAGCTGCTCTTATTCCTCCTCATCACACAGTAGGATGATTGATTGTATGAAAATGTTTCGTTTGTTTGTTTTTTAAGTTATGGATGGTGGTTTATATGCATATTGTATGTATATTAATATATTATATTGACTATTTTGCTGTTACGATAGACACCTTCCAATAATAATTAAATGCCATTTTATTCAAAATAAGAGTTGAATGAGGTGGCAGCACAAACGTGTAAAATTATGCATGTGTACCATTTAGGCAAGGCCTACATATGTGAGGTATTTGAAAAATCCTGTCTGAGAAACTGGGGGATTTAGAGGTCGCTATCAAACTGCAGCAAAGATTTAGAAATCTTTTGCATGTATACATACAATTAATGTATTCTTTTAAGATTTTGGGGGGGGGGGGGGAGGGGAACCACCGTAACTATCATGGGCTAGTAATTCATTTCTATTTGATACTGGGAAATAAAATGAACAGATATTGTCTCAAAATCAGTTCAAATTTCACCACACATTTCAACTGCACTGATCCTCCAAAACATGTTTTGAAAAGCAAGCAAAATTTGAGTGTTTCTTATTTATTCTGTATTGCCTTTCCCTCAACTCAAAACTGGCTAACAATTGTTACACACCAGTTCTCATTGATTGGGTACCTACTATTAATTAAATTGAGATGACTATTATAGAGGGGGTGGGAGGACAATCCCCTATATATATATATATATATATAAAAAAGGAGATGTCTGTCCATATGTTTGTACTGCCGTTCTGGCCAAACCCGTGTATGGATTTTCTGAAAGTTTGTATGATAATAGTTTTTGACCCAACTTAAAACATGGGCTAAAAATTTCGGAAAGTAGTTACCATGGTAACGAGAAAAAGCCAAAAATGGTATTTTTTGCCAGGAGAACCCAAAGAGCTACAGATCTAAATTTTTGTATGCCTATACAACTTCACTCTGGGAGTAACATAGGCTGGGTCCCACCTGGCTACACCCTTCCTTTTCCTGTGTAAGGCTGAAAATGCCAAAAATGTTATATCAGCAAAAACACTTGAACCTAAGGAGTTAGACCATGAAACCATATATATTTGGAATCAATATAATCTGGGGAACAATTTTTTTAAGTACATGTATATGACCACACCCATTACTGTGTTCAGGTCAGGCCAAAAAACAAAAACAAAAATGGTACTTGGGCCATACAAACCCTTGAAGTGACAGACTTAAAACATGGTTTACATACACAAATTGACTTTGAGAGTAACATGGGCAGGATCCCTCCTAGCTACACCACTTCCCATTGGTGTGTAACGAGAAAAGTGTCAAAAAAAAAACAAACTTCTGAATAATGCTTGGACCAAAGGCGTTAGATCTACTAACACACTTCAATATATATTTTGGTTCGTAAACATGTGTGTGTGTCTAGGCATCACAGCTAAACAATTTGACTAAAACAGCAAAAATTCTGCATGTACTCTCCAAGAACCCGGGTAAGCATTATTGAACACATGTGGGCATGGTAATGGGTGTGGTTTTGTCATAGCCGCACCCTGGGGAAATTATTTTTACTTAAAAAAGTTAATCAGACTGATCCAGCAAAAATTTAGTGTATGGCCTCCAAGTACCAGGGAAAGCATTATTAACCATATATGGGTGTGGTCTGGCCTTAGCCACACCTACTAGAGGTTGTTTTGGCTATTAAAAGCTAATCAAATAACCAACCAGACTGAAATTTGGAATGATACTTCCAAGCAAATGGGTGAGCATTACTACTCACGTGTGTGTCAACGATTGTGGTTTGGCCATTACCACACCCATAGGACATCATTATGCCTGCTAAAAACTCATTTATGGACTAATCAGGCTGAAATTGGGCATATGGAGTCCAAGTAACCGGGTGAGCATTACTAAGTACATGTTGGTGTGGCATTGTATGTAGTTTTTCTTAGCCACACCCACAGGAAGTAGTTTTGGCTGCCAAAAGCTAATTAAAGGGCCAGCCAGGCTGAAATTTGAGTGGCTTATAAAGTTTTCATGTTGACATTGGCCAGGCAACGCGGGTATATGCTGCTAGTGAACAATAAACAGTAGTAGCATAAAGCTAGTAATTTCCTGCAGTTAAAATTTTGATTGATTCAATTTTCCAATTCATTGTACAAATTATGATGCACCCAGTAGCTAAATTTTGCAGGGCTGTTGAATGGGTACCTTCCACTAAAACAAACAAAAACATGTGTAGCATTTCAATGAAGAGCTGAACCATCCCACTGTTAAGTCACACTCTGATTCAGGCTGAATAATATGCCCAAAGAATCTGAAGCCCCACCCTGGAGTGTTTTCTGGTTGATAAAACCGATTTTGATCCACATTTTCTAATTTAGCAGGATATCCTTTACAGATTAATATTACTTCACTCCAAGAAACGGTGTGCAGGGATCAACAAAGCACAACCCACAACTTTTTTTTCATTTCCCCCCCTCAGCGGGTAAAGGGTCTAGCAAAGGCTCCACATCCTTCAATTGCAACACCCTTATCTGCACTTATTACCCAGCTCCTCAGCAAGATACAACAAATAACTCCCATAATAACATGTTCTCAACTCAGAGAAATGCAAGACAGAGTGGCAGTCAGGTTAACATTCCATAAACCACAGGATTTTCTAATGGGTGCACATCATTTAATGCAAACAATGCTTGGGGGATAAAGATCAACATCAAAAAGAGAGCGTAAGAACAAAAAAAGTCTATTTTCTTGGCTTGTCTGCTATCACCTGCAGGTAAGGAAAATAGAAATGTGTGAATCAAATGGCTCACAATTATCACAATAGAGACATTACAAGTTGGACTTCAGAAATGAGAACAGTATGCATCACAATACTAATCCAAAAGTGCACAAAGCAACTGTTGGTAAGTATATCTGAATTAGCATGGTCATATCATCACCAGTCCAATATTACATACAGAGAATAAGGAACTATGGTGCCACCCTTCTTTTCTTCAGAAAATAACCCCCCCCCCCCCCCCCCCCCCAATAAAATAGCAAAAAACGACAGCAAACATAAAACAATAGAAGGGGGGGGGAGAAAGAAGAAAGCCATACAAGAAAAGAAAAAAAGGGGGGGGGGGGGGGGGGGAGGGAGCACAAAATAAATAGATAAAAACAAAACTAAAAACAAAACAAAAAACAAACAAACAAAAAACTCGCCAGACAATTACAGCTTCATTTGCTTCACCTGCCCAGCAATTTGATCCAAATCTTTACGTCCTTTAGAAGTAATCCTTCTTCCACTATTTGGAATAAATAGAAATAATGTGAATCCAAGCATTAATTATATAATTCTTAACTGACCCATTTTCTGAATCTGCTTCAATCAGAGACATCTTCTCCAGTTGCTGGAGTATGTTTCTGTGCAGAGCAGAAGATGCCTTCACGTATCTAGCAGGGGCAGTGCCACGCCTCTTACGACCTGAAACAGAAAACCTTTTACCTACTTATTAATATTTCTTAGTTGCAATGCTGACCTCCATACACTTTTCTGAGTGCACCAACTCCTACTCCTTGTCTCAGATATATATGGCGAACCACAGATGCTGAATTAAAAAAAAAAAAAAAAAAAAAAAAAAAAAAAAAAAAAAAGACAGACAACTTAGCCAAACAGCAAAGCTTGACACAGATACACATCAAGTACCTGCTCTGATGTAGTACCAGTCTTTATCGTAAGGTGCTAATTCTTTATGTTTCCCAGTCTTCACGTAGTCCACATACTCTGGCAATTTGATCTTAGCACTCCTGCAATGTACACACAAGGTAAAGTAGTGGAACTATGAAACTGTGTACAAAAAAAGCACTCACCTTTTTAGCCAGACAGCTAGCGCTTTCACGAATTCATGGGGGGACACGTCCTTTACCGTCACAGAAAAAGGCATCTAGGAGGGATGAAAGGTTAAGCAGGCAATCTCTAAACACCGGATTAGCTCAGTGCAATTTCAACACCACAGCCATATTTACCTTGTGCTTGCGGAGAGGCACGTGGGGAAACGCGCATGCTCAATAGAGGTGCTGAGTTTGCAGGAATTTGCCGACTTCCAGCTGGGCTCGGGCTCGCTTGAAGAATTGGTGTGTGTCCCTATTACCATTATGAGGTAAGTTCACCTACCTCGCTAGGGTGCGGTGGAGTGGTTGAGCTAAAATTATTTCCAGTGGTGTTGTGCGATTGAAAAAAATTCTCTCTCTGTTGAATTGTTACAATGAAGTGAATAATTGTGGTTCAGCTGAAATTAAATGAAGTTATTTAACATAAAAAATTTGGTGGCCATGCCTACCTTGATCTAGATCCTGTCTTTTGTCTTAGTGAACTCCTCTGTAGCCTGTGAATGCCTCACACAGTTATATAGACAGAATAATGTGGACTGCCCAGAGAGAGAGAGAGAGAGAGAGTGTGTGTGTGTGTGTGTGAAAGCGAGTAATATTCCTTGCATCAGCTACTTTCACTACTAATGTTATGCGCACATCTTAACTCCACACAGTTGCTGGCTTGTGTAAAAGCCTAAACAGTTCTGACACCACACACACACACCCATACACACCACACACATCCCTATACACTCATACATACATCACACACATCCACACCACACACACATACACACCACACACACCCATACACACCACACACACATAACAGTGTGATCATGCAATACACACAGTAATAGAGTCATTAAGGGGATAAAGGAGTAATGATCATGAATTATTCATGTCATTACTTCGTATAGTATAAATATATCGCCTTTGATTTAAAAAAAAGAGAAAGAACACTTGCTGTCATTGGATTTCTTAGCTCGTAAGCTTTCCAATGATATAAACAACTTAAGATGAAGTGGTTGATTTGATTGAGGACCATGTTAAGAGTCTCAGTGGGTGTCTGAAATTGAGTTGTTTGGCTATAGTAGTTACATCTCAACCAAACTCCATGTCTGCAATTTATTATAATAATACTGATTTTATTAAGGTCTGATATGACCAACACAATCTGTTCCCTCCCCCCCCCCCCCCCCCCCCATCCTTTCCTCTCAGTGAAGGTAATCTGCGACTATCACTGAGTTCCATTGCACAGGAGACTGAGTTCAACAGAGAAATGATCCTGAAGGGAGTGAGTCCCCACCTGCAATGTCCCTGCTGCCACAATCTCATCCAAGACCCACGGAACCTGGTCTGCTCTCACACGTACTGCAAAGCCTGTCTAGGTCACACCGTAAGAAAGACTATCAGCTTTTCTAAACTCAGGAATTACACAAACCCATTGTATAAACCAAACACTAGTAAGAATAGCATCTGTAATAATGTTGGCAAGGTGGAGGAAAAATCCTCACTTGACTCTTCTCTTGACAGAACTTTGCCGACATTTCTAGACACATCACTAGATGACGATGAGAAGGGTGAGATTTTCAATCCCGCTGTTGATGGTATGAAACAGAACCCAGATAAGGTGGGTGTCAACAAGAAGATACCTGTTATTTCCAGAGCATCTGGGAAGAGTGGTGGTAAGTCTAAGAAAGGCAAGAAGAAACACGACAGCACGTTCACCGGGAAAAGTAGCTGTAGTGGTATCAGTAGTAATAATAGTAATAGTATGAGTAGTGCATCAGCAAAGACAACTGCAGCATCGGGAGCATCAAAATCGCAGTTGAGGAAGCAAGTAACTCCAGATTCAGATAGACAGCTGGAGGTGATTGTCTGCCCGGAGTGTGGGATGCATACGGAGATTCCTGGAGGCAACATCTCCCTCATCCCCTACAACTTCTTTGTACAGCACATCATGGACTTGATGACCTTCTACAGCAGCGCTGAGCCTGTTCCTCTGGTATACTGCAGTACGTGTCGGAAAGATGGGTTGGAGGTGTTACCCTCTGCTGTGGCCCGATGTTCCACTTGTGCCTCGTTCCTCTGTGAGCAGTGCTTTGAACTGCACTCCATGGATGATTTAACCAAGTTGCACCCGACCCTTACGATCACAGAGAGAGTGTCCAGTATGTTTAGCTGCCTCACACCGGATTACTCCAATGTCAGAACCTGCAAGACACACAACTCCAGGCCGTTCACGTACTACTGCATTACCTGCAGCAAAGGTATCTGTGAAACTTGCTCCAACCATGAGCACGAGACACACAAGTTTTCTAAACCGGAGGACCTGCGATCGGATTTTGTGACTTATATAAGAGACCTCATGTCTCGAACATGTCAGCTTCGTTGCCGGATGGAAGGAGCGGTGATGGCCACCCAGGAGTTGGTGTGTGGCATCAAGTTACTTGCTGCCACACAGATAGAAGAGGTGCTGAGAACTCAAGGTGTGCTATCGAATGCTCTTGATAGACGATTGAGTGTGTTGCTGCAGGAGGTGGACAGGTTGGCTCCAGTGTCTGAAGCAGCGGCAAAGGATTAACTCAACAAGTGAAATGTGATTCAGTTTGTGTATTTTGATCAATCTTTCATTGTCAACCAACCATGTGTCATTTCAATTATGCTTTGATTTCTTTATATTTGACAAAGACTTAATTTATCAACAACTAGCAGCATATACCTGGCGTTGCCCGGCAAATGTAAACATGAAATATAATAGAAGCTACTCAAATTTTGCTGGTTGGTCCTTTAATTAGCTTTTGGTAGCCAAAACAACTTTTCATTGGTGTGGCTACAACATAACCACACCCATTAGTACACCTACATTCACTTAATACACTCACACTTACTTGGAGACCACACACCAAGTTTTGGCCTGGAGCTTTCTCTAGCCGAAGTGACTTCCTATGGGTGTGGCTATGATAAACCACACCCACATGTGGTTAATAATGTTCATCAGTTCTTAGGGATCACATGCCAGGTTTTAGCTTGGTTGGTCCTTTAATTAACTTTTGGCAGTCATAACAATTTCCTGTGGGTGTGGCTATGACCACACCACACCCATTGACACCCGCGTGTAGTGAATAATGCTCACCCAGTGTGTGCACACATCTATCCACCATTTCAATTACAATTCCTTAATTTAATTACAAATGAACTAATTGTAATTGTATTACATATCCCTCCTCTCACAATTATAATTATTTGAATGGTACACTTGCCCTACGAATCACATTACAAATTGAAATCACTCAGCCACTCAATTTTTTAATGTTTGCATATTGTGTGTGTGCAAGATGCATATTTCATAGATTTTGAAGTTACCTGCTCAAAAAAAAAAGGTATCAAGAGATTGGAAATCAACCTCTGAAGGCTGTGGTGTGTGGTTAGTTAAGCTTGATAAGACTTATTCTGGGCATTGAAGAAAGAAAAGAGGCTCAAGCTGACTAATGGGAACAACCCTATTGGGGCTGTGGTTTGGAGCAGCTGAATTGAAGTCGGAAGTGAAGAACCAGTTGTACTGCATGGCATGCTCATGGCAGTTCAGTACATGTTTTCAATTTAATACATGATAATAAAAATTAATTACAGAAAAAAAGATGTGCAATTATTCCAATATTCACAAAGTGGTTATGTGTTGGTGGCACAATCACAATAGTTATTCTTTGAGAATAAATGGTTTACAGAATACAATTAGATGTAACAATTTTCACCAATTGGCAACTTTGTGGCTGCATTAAGAGTTGGTATCCCTTCTCATCTCCACAGTAGCCATCAACAGATTCTCTGATTTAAAGACAGGAAATATGTGCCTTAAAATTTTAGCATTTAATTGGATCGATTGAGTTATGGGAAAGTGAGGATCAAAATAAATTTAGATGAATGTTCCAACATTGCAAGTGAAGCTGCAAAGGGTCGTCTAGTACCTATATATGGTCAGCGAAACTGAGAACCACATAAACCTAGAACAACAGCAAGAGTAGGAACGTATGCAGCATGTAGGATTCCATCCTTGGATAGCTTCTAGTTTATACATACACATCTTTATTAAAATATAAAATGTTCTGTTTACACATATAATCCTTACTTCCCAAACAGCTGGGCCAATTTTTAAAAATGAAATCAACAGCTAGGATCCTTGGAAAAAGGAAAAAGGTTACCAACTGCCATTTATGTCTGCCACAGGCATTTTTGGGTGATTGTGTAACTGCCACTCATAAGTGTTTAGTAATTATATGCAAGGTTACGTGTGAAAGGACTAATTTGTGTTTTCTAATTGCATTTTTTCTTTCACATGTATACAGGATTTCCAAAAAAAAGTAAAAAAAAATTGCTTCAATTTTTTGAATGAAGTGGAGTACATTAGCAAAGTTAACAAGTTTGTAAACTACAGGCGGCCAAAGGCTGACAGATAAACTGCCAAAAGGACAAGTTTTTAGCTTAAAATAACCAGCTAGTATAATGTGTAACAGAGGAGGAACTCAGCAATTAAAATATTGGAAATGAATAGAGCACTGACAATGTTGCACATGTAAACAACAGAAAAAATAGACGACAGATCAAGAACAGCTGCACTTTCAGACATGCCACAATGATAAAATTATTTTTTAAAGATGGAGCTTCTGTAATACTCCAGCTCTTTAATGCTCTCCTTGATGTCATCACTGGCTCTATAATAACACAACAACAATAACACGCTAATTATGAGTTACGAAAATTAAATCACCATTTTAATAGCAAAAACTCTACAATAAAAACACACATGCTCTGATACATCAGTGTAAAAATGTTGACTAAATGACACAGACTTGATATTTTGGTCTATTGAGGGATAGATATGCAGCTTATAGTACATTCTTATATAGGTATTTATTTTCATTTTTCAAGAGTGATTATATTGGGTGCGTTTTCAGCCAACTAAATCAAATATATTTTGTCACTGCACTATTGGGTTAAAACCTGCTTTTTAAGCTGATGGAAAAATTAATCAAATTAATGGAATTGAATTATTTGGCAGTGACAGCTAATAAGTATCAGATTTTCAGTGTTATTATAATGGTGATGATCTCTACACACACTATAATGTCAACCTCTCCACTTTCTTGGATTTGCTTTTGGCCTCACTAAAGTCACATAGCTGAGGAGGTAAGGATTGTCATTTATCTTGCCCATTGATGGAACCCACGTCATCCAAATATTTGAAGCCAGTTTATACCTGTAGGCTGCAGCTCCATGTTCCAGTGCATACGGGGATTGCTACTGGATAGAGGACTAAACCTTGCTCCCTTTAACTGTTTTAGCTATCAAAAAATTATTTTTTTAACATTTAATGGACGAAAGCAGACAATAAGGGCGATTGAATCTTTTCCTAACTGGATGGCAGCACATAGGAGACTGGTTTGGGTGGATTTGGAGGTAAATAGCGGCTCAGTGCACACTGTAATCAGGAAATGAATTGTTTACCTATAGGTTTAATTTTTATTGATTGACCATTGTTGGAGCAGACACTGAGCAGTGGGGCAGTGTCATCGGCCGTTTCAGGCCCAGAGAAAAGAATACCAATGGCATCAGATTACTTGACCTCTGTACCACCCATGGCTTGCTCATTTCAAACACATGGTTCCAGCACAAGCAGATACATCAGCTCACCTGGTTCACAAATGGAAACAGAGCCAGGCTGGGTCACATGTATGACTATATTATCAAATGTAGATGCCTAAGAATAAGCCTACTTGACACACGAGTTTTCTGTGGCACGCAGCTAGACACTGACCATGAGCTGGCGGTTTCCACTTTTCGCTTCAAGATCGAATGCAAAAGGCACTGGAACACCTGGCAGCCTAGGAAGCAGGAAACCATCTTGAACAGCACACAGCATCACTCCTTCATAACAACCATGAAGGAGGCTCTTGTTATGAGGCAAGACAGGAATCAGGAAGACGAGATTGTGGAAGCGTCATGGCAGTCCCTCAAAGATGCCCTTGTGAAAGCGGAACATGGACTCCCTGACCTCCCTTTGGTCCCAGTACATGATTGGGTCTCAAAAGAACTTACCAACTTGTCGAGGAAAAAGAGTGAGGCATGGGTGCGCCTGTGCAATACTAAAGTGAACAATCCCATTCTTCCCGAGCTACAGCAGCAGTATAACATCTTGCACAAAAGAACCAACAGAGCAGCTGAGAAGGTGAGGAACCACTGGTGGAGCACTAAGGCAGCAGAAGATGAGGAACGCACGAGAGTGGCAGAACAGAATGGCCATGGAGGATCTCTGATTCGAGAACTGTGCCCCTTGTGTAACCATGTTTCCAAACCAGTGGCCCCTTCAATCCTTGCGAAGAACGGTGTTGATAGACTTACCAGCATGTCCCACAAACTCGACAGAATGGCGGAACACTTCTCCGATGTGCTCAACTGTGAAAAACCCGTGGACAATGGCATCCTGCTGCAAATACCCCATGCACCATCATCACCAGAAGCAGAAGCTCTCTCCAAGCCATTGACGGTTGCAGAGATCATCAGAGTGCTGCGTCTTCTTTGGAAAGGCAAGGTTCCTGGAGAAGATGGAGTTTCAGTGGAGCTGCTCCTACTTGGGGGATCCGCAGTTGTGGAGGCTATGAAGAAGGTGGCTGACCAAATATGGAAGCAGGAGTCAGTCCCGGCTGACTGGCAGAAACAGCTTATTGTGCCTATTTTAAGAACAAGGGCTCTCGGGGTCAATGTGATAATTATCGTGGGATCTCCCTGCTGAGTGCTGCTAGTAAAATCATCAGCAAAGCCATCCTAACCCGCATAGACCGAGTAGTAGAGTGGCAGCTCAGCGAAAGCCAGTGTGGGTTCCATCGGGGACGTGGCTGTGCAGACCAGATTTTTGCCCTAAGAACAGCGATGGAGAAGTCATGGGAGTTTCGATGTCCCTTGTACATGGCCTTTATCGATCTCAGGAAGGCCTATGACTCGGTAAATAGAAATGTGCTGTGGTACATCCTTCAGCATGGATATGGCATCCCAGAGAAGCTTGTCAAGATCATTTGAGCACTTCACAGTGACACATGTGCATCTGTGAGAGCCTATGGCAAAAACTTTCCAGAGTTCACTGTCCACACTGGGGTCCGCCAGGGGTGTGTCATGGTGCCTGTCCTTTTCAACATCTTCTTTGACGTCGTCAAAAAGTTGTCGTTACAGAACCACCAGCAGAAGGGCAGCAGAAAATAAAATGCCCCATTTCTATACATGGTAAAGAAACCAATTAATCAACCCAGCCAATTATTTAGCGCACACGGGTAATGTGGAGTGGGTTCAGCACTATGTCAGTGTGGATGCAAGAAAACGTTTGGAACTGGGTGTTGCTGGAGACACGTTTCTAGTGTGGACAGGACTTAAGGTCCTCATGGTCTATTAATAATACAATCATGTTTATTGCCAAGTGCTAGTCACAACAATATAATGCTCGGACACAACACAATACAGTGTATTAGGAAAGGGATATAAATGTTGCATCATGAGTGCTTGCAAAGAGTCTCTCATAAGGTATTACTTCTCACATACTGGAGTAACACAAATTGTGTGTTCACATGCATGCAACAAGATAGTGCAGTGTCAATCAGATTGCATGTTTGAGGTCACAAGAAAAGTTTATGTCAAAATTATTATGCCATGAAACTGATTAATGAGGTAACCTGAATAAAACGTACCTGTGGCTTCCAGACTTCACTGGTGTGTTATGAAAGTCATCAGGATACCACCTCCTAGAGAATTTACAGAAGAACATTACTACAATTTGTGACTTCATTATCTGTAAAGATCTAATTAGTCCTATAAAAACAAAAACAACAACAAACAAAAACAAACAGCATAAAAACAAAAAAGAAAGAACAACTTTATGCCAGTGTAGGTCCAGACTAACTGACTGGAGTGGTCTACAAAGGAATTTACATATGCATTACATTTATCTGATGATGAATGCACTGCCCTAGCCCTAGCCCACAGTGGTGGTGACTACATATTGTTTAATGAGACAACCTTAAAGCAGCTGTCCACTATACCACTAATGTTAACTGCAGCACTAGCATTGCGTTTTTGGAGTGTACAAATGTAAAAAAAAGAGAGAGAATGATCAAACACTATGACAGTTAATTTCATCTTCAAACATCAGAAGTTCTTCAACGGTGTTAGGTCTTGATGAGGTGGAGTTTGAGGTGTTGAGTCATACTCCAGCCCACCCCATCAAGGTCAAACTAAAATATTACCTGCAATAGTTACATCATATTTGGGTTCCCCAAAGTTTCCATTATTTACCATTGTTAAATTGTTGGGAGAAAAAAACAACAACAAAACAAAATGAAACAAAAAAAACAATACAAAAAAAAACAACAAACAACACAAATTCAAAAAAAAATATATGAAAAATAAATAAATAAAAAAAGAAGAAAAAGTAGTGTACATTCGTCAAGATCTGAATATATTTGGCAGAGCTGTGGTTTATGTACCAAATATCTACTTATAAATAAGAGGTGTGTGCGTGTATGTGAGTTTTTTTCACTGCCAAACAACTATACCAATCAGGCTGAAATTTGGTATGTGGTCTCCAAGTACCCGGGTGAGTGTTATTAAACACATGTGGGTGTGGCAATGGGCATGGTCTTATCATAGCCACACTCACAAAAGTTATTTGGCTGCCAAAAGCGAATTAAAGGACCAATCAGGCTGAAATTTGGCATGTGGTCTCCAAGTAATCAGGAGAGCATCAATTAGTTACCACCCATGGGTGTGGGGGTAATGGGTGTGGTTTATTATATACACACCCACATAAGTTATTTGGGTTACCAAAAGCTAATTAAAGGATCAGTAAATCAGGCTAAAATTTGGTACGTGTTCTCCAAGTACTTGGGTGAGCATTATTAACTACATGCAGGTGTGGCTTTGGCCTAGCCACACCCATAGGAAACTGCTTTGGCTACCAAAAGCTAATCAAAGGACCAATCAGGCAGAAATTGAGCATGTGGTCTCCAAGTACCCGGGTGAGCATTATTAACAACGTATAAGTATGGCAATGTTATTTCATGGCCACACACACGAGAGTTATTTTTACTGACAGGAACCAATCACACTGAAACTTGTGGTCTCCATGTGACCACAAGAGTATTAATAATCTCCTGCAACTGTGAGTGTGTCTAACCACATCCATAAAATAATGAAGACAGAAAATTGGTCAAGAAAAGCAATCAAGTGGAACAAGATTTAATTAAGTATACACAAAGCCACACCCAGAGAAGAGTGACACACTTTCTGGTCATATGCTGGAGCAATCAGGCTGAAATTTCACATGTGGACATTATGTGACCATAAATATTTAATACCTTGCAATGTTTGTGGTTATGGGAGTGGTTTGGCCAACAAATCCATATACCAATATTGACGTATTTCATTCAAGTTGCTACCAGCAAATCTAGCTTTACTTACTCATACAACTTTCCTACTTGGCTGCACCAATGCCATGCAGCAAGACTGCAACAGGCACACTGGTATTACTAATTTCTGCACCCGAACCTCTATTTATGCAACAATAAGTTTCTAATCTCTAACCACGGAGGCATGCAGCAACATGTGTCAAGTATGTTGGTACAAACACACATCAACAGCCCATGTGTGTCCACTGTGATATCCAGCCTGAGCCTGAGCCTGAATCCATTGCAGATATCTAATCTATTGGGAGAGACACAGATCACTTGCAGATACCCACTGATGATCTTTACCTTTTTTGTTAGGATGTTTAGGCAAAAGCTTGGGCACTTTATGGACTTAAGATGCGCACACAGACAGAAAATATGGAGCGTGCTGTACTTTCAACTCAGATATGCATAGATGACAGCAGGAGTGACATGACAAGCCCCACTGACCCGGCAATTGTGCTTGGGAGAGTAAACCACAAAAATGTATAGGAATAGATACTGCAACATTGATTCTGATACTTCATAGACACAATAACATGGTGACTGGTCACCTACCCCCCCCCCTCCCATATCAGCAAAGAATATAATTATTATCAGCCCCTCCCATTCCCTTAACTGAATATCCTATGTTATTATTAATAGTTTATGAAGTTAACTTTAACTGGCTAACTAACTTCAAAACTGTGAATCCCTGTTAATGTAATTTTAATGAAATTACTGTTTCCATATTATTCAGTGCTATAATGAGAGTGAATTTACAAACTATTGAATGCTTAATGATGTTAAAATCCACAGATCTTCCCCCCCCTCCCAAACAACAACAAAGAAATAAAAATAAATAAACAATTAAAAAAAAAAAGAAAAAAAAACCAAACAGATTGCAAAAAACAAAAACAAAAACAAAAACAAAACGAGAAAGAAAACAACAGCAATAAAGCAGCCATTTTGCTGAAACATTTATTTCATGTTCCATTTCACATTGCGTGGGAACCTATGACTCAATAAGCTGCGTACAGGTTAGGAGAAAGAGGGAAATAAAACTTGTCTGCTAATATCAATCAATTTCATTATACAGTAATTAAGAGAACAGGAGAAGTAGTCAGAACAGAAACAGAGCTAATGTATGACTACAATGATACAAGATATTTGATCATATTTCATGGGGAGGGGAGATATCGCGATCAAAATAAGGGCATGAATCTTTACCAGCTCATGGAGTAATTGCTAAGGCTTACAATGACTCTCCTCCCTGTGGTCCCCCTATAAATGGAAAATTACTTGATATAACTCTGTTAACAATAATCGCTTAAGTCAGTCCTAAACACAACAATGGTCCTTAAGGGTGCCTACACAACACCCACTGGTGTTACACTGAGTTACTCTGGAGGACCTGCATAGTTCCTTGACAGTACTGACATCCACGATGCGGTAGTGAAGGTGGTCCATGAACTGCTTCATATGTTTCTCCAGGAACTTCTTGTCGCAGTGAATGCTGTTGCCTGCCAGTGGACACTTGCCCTTCGGAGTATGACTCTGCACAAACTTCACCATCACCTCCTCTGCCTGGGCCAGAGTAATGGTGGACTGCAGCACAGCCTTGGTCAGTCCAGTCTGCAGGTCAGCATATTTTCACATGTAACTAGTGTCTCTATATGCACAGCAAAGTACCTTTAGAACCAAGTGACATATTGAGTGGTAGCTACATATACCAATTGGTATTATATATAAACGTTCAATTGGAGAGATTATCACTACTACAAGTGAAATTATCAGTTTTGCCTGTGGATATTCCTGATTCTATTATTTAAGAATGTTTTAGAAACATAGCAGTTTCTTAGGCCAGCAGGCCAAACTAATGATAAACAACAGAAAGGCTTCCTTTGGTATCAAGGTGTAGATTAGAAATTCTAACACACATTATTCAAAATATAATTACTCTTATGCTATTCAAGAAATCAATTCATCAAAAATATTAAATTTTTTTTACTGTTTAAGTTAAAAAACAAACAAATAAAAGATACACTTTGAAAGCATGTGTTGTGTAATCTTACTGTTCCGTGTTGCTTAACACACCACTCATTCATACCATCCAGGACCTCTTGAGGATGGTGGATGATGACATTGGGGCCCTACATGTAAGAACCCTAGAGTGAAGGCTATGCAACAACAAAGTACACATGCATTATTAACCTCCTCTACAATGTTCAAGTGCTCATCAGTGATTGTGCATGCCATCTCCAATATGTGATCTTTCTCCACATCTAGACCTTCAGGAAGATGATTAAAGTTGTGCCAGATGCAAGCTACCATTGGAGACAATTCCCAGCTATATAATATCCCTTACCTGTCATCTACAACGCATGGTCAATCAATAAAAATTAAACCTATAGGTAAACAATTCATTTCCTGATTACAGTGTGCACTGAGCCGCTAT
Source organism: Lycopodina hypogea (assembly GCA_963969325.1). Lineage (NCBI taxonomy): Eukaryota > Metazoa > Porifera > Demospongiae > Poecilosclerida > Cladorhizidae > Lycopodina > Lycopodina hypogea. Next base: position 3,082,670 of record OZ017793.1, on the reverse strand, counting down.
TTACCTCCAAATCCACCCAAACCAGTCTCCTATGTGCTGCCATCCAGTTAGGAAAAGATTCAATCGCCCTTATTGTCTGCTTTCGTCCATTAAATGTTAAAAAAATAATTTTTTGATAGCTAAAACAGTTAAAGGGAGCAAGGTTTAGTCCTCTATCCAGTAGCAATCCCCGTATGCACTGGAACATGGAGCTGCAGCCTACAGGTATAAACTGGCTTCAAATATTTGGATGACGTGGGTTCCATCAATGGGCAAGATAAATGACGATCCTTACCTCCTCAGCTATGTGACTTTAGTGAGGCCAAAAGCAAATCCAAGAAAGTGGAGAGGTTGACATTATAGTGTGTGTAGAGATCATCACCATTATAATAACACTGAAAATCTGATACTTATTAGCTGTCACTGCCAATATAATTCAATTCCATTAATTTGATTAATTTTTCCATCAGCTTAAAAAGCAGGTTTTAATCCAATAGTGCAGTGACAAAATATATTTGATTTAGTTGGCTGAAAACGCACCCAATATAATCACTCTTGAAAAATGAAAATAAATGCCTATATAAGAATGTACTATAAGCTGCATATCTATCCCTCAATAGACCAAAATATCAAGTCTCAAAAAAGATCTAAAAAAAAAAGAAGAATTATTAATGCTTATGTTTAGCTGTGTGCACTATAAGGAAAAATGAAATACAGATGAGATTTGCTGTAGTCAGCTAGGCCCAATAATTGCCATAAACAGGGGAATCAATCTTTTGAAGGAGAAAGAAAAGAGATCATCAAAAGCAGTGATATCAAAGGAAGAGAAAAATAATTATAATCAGTAAGTAATAATACAGTGCATGTGCCGGTGGCACAGTACATGGTTGGTGCATGGGGCAAAGGGAACAAACGTGTTTAAGAAATGGTTCCACAAAAAAATAGAATTCTTTGACTCCAACTCTGATTACAGCTGATGATTTTCCAAATCAATTTGTGTTATGTCCTTCCACTGTCTTGGTAACCTCTTGTTAATGGATTGAAGCAAGAAAAGTGAGCAGAGATAGAATGGCCCATTTTTACATATGCAAATGATCTGGTCAGCGTATTGGCTATAAGATACTAGGTCTGACATAAAAGTGGCTTGCAGGGGCCTTAACTCCAGACAAAATTTAAAAAAACAACAAAAAATTCATTGTTGAGTTCATCCACTCCCAGGACCCATATGAGAGGAGAATATTCAGAATTATTAACATCTGCTTCCAAATTTTGTGGCACGGCTCTTAATCCTCTCAGAGTGTTTTAATGTCTTTGATGAGATGAGATTTCCATACTTGCCAGCAGTACAAGATAGAGTACTTTAAGAAAAAAGTAAACATAATTCAGGGAGTAGAAGTTGAGCCATAGCCTTAGCCATAGGAGCCTTAGAGTTTTGTAGGCCCTATATGCTTGGTAGACATAGTATAGTGGTCATTCCATGTGAGATTGAAGAATGCAACCATACCACACAGTCATCCATCACTAGGTGTTGGTACCACTGACAGCATTTATTTTTTTTGTTGATTTTATTCATTTATTTTTTCAAGATCCTTGGCACTTGCAGATCTTGTATGATCAGCAGAAGCAAGGTGTCAGCATAGTGTAGGATGCACTGACTGCACTGACTTGAAACTAAACTAAATAAAAAAAAAAAAAAAAAAAAAAAAAAAAAAATAAATAAATAAATAAATAAATGAATAATAAAAAAAAAAAATAAATAATAAAAAATAAAAAAAATAAATAAATAAAAAAAAGGAAGAATTTTTTCCCCCTTTCATGCAGCTAGAAATGTTTTGTGTATAAAACCAAAAAAAATTTTAAGGAAGAGAAATTTAGTGATCTGGCAGTGTATACTTCGATCTACTTTTGAGCATATCGAAGTAATGCAGTGGTCAGTATGCTTATTTAGAAAATTAATTTAGACAAAGAGCAGGCTACAAAATTATTTAGGACAAAGTATGTTGGTGTTATCCCTCCAAGATGGTACATTTTTCTTTGGTATAAAGTGCTGCAAAAACCTTGGGATATGCTCAGAAGGTTATTAAGTAAGATTTATTAGTTGAATAATAATAATAATAATAATAATAATAATAATGTGTGTGTGTGTGTGTGTGTGTGTGTGTGTGTGTGTGTGTGTGTGTGTGTGTGTGTGTGTGTGTGTGTGTGTGTGTGTGTGTGTGTGTGTGTGTGTGTGTGTGTGTGTGTGTGTGTGTGTGTGTGTGTGTGTGTGTGTGTGTGTGTGTGTGTGTGTGTGTGTGTGTGTGTGTGTGTGTGTGTGTGTGTGTGTGTGTGTGTGTGTGTGTGTGTGTGTGTGTGTGTGTGTGTGTGTATTGTTGCACATAATGAATGGGAAGCTTGTGATATGCTTAAGTCATTTTAGACGACCAGTTTGCTTCTTGAAGAACAATAATTGATGGAAATTTCATTAAATAATTGCACTTATTTTATTAAATCAAGGTTGAAAGTGAGAAAATTGTTTGAAATAAAATTTTATATCTGTTGAAATACCTTAAATTAATGGGTTTAATTTAGAATAATTTGTTTACAGCATATATTGGTCCTGCTTAGCATAAAATTGGCATATTTCAGGCCAAAATGTGGTATAATTTTTGTTTGGGGACCTGACAACCCTGGTCTATTGTATTGTTTATTTGTATTGTTAACTATAATTTAAATCATCTTATAAAAACCAAAACAACAAAAAAAATTCTGCAGGCTTTTGAGATTATTCCTAGTACACATCAATTAGGTAGTATTTGGGAAATTTGATAAGCAACCAAAATCTGGAGGTGCTGTAGTCCAACTGGTAGTCCAGCAAAACGAAAGGTAAAGGGTCCCGAATTGGAAAAGGGTCCTTCATTGTGAAAGCAACTGCTCTATACTAGTTCTGGAGTTGTCGTGGGGAACTAAAAGCATTCCTATGCCACTCAGCTGCGTGGTTTGTTCGACAAAAAGGGCCATTTTAAAGAGGCCAAAGACTGGTTCACCCTGCTGCCGAGATTGCTTTTTTAAAGCGTTTGAGGATGAAATTCACCATACTATTATCTCCAATGAACTCTTCAAGAGGGGGGAGAAGATAGCTATTGGAGCTTCTGGTGGCAAGGATTCAACTGTGCTAGCGTATGTGATGAAGGTTCTGAATGAACGTCATGATTATGGAGTTGATCTTTTTCTTCTCTCTATTGATGAAGGAATCACTGGTTATAGAGATGACTCCTTGGAAACTGTGAAAAGGAATGAGCATCAGTACAGCATTCCTCTGAAAGTAGTTTCCTACCAAGAGTTGTATGGCTGGACCATGGATACCATTGTGCAGAAGATTGGATTAAAGAGCAATTGCACATTCTGTGGTGTTTTTCGCAGACAGGCATTAGACAGAGGAGCCATGATGCTCAATGTTGACAAGATTGTGACAGGCCATAATGCTGATGACATTGCTGAGACTGTGCTGATGAACGTTCTGAGGGGAGACATTGCCAGACTAAAGCGCTGCACTACTATCACCACCGGATCAGATGAGGCCATTCCCCGCTCTAAACCTTTCAAGTACACCTATGAGAAGGAGATTGTCATGTATGCCTACTTTAAGAAGCTAGATTACTTTTCCACAGAGTGCATCTATTCCCCAAATGCGTATAGGGGACATGTTCGAGGGTTTCTCAAAGACCTTGAGGCAGTGCGACCAAGTGTGATTATTGACATCATTTACTCTGGAGATAGTCTTCAGGTACGTGATGAGGTGAAAATGCCAATACAAAGGACGTGTCAGAGGTGTGGCTACATATCTAGCCAGGAACTGTGTAAAGCTTGTATCCTCCTGGAAGGTCTGAACAAGGGTCTTCCTCGACTTGGCATAGGGAAGGCTATGGGAAGAAACCTGTCAAAGCAGGTAAGGAAGTTGCAGTTGAAAGAGCAAGTTGAGCTGTGTGTTCAAGTTAGGGATAGTACTGGTGGCGGAGGTGGAGTAGGTGGTGAAGGTGGAGTAGGTGGTGACGTATATGAAGTTGATGATGGGGAAGTTGGTGGTAAAGTTGTGGAGTGTTTGGGAGAACTAAAAGTGCTAGTAAGTGGAGATAAAGGTGGAAGTGAGACTTGTAGGGAGGGACACGAGAGTTTTTGTCAGAAAAAGAAGACTCACACAGCTCCTTTTGTCAGCGCAGGATATGAACACTTTGCACGAGTGGAAAATACAAATCATGATGTGTGTGGAGGAAGAAGTGTAATGGATGATGTAGTTGGAAGTGGGTGCAGTAGGAGCTGTGAGACATGTGTTGCTATTGATAGTGAGACTGGAGGGAAGGAGACTCAAGAGAAGGCAAAGGACGTTGCGTAATATTGACAAAACAAGGACAGATATGTTGGCTCAACTTGACTGTTTCTGTGTTTGTTCAGAACAACTAATCGAGACAATTATAAAATTATTTTCCTATAATTTTTAACAGCAGATAAGCTTGTGACAGAACTATTGTGACCTGAAGTGCAGAAGTGTAATAGCTGCTGCAATGAGCAGGGATGGAAGGGAAGGCCAGTAGTACATTGAATCTGCAAATCTTAGCGTGCTCACCTTTTTATTGTTGTTGAGATACTGCTCTGTCTCTCAGTCTTTGTGTGTGTGTGTGTGTGTGTGTGTGTGTGTGTGTGTGTGTGTGTGTGTGTGTGTGTGTGTGTGTGTGTGTGTGTGTGTGTGTGTGTGTGTGTGTGTGTGTGTGTGTGTGTGTGTGTGTGTGTGTGTGTGTGTGTGTGTGTGTGTGTGTGTGTGTGTGTGTGTGTGTGTGTGTGTGTGTGTGTGTGTGTGTGTGTGTGTGTGTGTGTGTGTGTGTGTGTGTGTTTAGAATGGCTGTTGTAATACCTGGAAGTTTTAACACCACCTGTACACAATTAGAAGTGTAGACAGTTTGCCTAATCTGTTTGAACATGTTCACTGAAGCCAGTTCAATCAGCGAGCAGTTGATTTGTTAAGGGTTGAATTAACATCAGGTTTTACTTGGTATCAAGGAAAGATTAAATGATTATACTATATTCAATGGACACATTCCAGTCTAACACCAACAATTTTTTTAGTGATGTTTAGTGATACAAAAGTACAGCTAAATATAGTCCGGGGATTATAGCCAGTTTTTCATTTTTTTTTGTACACCAGTAAAATGTGCTCTGATTTCTTACTACTTGAACATGTACAAGCAATATTCATAAAAACATTTTCTATTCGAAGGACAAATTGCATTCCATTGTCCATAATACATTACCTTTTAAAGCACACATTCAAAGATCACCAATTTTTTCAATCTGGATTGTTGGCAATCCAATGGGCAAGCTGTGATCTTCTGTTATTGTTAAAAATTTATGTTTCAGCATTACACCACTTTCCAAAACATTCTGACCTCTGCAAAAATCAACAGGTAAGCCGTGCTCTCCTACACAGCTTTCCAGGGCAATTTAGAGCCCTTTGAGTCCCCAAAAGGGCTTGAATGTCTTCAGTTGATTTCAGGTAATATCAGGAGGTTTCAGGAGATTTCAGTATAGACTTTTAGGTCAAATGATCCTATGGGGTTTTTAATTGTTTATTTTTTCCCTTTGGCTCTTTAATTCAAAATTTCCTGTGGGTTTTAGGTTTTTTTTCCTTCTTTTATTGCAATTGTTGGCAATCTACCTTACAGATTACACCATCCCTCAAAAATATTCTGGCCTTTCTAGAAAAAAAAAAAAAAAAAAAAAAAAATGGGCAAGTAATTGGCAATGTACCGTTCTGAATTACGCAATGCTTCCAATCATTTTGCAATCATTTTACAATTGTGTAAACACCCTCAAATGAGGTCAGGTCCAAACTACTCCTTCCTTTTCTTCTTTTTGAGCACTGTGGCCATAAATATCTGGGAAAACTGCCTGAAATCCTTTTTTTGTTGTTTTTTTGTAGGCCCAATGAAGTGTCTGGGAGGAGCTATCAAACACAAATAATAGTCAAACAAATCTCTAATTAAAGGTGTCTTTGTTATCTCATCATAGGACAGGTATTCTACTAGTCAAAATAATTAGGTGAAGTCTGAAATCCCCTTGTCATAGGAAAAAAGCGGGTAAGGAAAAAATTAAGGGGTGAAAATAATGGAGAGGGATAGAAATGGGAAGGAGAGGGGAGAAGAAAAATTAGGGAGAAAAATGATGGGGTAAAATTGAATAAAAAAAAAGTTTTTATTGAGCACCTACCTACCTACCTGCCAACCTTGAAATCATGAGCCTAGCTATTAACCACTAAGATGGTGTTAAATAGAAAAAGATTGCTAGATAAGAATAAAATAATGAAATTCTGATTAATTCAACATCTTATCAACTCCTTGAAATACGTTTAGAAAATACAATCACACAGACAGACAGACAGACAAAAAATATATAGAAACATATTGGGGGGAAATTAGCCAATAATATGTATGTATGTATGTATGTATGTATGTATGTATGTATGTATGTGTGTGTGTGTGTGTGTGTGTGTGTGTGTGTGTGTGTGTGTGTGTGTGTGTGTGTGTGTGTGTGTGTGTGTGTGTGTGTGTGTGTGTGTGTGTGTGTGTGTGTGTGTGTGTGTGTGTGTGTGCGTGTGTGTGCGTGCGTGCGTGCATGCGTGCGTGCGTGCACCCACCCATCCATCTATCTATCTATCTATCTATCTATATATATATATATATATACTAGCAGCGTATACCTGGTGTTGCCCAGTCAATGCCAACATGAAACATTAATAGAAGCTACTGAAATTTTGGCCTGGTTGGTCCTTCAATTATATTTGGCAGCCAAAAGCATTTGTTGTGGGTGTGGCTAATACCAAACCACACACATTGCTACACACATTGGTTAATAATGCTTACCCAATTACTTGCACTCCATATACCAATTTCAGCCTGATTGGTACATAAATAATTTTTTGGCAGGCATAATGATATCTTATGGGTGTGGCAATGATCAGATCACACCTATTGACACACGCACATGTGATTAATAATTTTTCACCAAGTTTGTTGGAAACCATATTCCAAATTTCTGTTTGGTTTGTCATTTGATTAGCTTTTCATAGCTGAAACAATTTCCAGTTGGTGCGGCTATGGAAAAACAACACCCATATGTGGATAATAATGCTTTTCCAGGTACTTGGAGACCAGACACCAAATTTTGGCCTAATTGGTCTTCATTTAACTTTTTTTCTTCCAAAATGACATCCTGCTAGTGTGGCTATGGCAAAACTGCACCCATTACCATGCCCACATGTGTTTAATAATAATCACCCGAGTTCTTGGAGATACATGCCAAATTCAGCCATTTTTGTCCAATTTTTTGGCTGTGATGCCTAAACACACATACATACAAACATACATATTTACTAACCAAAATATATATCATAATGGGTTTGTGGATCTTATACCTTAGCATTATTCAGAAGTTCTATTTTTGGCACTTTTTCACTTTACGCACCAATAGGAACAGGTGTAGCCAGGAGAGATACTACCCATGTTATGCACACAAAAATGTGTGTATGTACTTAAAACATCTCGCAGATCATATTAATTCCAAATATACATGGGTCCATGGGTCTAACTCTGTAGGTTCAAGTGTTTTTGCTGAAATACCATTTTTGGCATTTTTAGCCTTACACATGGAAAGGAAGAGGTATGGCCAGGTGGAACCCAGCCCATGCTACTCCCAGAGTCAAGTTGTGTATACATACCAAGTTTTAGATTTGTAGCTCCAAGGTTTTTCTGGTAAAAACACACTATTTTTTTTTTTGGGCCTTTTCTCATTACCATGGTAACCATTTTTCAAATTTTTTAGCCCATGCTTTAAGTTGGGTAAAAAACTATCATCATACAAAGTTTCAAAGAAATCCACCCAGAGGTTTGGCCAGAATGATGGTACAAACATACAGGCAGACAGGCGCACATAGAGAGACATCTCCTAAAACATATATTCTAGCAGCATGTACCTGGCATTGCCCGGCCAATGTCAATATGGAATATAATAAAAGCCACTCAAATTTTGCCTGCACAGCCCATTAATTCACTTTTGGCCGCTAAAAGTACTCTGTTGGTGTGGCTAATACCAAATCACACACATTGCTATGCCCCTATGAAGTTACTAATGCTCACCTGGTTACCTTAACTCCATATGCTCAATTTCAGCCTGATTAGTCCATAAATGAGTTTTTAGCTGGCATAATGATGTCCTATGGGTGGGGCAATGACCAGAACACACCCATTGACTCATGATTATGTGATTAATAAGGCTCATCCAGTTGCTTGGAAGTCTCATTCCAAATTTCAGTCTGATTGGTAGTTTGATTAGATTTTAATAGCCAAAAAACCTCTAGTGGGTGTGGCTATAGCCAAACCATACCCACATGTGGTTAATAATGCTTTCCTGGGTACTTTGAGACCACACACAATATTTTTTTGCCTTCTTGGTCCCTGATTAACTGTTTTAGCCAAAGTAACACCCTGTTGGTATGGTTATAGCAAAAACACACCCATTACAATATCCACATATGTTAAATAATGCTCACCCAGGTTCTTGGAGAATACATGCCAAATTTTAGCCTTTTTAATCCAGGTGTTCAGCCGTGATGCCTAGACACACATATTTACGAACTAAAATATATATTAAAGTGTGTTCATAGATTTAACTCCTTTGGTCCAACCGTTTTTCAGAAGTTATTTTTTCAGCACTTTTCGCTTTACACACCAATTGGAAGAGGTGTAATCAAGAGGGATTCTGCCCATGTTACTCCCGAAGTCAAGTTGTGTATGCATACCATGTGTTATGTCTGTTGCTCCAAGGGCTTGTCTGGCCAAAGTATAATTTTTTGCCTTTTTTTTGGGCCTAACATAAAAATAGAAATGAGTGTGGTCATATACATGTACTTAAAACATTCTCTACATTATATTGATTCCAAATGCATATGAGTTCATGGGTTTAACTCCCGGGTTCAAGTGTTTTTGCTGAAGTACCATTTTTGGCATTTTTAGCCTTACACAGGTAAAGGAAGATATGTGGCCAAGTGGGACCCAGCCCATGTTGCACCCAGAGTGAAGTTGTATATGATTACCAAGTTTTAGATGTGTAGCTCCAAGGGTTTTTCTGGCTAAATACCATATTTGGCTATTTCTCATTACCATGGTAACTAATTTCCGAAATTTTTAGGCCAACTTTAAAGTTGGGTCAAAACCTATCATCATGCTAAGTTTTAGTGAAATTTGCATTCCGGTTTGGCAAAATGGTGGTACAAACCTACAGCAGACAGACACACAGACAGACATACAGACATCTCCTTTTTAAAAAAATATGTATAGGAGGTACTTGCAGCATATACCTGGTGTTGCCCAGCCAATATCATTATGAAATATTATAGAAGCCACTTAAATTTCAGCCTGGTTGGCCCTTTGGTTAGCTTTTGGCAACCAGAACAAATTCCTGTGTGTGTGGCTAATGCCAAACCAAACAGATTGCCACACCCACATGTAGTTTATAATGATCACCCAGTTACTTGAACTCCATATGCCCAATTTTACCCTTATTTTATTTGTCCATAAATGTGTTTTTGGCAGGCATAATGATGTCTTATGGTGTGGTGATGACCAGACCACACCTATTGGCATATGCACATGTGATTAGTAATGGTCACCCAGTTGCTTCGACGTCTCATTCAAATTTCACTCTGGTTGTTCATTTAATTAGCTTTAATAGCCAAAACAACCTCCAGTGGGTGTGGCTAAGGAAAACTCATACCCACATTTGGTTAATAATGCTTTTCCTGGTGCTTGGAGACCACCCGCCAAATATTTGCCTGATTGGTCTCTGATTAAATTTTTAAAGCCAAAATAACTTCCTGTGTGTGAATATAACAAAACCAAACTCATTACCATGCCCACATGTGTTTAATAATGCTCACCCGGGTTCTTGGAGAGTACATGCCGAATTTCGGCCTTTTTAATCTAAGAGTTTAGCTATGATGCCTAGACACACGTACTTATGAACAAAAAAATATATATTAAAGTGTGTTCGTAAATCTAACTCCCTTGATCCAAGCATTATTCAGAGGGTTTTTTTTGGCACTTCTTTACTTTACACACAAATTGGAGGAGGTATAGCCAGGAGGGATCCCACCCATGTTACTCCGAGACACAAGTTGTGTAACATACCATGTATTATGTCTGTTGCTCTGAGGGTTTGTCTGACCAAAGTACCATTTTTGGCTTTTTTTTGGCTTGACATGAAAACAGAAATGGGTGTGGTCATATACATGTATTTAAAACATTCCCTAGATTAGAATGATTCCAAATATATATGGGTTCTTGAGTCTAACTCCCTAGGTTCAAGTGTTTTTGCTGAAATACCATTTTTGTCATTTTAGCATTACACATGGAAAGGAAGAGGTGTGGCCAGGTGAGATCCAGCCCATATTACTCCCAGAGTGAAGTTGTCATGTGTACCAATTTTTAGATGTGTAAGCTCCAAGGTTTTTTCTGGGCAAATACCACATTTGACTATTTATCATTATCATGGTAACTATTTTCCGATATTTTTACCATAAGTTTTAAGTTGGGTCAAAATCTATCATCATGCAGAGTTTCAGAGAAATTAAACCACAGGTTTGGCCAGAATGATGGTACAAACATATAGACAGACAGAGGGACAGACAGAAAGACAGACATCTCCTTTTATATATATATATAGGAGATAGGATATATAAATAAATATATATGTCCTATCTCCTATATATATATAAACAAAGGAACTGTCTGTCTGTCTGTCTGTCTCTCTGTCTGTCTGTCTCTCTGTCTGTCTGTCTTTCTATCTATCTATCTATCTATCTATCTATCTATCTATCTATCTATCTATCTATCTATCTATCTATAAAGGGTTGCCTAGAACTCTTTATTTAGGTGTAACACAAGTTTTAAACAGCAAAAAGTGATTTCTTTCAATCAAGTTACACTCTATACAATCACATAATAATCAATCATTGTTTAAAACAAATGTTTACATTGCATGATACATGACTATTCAGAATCTTTATATTACACCACAACCACAGTCTGTCCCTCAACCACAGGTTTGTCCTTCCCTGTTTGAAGCTTGTCCCAAGCTTCTAAACAACAATCAATCTGGAGGAAGTCTTTCTCACTGGGGGTATCTCCTCAGCAATGCTGGAAGTGGAGGAGATGCTGGTAATATAGTGTGATCTACCTGAGGGGAGATGCAAGGATCTGAATCTGCTGGAACAAAAGTGTTTTAGTTTCCTGTACTTCCTTTTTCAGGTTGAGGCTGTACTCGATATTGAAGACAATTGACATGCACAATCTTGGTTCTCACACCATCCGTAATTTCCAGATTAATTGGGTTAATTACACTATTTATACGCCACTTCCCTTCCCACCTGGGATCCAATTTCCCAACATTCTGTAGTGATAACTAAACAGGGTCATTCACATTTAAAACTCGTGTGGTTGACTGAAGATCATATCAGGTTTTCTGCTTCTGTGCTGCTTGTGTTGTCTTAGATTTCACAAAATCATAATGATGCAAGTTTTTCCTGAAGGTGGGCCTGAATGAGCCCTGATCAAATCCTGCATGAGAAAGCATATCTATGAATTGTGGTTATCTTCCAAACATAAGCATAAATGGTGAAACTCCGGTAGATGCATGGACCTCTGTTCGGTAAGCATACAGCACCAAGGGGAGATGATGCTCCCAATCATCTTGGGTATCAACATAAGCTCAAAGCATCTGGAGAAGAGAGCAATTAAACCGCTCCACCATTCCATTGCATTGGGGGTGATAGGCCATAGTACATTTTTACTTACTCCAAATATTTCAAGGTCTCATGAAGAATAGTGCTTTCAAAATTCCTTCCCTGGTCTGAGTGTAGACTCTTTGGAAGTCCAAACTCAGAAAATAGCTTCACTAAGATGGACCTTATGCAGATAGCAGTCTGATCTGGAAGTGCAATAGCTGTTGCCCACTTAGTGAAATAGTCTTGCACTACAAGTAAGTATTGGTTGTTATGGGATGAGAATGGCACTTCAAAAATGTCCACCGCAATTATTTCCCAAGGTTGACAAATAGGATTATTAGTAAGTGGTGCTCTCGAAGGCATAGGCTGTTTAGTCTTCTGATATTGGGTACATTGTCTACAATAATCCTCAACATCCTTAGCCATGTTCACACTGTACACCTCTTGCTTTATGCAGAGCAGTGTCTTTTCAAATCCTTGATGGCCTGATGTGGAAGTGTCATGATTGCGGTGCAGAGCTCTCCTGTGATGGCTTGATGGAAGCACTGGAACTAATAAAACATCAGATCCTGGACTGGGACAATACTTCCTACAGACAATGTAGTATACTACCTGGAGTTGTGACTAAAGTTGCCAAAAATGCTGCAATGGTGATTGTCTCCAGCTTGGTGGAAGATGTTTTGATTGTAATGCCCTATACAATTCCATTACGATTGGATCATTTCGTTATGCTTGACAGAGGTTATCTTTTTCTTGCATTGAATCAACTGTGGCAGCTCTGCATGGGTCCACTGAAAAGCTTGGACTGTTTCCAGCGAGAAAGAGCATCGGCGTTACTGTTAAGTGATCCTTTCTTGTAACATATCCGAAAATTATACTCCTGTGTAGCAAGTTCCAAATGAAAGAGGAGGACATTCATTTTCTGTGCAGATAGCCATTGGAAAGGAGCATGGTCTGTGAAGAGCTTAAACTTACACTCGAACAGGTAATGCCTGAATTATTTCATAGCACACACAGCAGCTAAACATTCCTTCTGTATGACATTGTAATTAGACTCAGACTTGGTCAAAGAGTGGCTTGAATATGCCACATCATGTCCATCCTGTTCAAGGACTGCACCAATTCCAACATCAGTGGCATCTATTTGCAGGATAAATTCACTCGCGGTTGAACTGGGGATAAACCAACACTGGTGAAGTTGTGAGTTTCTCCTTCAGTGTGGTAAAAGCATTCTCATATTCTGTGGTCCAGTTGTAGATGACACCTTTCCTGGTGAGATTGTGCAGTGGACATGCTATGTCAGCAAATTGACATATATATCTGCGATAACATGAGGCCAGGCTGAGGAATCGACATACAGCATTAACATCTGTTGGCTTAGGCCACTCTTGAATGTCAAGGATCTTTTTTGGGTCAGGAGCCATTCCTATGTCAGAAAATATATGACCAAGGTAAGATATTGTAGACCTACCAATGTGGCATTTCCTACCTCTCAGGGTTAGTCCAGCCTTCCGCAAACATTAAAAAATGATCCAAAGGTGCTCCTGATGTGCTTCTTCACTCTGTGAATAGATTAGTACATCATCAATCTTTATCCATCAATCTTTGGAATGAACTCACTCTGAAGGTCAAGTGTAGAAAAGATAGTTGAGCCTGCTAATCTGTCCTGGACTTCATCTGGTAATGGAAGTGGATATGCGTCCTTTGTAGTACTTTTGTTAACTTCTTCATAATCCATGCAGAGATGTATTTCTCCAGATTTCTTCTTCAAAAATACCGCTGGAGCCATCCAAGGACTGCTACTCTTCTTTATAATTCCCCATTGAGCATGTGTTGAATCTATTCTTCGATATTCTCACGATAATGTTCTGGAATTCGCCAAGGTGGAATCTGCATTGGGCTTCCAGATGTAGGAATGTAGTGATGAGCTTCAGAAGTCACTCCTGGGGATGTACTGAATGGATCCTTAAACTCTTGAACAACTGACATGAGTCCTGGTACTTCACATTCTGGTCTATCCCAGATAGTTTGTCTATCAAATTTTGGAATGGTACACTCATCAATGATATCTGTTGTTGGGTCCATAACAGTTACCATGCTACAAATCTTTGATTTAGACTTGAGCACTGCATCATGTATTACTTGTAGCTTCTCTGGTGTATCATTAGCTTCCTGCAGCTGGATTACACTTGCTCGATGTTTCTGATGAACTTCAAATGGTGTACTGGAGAAATCCAGCACTAAACAATTCTGCTGCAAGAAGTCAATTCCTAAGATAACAGGAGCTATCAATTGCTTGACAACAATCAAGTTGTGATTAACTTGCACTTCATTCGATTGTACCAGAGTAGATATGTTATCTACTATCTTTAATCCCCCCCCAGAAACCATGACTAGCTGCAAGCAAGGTTTAGGTTGAATCTGGTGTACATTCCGAGGTACAAATTCTTCTTGTATGAGAGAAATGGAAGATCCTGAATCAAGCATTATCTCAGTTTGCATTCCTCCCAAAGTTCCCACAACTGTCATCCTGGAGTGGAAAGAAGCTGATATGAACATGCTAATGTCTTGGGGGCCTACTGTGAGGTGGGATGCTTGCTGGCCCATGCAGGCATCCCTTGGTCATTTCCCTGGTACTGGCAGTCCCAATTTGGCCACATGCAAACCATCTACGATTTTCCTTAGTACCTTGTCTACCTTGTACCTTGACACTCCCTCAAGGTGTGTCCCACTCTGTTACACTTGAAACAGCGCACTTGCTGATTTGGTGGACCTCTTCTTCCCAGTAGATGTGGAGAACGTGTAGATAGGGCTGCTACCTGCTCTGTCAGTGTTGCAATCTGTTTTCCAATTTGTGTGTATTGCTTACTCCAATATCTGTATTGTAGCTCCTTCCTTGCAACTACAAACATTAACTGTCATCAGAAGGCGTGCACCTTCCACAAAGGAAGGAAGGTCCCTTACATCACCTGATACACGAATTTGCTTGCTAATTGCTTCAGGTATTCAGGACAAAATTGGTGGAAGATTAATTGCCTCTGCATAGTATCATCAGTTAGCTCTGGCATTGCTTGCCCCAACAGTTTCTTTAGCTCGTAGGAATACAATGCCAAGAATTCACCAGGCCAGAGCATCCTTGCATGAAACTGGTCGAGGGAGACTGAATCCTATTGGCATTTTCCCCCCATAAGCTTCTGTTTGGTAACTATTACATCTGCTTGTTCAGCTTCTGACAGCTCAAGCCAGACAGCCAGACTTTCTCCTTCAAGCAGAGTAGTAACTTCAGAGCTTGTGTTTCAGCTGTCCATTTATTTGCCTTGCTGCAAATTTTAAAGTGTTTAGGCCACTCCACAATGTCTCCACTAGAAAATGACATACACACACACACACACACACACTGACATGTCTATCAGCCACTGCCATAGTCAACAGTATTCTCCCTCATACTCAGACCTACTAGCTAACTTGATCACAGACAAACAAAGAAGCAAGCAACAGTTCTCTGCTATCAATGTAACACAAGTTTCAAACAGCCAAAAAGTGATTTCTTTCAATCAAGTCACACATTATATATCAATCACATAACAATCAATCATTGTTTAAAACCAATATTTACATTGCATGATACATGACTATTCAGAATGTTTATATTACATTACAACCACAGTCTGTCCCTCTATATAGGGTTGACCCAACGATTACCATTGGCATGATACGAAACTAATATGTGCCTTGCCAATCTTCTAGATAAGGACAATCCAAAAAATTTCATAGATTATGTTCAGGAGCCATTAAGGAAGGTCTATGCCAATTTTAGATTCTAATAGCACTTGCATAGCCTTAGCCCTAAAATAGCCTGAAGACTTTCCACTTAAAATGACTCTTAAGAAATTCAGGGGTTCATTTTTTTTTATTCTCCTCTTCATCCCTTTGGTAAAATGTATCATCTTTTTTTTTGGGAGGGGGGGGGGGGGGGGGGGCATTAAGCAGACATACTTTCTTATCATTTTTTAAAATCTTTTGTTGGCAATTAAAAAAAAATTTTTTTTTGATTTTTCAGCCAGGGAGGTGTCTAAGTCACTTGATCCTCAAAATCTACTTCAGCCATGAGACTAGACTTCATATTCAATGCTAAAGCTAAAAAAGCTAGTTTCTGCTATGGGGCTTCACTGCTGTGTCATTGATGTATTGGCAAACTCTTGAAATTGGTCTAGATAAGTGCATGTGTGCATTAATACAATGATGTCATAAATTGCACTCGAAACTTTGATTGCTTGATGGAAGTTAAAGATCAGGACAAAGGCGGGACAGAAATCATAAAATCAAGAGAGCCTCCTAAAAGTGGGGCAGTTGGTAGAGTTCTGTATTATCCTTAGAACTGTGTACATGCCTTCCAAATTTCTGAAAAAAGAAACAAAAAAAATGACAGCCAACAAACCTGTTTAATAATAAGTAAGAATTGAATACTTTACATAGACTAGTACCAATTTTGCTTACAGTAAGTGATATATCATGCAGGCTGCAGGGTGCATTAACATTTATATGATAGCCTTTTTTTTCTATTACAAAATCTGCCATGCCTTCTAAGCATCCTTAGATAAATTTCCAAGAATAACAACTAAGTTTCCTTGCTCTTTCAAATCTTAAAAGAGATGTTTTAAGGGCGATAATTGATACCCAATGTGTGGGTTTACTGTTTGCCAGAGAGTCTTTCCATCAAAATGGATGTCCTCATTAGAAGATGGTGCACCTTTTGCTGTATGAATATCATGGACTCCATTATGAAATTATTATTTTGACTACATTAGCCCAAAGAATTATGCTGAGTTGGTAAGAATAAAACATGTGGTTATGTGGAATTGTAAATACAGTGATGGGGTCCAATTTAAATGACATTTTCTTACTGTTATTGTTGTTGTCATTTCAGATTTTGACACTTTCTGGAGTTCAGGTCATGATGCATGATCCTCTTCTTCAACATCAAACTCCTTTTGAATGAAAAAGGCCATGTATCTCTGATGGACAGTCAGTTTCATAAGTAAGTTCCTAGTCCTTTTTTTCAATAACTTTGGTAAAGAGTTGAAGGTATATCATGAATGCATGTGGACCCAACCATGTTGTACATACACTATGGCCCAAGCTAGTGTCTAATTTAAATGATCTACATCAACTTTTTGTTCTGCACAATAACCAAATGAATTTTGATATCATCACCAGAGAATTCTAAAAGAAGATCATCACATCATTGTCTCTATAATTAATGTCATCAATGGAAGAATTGCTGGTTAACAAACGGTTCAGATGAGGCACACACTTCATCTTTGTGAGCTTCATTATCCATATTGATTTGAACTAGTTAAAACTTCTGCCATGCATTTTTGAGATAACATTATCAGTAGTATTATTCTTCTGCATCTAAGACTTTTGTGATGTAATTGCAAGGATAGGATGAATAATATTCACCTACCTGTACAGCCTTATCAACTCACAGATGAAAGGATTGAATCAATTTTCCCCTAAGTATAGCTCTTTCTGACATACTTTAAGTAGTAAGTTATTCTGACATGTTGATATGATCTTTTATTATATACATCTGGAATGTCTATTTTCGTATTAAGTTCAAGTCTTGGTCTACATCCTCTACTTGTAAAAGTGTCAAAAGTTGTCCTCCATGACCTGGTTTCCTTTGATCTGGTAAGTTGCATGCAGCACTTGTTTGTTTTGAAGTATACTGAGTTCTGTTTGCCTTCTTTCCCACTTTTCAAAATTGGTAAAAAGTTAACCATAGTGCTCATCTGAATTAGCTGAATTTTTACTCAGATATTTGGAAGACTGTAAAAATATATATATGTATATCTTAGTAACTTAACATAAACATGGAATCTAAATATTCTCTTAACATATAACATTTATGCTTTACACAACCCAAGTAAGTATATCTGTTTCTTTATAGGCAGGTCATCATCTGGTGCTTTGTTTTAAAATATTCCTTTCAAGAATCTGTGGTCAGGACAAATAGTTTTTCTGATGTGCCTGTCAGCTTGTTTCTTTACTACTTGGCAGCTAAAATTTGTATTGTCTGCTTTTTTAGCAGCTGTTTAGTAACTTTAGCTGCTACCCCCCTTAAAAATATCCTTAATTAAGGCAGTATTATTTCCTTGTAGGTGTTGTATGAAGGTATAAAGGTATGTATAAGAGGGGGGGGGGGGGGGGGAGGGGAGGGGTTTAATGAATGACCATCCCAGGAACCAGACCAAGTGAACTGCTACTTAACTTCTGTTTGGGACTGAAATGATTTTAGTAAAAGTGGACAGAAAACTTTCAGGAAAGTGAAAAAACCCCCATCCCATAACAGCTGGTTTGTAGTAGTTGATGCTTAATTTAGAAAATCACTGGTTGGTCCAAGGGGTGGTGGGGGCACAGGGTACAGCAATGAAGTGTGTTAGTAGGTAGCAGGGCTAAAATGAATTTTATCTTTGGAACAGTTGCACTTCCTGCACTGCTTGTATAATCAGCTCTTGTTCTACTTTGGTAGGCTTTATGAAGTTTATATTCCAGGGAATGCTACAAACTTGGCTATGTTTGAGGCAGTAGTGAAATTGCTATATCTGTGGTATTTGTTACCAATTTTGTTCTTTCTGGAATTTGCTCATTCATTTTACTGTTATTTTTACTTATTTCTGTGTGTAGTGAACTCTTGGACAAGGAAATTATGTAGGAATATTCTCTGGCTCCACATTGTTGATTAAATTTTTGGTTTCCTCTGGGTACTATTGTGGCTTTAACAGATATCCTCCCCCTAATTCCTAGTTGTTCATGAGAGATTCTGATACAGGGTCTTTGGTTTCACACACCTCACTCCACCTCCCCCTTTACAAATACAACAGAACAAAACAAAATGACAAAAATGAACAAAAAAGTAATGGCTAAAATTGGGAAATTTTGAAGTGCTGCCAACCTTATAATTTTCCTTACTCTGTATATCCCCACAATTGTTGCCTTTCCTGTATGGGTTATTTGGTTCCATGGAAGTGGAGGGAATAAAAAGAACACTGCAGCAGTTTCAATTATGGGGCAATTTGAAAGGTGGAAAAATATGATACAATTGTGCACTGATAGAGCAGTGACTTCCATTCTTTGCATAATTATAATAAAATTAATCCCCCAAAAAATTATATCCCAAAGCTCCCCAAAATCCTCCCCAAAATCCGTCCTAAAAAGCTGGTACCACCCACTCTGCTATTAATTATAACCTCTGCTAAGTTTTTCACATTTCAATCTGCGCATGTCAGGGGGGGACTGTGATTAATCGAGTAACTAAGGTAGTAACTAAGGTAGTAACTAAGGTAGTAACAAAGGTAGTAACTAAGGTAGTAACTAAGTGAGTAACTAATAGAGTAACTAAGCAAGTAAGTAAGAGAGTAACTAAAAGAGAAACTAAACAAATGAAGTAGTGTGTGCGGTTGGTGTTAAAAAGCTTGTGTGAATGTAGTTCTGTATAGATTTATTTATCAGTGTCACTTTTTAAGTCAGTATTCTTATTTTCTAGGGCGCTTAGTTCCTACCCAAAGAAGTGGAAGGTTCTTCGATCTCAGATCATTGGGGTGATAGTAAGAAGAAGTGTGGTGTTTGATGGACCTCCCATGCTCCTGTTCCTCTGGGCCACGACCATCTTGTGTGGAACTTGCTCTTTTTCATCGATGCCGGAGGCATTCTTCAGAGAGAAATAACTTGGAAAGCTCCATCAGGTACTTTCTATAATGGAGCTAGTATGTTTGTATATATATATATACATATATATACATATATGTATATATATATGTATATATATGTATATATGTATATATATGTTAGAACTTCTCAGGAAAGGATGAAGGCCACCAAATATTTTATGGGGTCCAGGGGGTCATCATTCTCTCTTTATTTTCTAGAATTGCCCCCCTTGGCCTATTAAGACTATTTTTTGAAAGTTGGAGGCGGGATGGGGAGGAGTGAAGAGGGGGGGGGGGGAACCACATGAGTAATGTGTGAGCATTACCAACCACATTTATGTAACCACACTCAAACTGAGGCCAGCAACACTGTGCCCAAACCACATTTATTTTACAGGCTAGTATTAACAACTAATGTCTGTTCATACTGACTTGAGCACTGGAAGTCATTGGTTAACTACAGAAGTGAAGTAGTGCATGCTTCAGCCTATTAACCTTGCCAAAAGATATTTAAGGTATACTTTTAATAAATAGAAAAAATCACCCACAACAACCCATTGCAGTTATATCCCTTGGAGGGTGGATTTTTTCAAACATTTGCAAAACTTGCACTTCTATGGCATCTGAGGCTTGTAAGGCTTCCCAAATTTATCAACTGATATGTAAGCTGTCCTATTATAGTCTTTTATCATGCAAAACTCTGTTAGTTAATGCAAATGCTTGCATTTTTGCAGTTGTTGTTTGCTGTAGCTGGTTGTTGTTAATTGCTATACCTGGTTTTGTTGCTTTATTTTCATGATAAGACCAAAAAAAAATTTTTTTTTAATGGTGTTAAAATATGCACTAAATAATGTATGCAATACAGTAATGAGTGGGCTAGGAACCTCTTCCTCTGGAGGTCCATTGAGGAGTATAAGGAAGAAGCCAGGAAGAGGTGTACATTTGATTTCCCAGTCCAAACATATCCTTACCTCTATTGGGAACTAATTTGAAGAGGAACTGTGAGCTGGGAAATTACTCATAAAAAACAGACCACTGGACAGAACTGCAATGGCGACAGATGATGACTGAAGATAAAGGAATACTTAATCCAAGTAAACTATACATTAAGTCAAGAATTACAATTAACCCTGACTCATTCGACAAAGAAGTTATATGACAGACTCTACACAGTTTTTATGAACAACAAAATTACCTAACATTGATGATGGCCTTGAGGTTTGTGAAGGAAAAAGGGATATTAGATAGAGGGAGTTTTTGTTTGTGGAAATGTAGATGGAGATAGATTTAAAATACAAAATGGGACAAGTAATGATACATGTATGAACAATGCAACATAATAGAACAAAGGCATAAATACCTTCATACAATAAAAATGATCAGACCAGAATACTAGACAATTATTTATACAGATGAAACATGGGTGAATGCACATCACGTACAGGAATAGTATGAGTAGACAGTGACAGAAAGGGAGGATGGAAGGTGCTGAGTGGAAAAGGGCAAAGGTTAAGTGTGTTATGTGCTTGAAGTGAAGAAGGTTGGGTGCCTGGTGGTGATTTGATGTTTTGGTCTAAGACAAACACTGCAGACTACCATGACAAAAATGAACAGCTAATGCTTTATGGAATGGACTATGAAACATATACTACCTAACATACCAGACAATGCAGTAATAGTTATAGACAGCACTACATACCACAACATATAAAAGGACAAAGCACCAATGACAACAAACACAAAGGAAGACATCAAAAACTGGCTGTACGAGCATGACATACAGTACGATGACAAAGACATTGAAAAGACATTACTGGACAAAGTTAGACAATGCAGACCAAAAAAATTATACTTACTAATGACGCAACACATCAACATGGACATGGACATACGGTGCTATGCCTACCTGTGGCTCACTACAAACTTAATCCTATTGAGCCAGCATGGGCCTAAGTCAAGGGCTACATAGCTGAATACAAGACTTTCATTTAAAGAAATTTAACAGCTAACATCTCATGATATTACTCACAACAATTGACATATGGAGGACATTTTGTAGACATGTGATAGACATTGGGAATGATTACTTTGACAAAGACAGATTATTGGTAGATTCAATGGAGAATATGTTAATAGAAGTTGGAGGGAGCGCTGACGATGATACCAATGATAATGATGATGATGATGATGATGTTGACATTGACTTGTTGGTGGACGATAGACAGGAGAATTATTGACCAAGCACTGAGACCACTGACAGACTAGTCTACACAAACACCAACAAGTACAAAACATCTTCAACACCTACAGCAACTGAAACAGCAAGATGTGAATTACTGAGCACTTTCCAAGATGATGACACAGATTATTTGGAGAATGTTTTACCTTTACGCTAAACCCTTAACATCTCTTACATACTATAACTGCTACAACAATTACAGACAACATTCAGAGTTTCCTGATCCTCATGAGCTACACAATTGAGAGCCAGACCAAAATTGGGGAGATATATGTTTAAGGCTAGGAATTATTGTTTAAATATGATGATATGCATATATATTTATAGAGCCTGTTTCTTTTCTGTTATTCTGCTATAGTGTTGACTCTGATACTGACCTTGTGTCTCAGAAACAGTCCTCTTCTTCCAAGTCAAATGGCCAGTTTTGCAACCTTTCCAATTCTAACTGCAAGAGCAGTACCTACCTATTATGAGTCAAAATATCATGCCAATACTTCTTACAAGTGTGATAATCAGCACTCCACGGAAAGCCAATAATGGCTCACCAATTAAAGAGAGCCCACCTTATCTAATTCTGATTACAGCTATGGGATATATCCTTGCAAATTGTTCCTTCTGCATAGGGAGAATAGAACCATTAAATACAGGGATGATGAAAATAACCTGTTTAAATATCTTTTTTCAAGCATAGAGATTTATCGCCCTAACAAGAATGGGATAATACTGAGAATTATCTTCCTTTAATTTTGGGAGAGATGAACCCCTTGACAATGCAAACATGGACACATCCTGGTGATACAGATTTTAGTGCATTTTAATGAAGTAAAGAGTCACATCAAGAACTTATATGGTATATGGGCACATATATGGCTGGCAAGACTGGACAAGTACTTTCTAAAACATGGATTAACATCAATGGAAATAATATGACAAACAGTTTCAAAACTTGTTATAATTTTCACAAGACCTGATGCACCTCCTCACTTACTTGCACTCTTTTATCCACCTCTCTATCCTTCACCTTTCCATGCTAGACCTTATTCTTAAAAGTGATTTCAATGTCACTACTAATTGCTGTCTTCACTTCTTGGTAAAATGAATTCAATTTCTGATCTTTATCTTTTCACCCTCAATCAACTTCTCCCATGACACAAACGATAGACCTTTACTTTCAGCCCATTTGCCTTGAGCAAGAATTTATTGAAAGGTATGCATACTTGGAGTTAGAATCTAGCTGAAACATGGAAGAATTAATCTGTGCTTCTTTTTCTGTATTCCACTTGAAGAACTAAAATAGTTCTGTTGTGGACATTTGTCTCCAAAGGATATTTTTGCTCTTGCATTCTATATGGTCACTTAATGCTTGGTGGAATGCTGTGTACTTGCATATGGGCTATATACAGCTAAGTTTGTCTAGTGATGGTTAACTTATTTAGGAATAGTTCTAAAAGAATATCTGGACTGTTATGTGTCTGTTGGTCCTTGAAATCGAGAAAATCTGTTGAGTATTGGCCAAGTTATTAACGTTTCCCCAGGGCTTAACTCAGCTCAAATAGACTTTAGATTAGTTGCTTACTATACTTGATCATTCAGCTGGCAGAATATACAAGGCTTGCAACACTGGGCCAGAATTCATTATCTACACATGAATTGCTATATATTGTAATTCTTTGGTGGCACTCTGAATTGCTATCTAAGAGTTGCTCTAAGATGATTTTTTTTTGTAAGATAATTATGTTATACCTGTCTCTCCTTGAATGATGTATACATACATTTTGGCTTGCAGAGAGGGGCATGTAGGTGAAGTCCATTCATCTCTGGAATCAGGGTTCCAAGGTGATATTCTCTCAGGGAGTAATGATGATACACCCCTCATCTTGGCCTGCTGGAATGGGAATCTGAGTCTAGTGTATGACCATATTAAGAAGAAGTCTAACATAAACTACAGGAACAAGACAGGCTCTACTCCCCTCATGGAGGCTTCCAAGTTAGCAGAGAGTTCTACAACCTGTGAACATACAACTTAAGTTTTTTTAAAAGTGCAATATAATATTAATACTGCATGTGCATGGTTTTTAAATGGCCTCCTGTGTGCCCTGGTCTTGAGGATAATAAGTAGCTAATATGAGAGTTGGAAATTTGTCTGAAGTATGTATCAATGTTGTTTTTTCTTTTTTTCTGGAGTTGATCAGGTAATGTGAAACCAATGTGGACAAGAGTTATGAACTTGAGTTTTACCTAGTATTGATGTCAATGTCTATTAGCGAACTTGTTAACAAGGATATCACATGTTATTGAGAATGTTTTGTGCCACTATCTTATGATATCCATTGTTATTAGTTTGATATAATACATTACTACATGAACATCACATATTTATTGACTTTATCACTCAATTAGTTTTTCAATTTATCATTTGGTATTGGTCATTACCTTCAATTAATTTTTGGCATTGATTGTCTATATATTAAATCTTTTGTTGAAATTGAATCACATATTTGCTTAAATCCGAAAGAGAACTCTACGTGAATTGTTCTTTGAGCCAGATATCAGATATATTACTTTGTTTTAGTTTTATACTTCTGGAGTCTTTATTTCTTTTGTGTGTTAGAAAACATGGTCTCTTAACTTCAATTAAACAACTTTTGTTTGGTGAACCACACTCATGCCTATTACTGTAGCAAGCTAGTTTGGGCTTAAACATAGGTAAATATTCCAGTCTGTTCACCAGTGTGGTAGCCACCAGTTCTGAAATGGCCAGGTTTATTTTTTATCATAAAAATGTGTTGGTAGTGTGCTTGAGGCCTAGCAGAGGTTTCACCTATTCTCTGTTCTCTTGTCATTATTCCAGTGACAAATATATATATATATATAAAAGAAAACCAAGAAATCAAATTGGGAAATCTGTGACAGCGTGTGTTATAAAAAATTCCCAAGTTCACTGATTCTTTTGAACTTAGAATTCTATACGATAATGTGACAGTTTGTGTTGCGAAATTCCTGTGAACTTAAAATAATTATTTTACATGAGTTAGCTACAAGCAAATTGAAGAATTGGCAGTCTTTTGGTATCATATCTTACATGTTACGTGAGAATGTGGAATTGTGAAGTGGGGGATTTTGTAAGACACACTGTCATAGAATTCTTGTTTCTGCACTATTTGCTGATGACTCATCCCTACTTACCATTTTAATTTCAATGAAATAAATATTTTTTTTATTCGTTTCCTTCAGTTTTTGCATACTGTCAGATCCACAAGTGTGCACATACTTTTTATTTTCACTTGTTAAATATAACATAAATACCAATACTTGATAATTCTGCATGTAGACAAATAGTAGTGTCAAACATGGTGGTTTGAACTTCACGCTGCTGCTGGTCTGGGATATATTTCAGTAGTCTGTTAGCATGGCGAAGCAAATGTAGGGGTCGTGGACCTAGTCCAGAGAAATAATATGCTGTTAGTATAACTATTGCATGATTTGCTGTAGTCAGCTAGGTTCTAGCCCTGAGACTGAAAAATAATAGTAATAAGAAGAAGATAGATGAAGAACATTTGGCGATTCTGACGAGTCTCGGATTGCTATTTTAGCGATTGATTCAGAAGACAGAAACTATCTCAGTAGTTTGTGTTGCAGCTTATATGGACTACAGGTGAGTTTTGTAGCCTAGGTTAGAGCCATAGCAGAGAAAGTGAAGCTTTTATATTTTATTAGTTAATGAGGCCACCATTTTTTTTGTGGTCATCCCTACTTAGAAAGTACTACCATACTTTCTGATAATTATATTAAAATGAATTTGCCAGCAAATGATGCAGCATGGTGGTTAGTGATTGATCAATAGAAAATAAAACCATTAGTGGATAAAATTAGTATTAAAATGTATGGATAAAAATGGTTGGTGGACGTTAAAATGTTAACACTGTAATAATAATACAAAAATTTTTAATCCAAGACAAGCATTAAACTTGGCCATTCTTCTCCTTCATTATATCTATCATTCCTAGATGGAGTTTTTCCAGTGCATAGCACACTGGAGGGCAGTATTGTTGTCCTGTGCCAGGTCTTTGACTGTGACTGTTAATGGAAGGTGTAGGCAGATGCAGAATTGTTGCAGGTTTGCTGGTCACCACAGTCACAGGTATGAGGCCTGGTGGTGTACTTTGACTTCACCATGTTGGCCTTGCAATGTCCTACTTAGCTCCTCAGGCAGTTGAGATTTTCATGTAGTCCATTTGAGGTGAATGCTGTCTGAAGGTTTCTCCACTGTGGTGATCTTCATGTCCATTGTGGTGTCGCCCCGAGCATTAAGGAAGTTATGCTATGTATGGGTGCGGGTTGGGTAGTGTAGTCGTGGAGTGGAGCAGTGAAAGAGATGAAATTCCTTCTGGAATACAGGTGTGATGCTTCATGGGTGTGGTGAAAGTGAGCTGGCATGCATTATCTATTAATTACATGGCTATTAATACAATGCTTAAGAAAATGCAAGGGTCAAACACAAGTTATTAGCAGCAGGAGATCAAAGTCTAATGAAAAAGTAAAAAAATGGATAAATAAGAAAAATTTCGTAAATAAAAATATGAGAATGAACTGCTCAAGGAATGCTATAGAAATGAAAATATGGTCTTGATTTAATTTAAATTTAATTATTGTAAAACTCATCTATGACAAACTACTCATCCTGACCTCTGTCGTGTAGAAAGATCCAACATTTTAACCAGCAGACTTGTTAGCACAAGGCCAGTTTTAACATCCAAAGCTTCATTTAGGGAAGGAAAATCCCATTAGGTGGTGATGTGTCTCAGATAGACTGTAGCACTTGTTTAACTTCAGGAAAACTATAATTTTCACAGGGAAATGATATTGATAAGGCTACACAGCACAGTGAGAAAAGTATAACAAATCAATAGGTACTGGCTGTTGAAAACTTGGCTAAAAAAGGTCAGGTTCAATTAACCTAACTGGTGGCCATGGCCCTGTTCACAGATTTGAGGGGGTTGTTAGTCTGAAGCTTCTGCATTTTAGGAACAAGTGTGCATCATTTAGGCTTCTCTGTTCATTGTAACTTCACCATCAATTGCATCTATTCCTTGTTTCATCAAGTTAAGTATCTATTATTACAGAAACACATATTTTCATGCTCTCTATTCCTAAAAAAAGATGGGGCTTCATTTGTGCTTCTTTCACTTGTCGCAACACTTAACTAAATCATAGTTTGACATTGTTGAATATTTGATGAGATAAGATATCTAAGACACTGACTACCAGAGCAATAAGATTTTGATGAGCATGATAATAATGTCACAGATTTGGGTTTACACATCCAACATCTAGTCACTGCTTGTTCATCACCATCTCATTCTCAACCTTGAAAAATAGCCTTCAACTGTCTGTTATTCTTATGCTAAAAGCTATATATATATACACACACATATATATATTTGAAAGTAAAACTTTTTGGTTGCTATAATAGAAGTTATATTGGCAGATGCAGATCTGAACTAATTTTTGATCTTGAAAAAGGTGATGATGTCATTAAGTTACAAATAGCAGTAGAAAATATATATTTCATTGTTCTCTTCAAATCAAGTAACTTCTTCCTTCAAGCATGCATACTTTGACTGCACTGGTTGAGAAAGGTGTGAAATTGCTCAGCATTAAAAATATTGCTAGTTAAGTTCAGCAGTCAAATCTACTGCTTTAAAAAATCTGATAGTGCATGTTGGTAAGGAAATCAAATTACTTCTCATTATCAAAAGTAAAAGAGGTAATTAGTAATATATCCCAAGTTATTAATCCTATATCAACATATTATTCATTGAGGATATTACACATTATCCAAGGATATGACATGTTGTAAATTAAGAATGTAACGTTGGCTGAGGATATGATATGTTTAATAAAGGATATTTAATATAACTCATATATATCCTCTTTTAAACTTATCTTTTTGTATTCATTAATTATAGGGCGGGTCATATGGGTGTTATTTATCTCCTGATTGATGCCGGGGCTAATATGGAGATTGCTGACAATTACGGACATACTCCATTCTTCATAGCATGCTCAAGAGGTTTCACAGAAATAGCTGGTGTGTTACTGAAATTTGGAGCCAACAAGGACTGCAGAACCAAGATGGGTCTCTCTCCTTTTTTCCAAGTATATTTTGTGGTGTGGTTATTATGGTTTAACAGAATTTAGTGATTTGTGGCATAATAAAATTAGTGTGGTTTGTGGTATGCATAATTGTTCCAGGTGCAATACAGAGTATGGAGGAAGTGATATGGGTGAGGGTAAAGTGGCAGTAAAAATAGAATGGAAGATATAGTTGTCTTAAACAACAGCACAAACCATGAATTCTGATGCAGTGTACTGATACGTGAAAATAAAATTAAAAAGTTATAATCTGAACACTCCAGATTATATGAGTACTTTTGTGTCATAGTAGTCTTGTCCACTCAAGTGTAGCATAATTGACTGAAGAATATATTCCACAGATATAATATACAGAACTAACAATGATCTAAGCAAGTTAACACATAGTGATAGAAAAGGCTTTACTATCATCAGAAAATCATTGCAATAGAACCAATTTCAATCAGAGGAAAGTGATGTGTGCGCATTTTTACTGGACATGTCAATATTCTAACAATGTTTTTTATTTCCATTAATACATGTGAGTAAATAGTATTCATAAATGGTAAGTTTTGCTGATTTTTAGATAATTATGCAATAAAATGGACCACAGGTTGATGTCAAAAATATCAAGTACTGATTGTAAATGGAAATATTCTTGAACTTTATCTATAGCAAGGAAAGTGCACTAAAAAATAAATTTGCACTACAAACATTTTTTTTTATCACCCTCCAGTCTCCTAGAGTAACAAAAGTTTTTTAGTTTGCATAATGTAATGTGTAGGGATTCTTGACGCAAATCTCATTAATCAAACAAATCCAATATAATTAATGAATGCTTTTTAAAAGGGATATTTGTTTTTGGCAATGAAAACAACTTTCAATGCATTTGGCTAACAGATAAACCACACTCATAACCACATACACAGAGGATAATAACCCTCTTCCGATCCCATGGAAATCATATGCCAAATTTCATTGAATTGGATCATTAGTTCAGTCTTTCAGGGGAATTGACTATTATATTACAAAACCATACCCACTGACAAAACCATACATATTCCACCTTATCAGAAAGCATTTGTAAAAATGCGCATTAGGTGCTCTAATCAATCCCTGAAAGTTTTGTGAAGATTTCTCAAGTGGTTTGGAAGAAGTCAGAGTCTGCACATTCAGAGAGACTGACAAATTATGAATTCCTGCAAGAATTATCTAGGACTGGTATTATTAAGCCCCTTTAATCACCCAATCATGCTTCCTTTCATTAGTTCTTCTCTTCTTCCCTCTCCATCTTTCCCCTTATAACCATGTTTATCCTAAGTGCTTTCTCTTATTACAGGCATGCCAGGACAATCACGTGGGTGTGGTTGAGCTGCTTCTGCTCTATGGCTACAACCCAAATTCTGCTTTCTCCAACAACCAGGAATATCCACTTACACTGGCAGCAAAGAGGGGCTATTTGGAGCTAACCAAGCTTTTGCTATCTCGCTCAGCTGATGTAGAAAAAAAAACAAAAAAAGGCCGTACCCCTCTCTATTTGGCTTGCCTTGAAGGCCACAAGGAAATCGCCATCATGTTGTCCAAAAAAGGTGCCAATATGGAGGTATGTGTGTGTATGACCTTTGAAGGAATTTTTTGTGTTAGCCAGTGAATAATCTTAATCATGATTTCAATAATTCTATGTCAATAATTCCAATTTAACCAATAAAAGAATCCAAAAGAGATGCAACTTATGTATAGACTCATTATTTACCTTTATATAGCATTTTGTGTACCTGAGAGAAATTCAATAATCAATTGGATCATTATTGGTACTAGCACATTTGTAACATCATTCTAGCCAATCTCTGAAACCTTGCATAAATATAAGTTTTGACCTAACTGAAAGTATGGGCAAAAAAATCTGGAAAATAGTTGTAATGGTGACAAGAAAGAGCCAAAAATTATGATCTGGCCAGAGAAACCCTTGAAACCACAGACCTAAAATTAGGTATACATGTACAACTATACTTTGGTGGTACCATGGTCTTGGACCCAGTTGGCCACACAATTTCCTTTCCCTATGTAAGGCTAAAAAAGTTCTAAAAATGGTATTTCAGCCAAAACACATGAACCTAGGGAGTTAGACCCATGAACCACATATATATTTGGAATTAATATAATCTGGGGAATGTTTTTAGTACATGTTTATGACCACACCAATTTCTGTGTTCACAATTACTGTAGAAATCTGGTCTTTCTGGGGAGAGGTACCAACCTGTTTTGCTGTATGGGCAGGCCTTTATTTAACCAACACCAATCCAACCACCCGCTTTTCCCCACCATTTCTCTTCCTCAATATTTCTTTCCTTGTGAAAAAATCAAGCAATTCTTCAGCATACAGTGCTAAACATCCTCCAGCTCTACTATAGAGTTTGGTATCAAAAGGTCATCTTATAATAATAGAGCTGCAGATATTTTTATGAATATATATCTGTTATATATATACATACACATATATATACATATACATACATACACATATATACATATATATAGATATAGATATAGATATGCATATGTGTATGTGTGTGTGTGTATGTGCATGCGTGAGTGTGTGTGTGTGTGTGTGTATGTGGACACATAAGTGGCCAAACAGGCTGAACAGATTTAGCAAAAAGTTAGTAAATATGATCTTCAAGTAAGGAAAGTGATACTGGTAAGGTTCTGTTGGTTTACACACCATTGTTCAAGTGTGGGAGCTAAAAAGCCCAAAAATTTCTTTTCGTTGTGCTCTTATCCACCATTTTCCAACAAATTGAGAATAGCATTTGTGATGTCATAGCCTTGAGAGTTAATAACTTAGCAAATAAAGTTTCATGAATTAGACCAAAGCAATTGAAAAACTCCAAAACTCCAGTAAAGATCGTCAGAGCCAGGTGAGACAATCGCGTGCATGCAAAACAGGATATAGGATGTGACTCACAAATTATAGTAAACCATGATAATTAGAAGTGTTAATTGGAGATACAATGCACCTTCTTCCCCTTAAAGAAAGGAAAAATCTTACAATTTAAGTTGGCTACCTACCAACCTAGTACGAGATTGACGCCTTGTGGTATGATTCGATAAGCCATTTAGATTTTAACTAGAAGGATGGAATTGATCCTCCTGTTACTTTCTTTAGACATTTCTTTATTACTTGCACAGCCCATCGGGGTAATATATTAGATGATGGATGGCATGGTGATGAGGTAATGTTTAATTCCATTCCCCAAAAAGAATGAATAAAACTCCTCATTCACAAAACATGATCCATTGTCAGAAAGTACTTTTTCCTGTATCCCAAAGTGAGAAAATACTGTATGTAGGTGCTCGATAACTGTAGCTGTAGTAGAGTAGTTGGTGTAGAAAACATTAATCCATTTGGAGTGTGCATCTATTAGTACTAAATATATCTTTCCAAACAGTGGCCCAGCAAAATCCAGATGCAATCTAGATCATGACCTGGCAGGCCATATCAAATGCTGTAAAGACGCTATTGGTGTGACAGACTGTGACTGGGGGCAAGAAATCACACAAGGCTCTATGGTTATATTGTGACATTGTGTTGAACTAAATTAATAAATTTAAATTTTAATTGGAATACTTTATTGTATGATTGATATTATTATTGGTTTTCCTGAAGCTTCTTACCAGGTGATTTGCATAACCTAGCAATATGTCCCTTACCACAGTTCCAGTATATGATCCCTCTGTAGGTAGGAGTATTCAATTCATTCTTCCTCCAACCTTGCCTGGCTCCACCATTTTCTTGGCATCCTCTTCTGGTGAGCTGCTTACTAATACTGTCTGACCTTCCTATGTCTGACCTCCCTACATCTGACCTTCCATATTCACATTCTGTCCCTCAATGGTGATTAACACTTTTATAGGTTGAACATGATTAGTGGAGTTGAACTGGAACAGTGAATATTCACAATCTGATCCATCATTCTTTTGGACTAACTTTAAAGGTCTAGGTCGGGATGAGTTCCTCTTTCCTGAGAGATCCCTCTTCATACTCTGATATACATTTCAAATATGACCCAGCTTGACACACTGGTGACAAGTGATATCCTTAAATCTACACTTATCTGCAAGGTGATAAGGATTTCCACAGGTGTAGCACATGGAGTTTCCCTTCTTTCCTTCCTCTCCTATTTTGTGTAAATTATATGGTCTTGATTCCTCTACATCCCACCTAGTGGCTATTGTCAGCTCTTTTACATCCTTAGCAGAAGTTTCCAGAATTGTAGCCAACTATACTGCTTTGCCAACTATACTGCTTTGCATACTTCAGCTCAGATTCTCACAGTAGCTTTCATTGTATAACATCATTGTTTATAGCACAGACCGGGTGATCCAGAAGCATATCTCCTAGTGTAGTGCCAAAGTTGCAGTACTCAGACAATGCTCTGAGTTCTGTCACAAAAGCAGCTACAAACTCACTCAGCTTCATGAACCTGCTGTGTAATCAGAAGCATCGGATTATCTCTGAAGGTGTAGGCTCTGTCAGACTTCAATAGGAGTTGTTATATATGTTCCCAAAGCTCAGCTGGATGCAGCAAATTCGTTAAATTTAATTGTTGTAAGCCCCACCACAGATAAAAACACTGCTCTCTTTTTTTTTTCATTATCAACTATTTCATTTGCTTAAAAGAAGAAATCAAGCCTTTCCACATACTGTGGCCACTCTCCTTTACTGCCATTGAACTCGTTCCCTTTTCCAAAGGTAGCAACCATAGCATGAGTCAAAATTCCATCCTAGTCACGAATTAATGTGGTGATGTAGCCTTGAAAATGAATAATTTGGTAAACAAATTTCATAAATCAAAAAAAATGAATTGGGGAACTTCAGAAGCTGGTACGGATCACCCGAGCAAGTTAGACTTGCAAGACAGGATATAGGATGTAACTAAAAAATTATGAATAATTATGATAATTAGAAGTATTAATAAAGAAGTACAATGATATTAATTGGGAAAATTCCAGCAAAGATTTCAAACCAATAATAATGGAGTGTGGTAACATCTGGACCTGCCATTGCCATTGTCTTGCCCATTCAAGCAGCAATCCAAATTGGGTGCATATATATATATATATATATATATATATATATATATATATATACCAAAACCTTGGAAAAAAGAAGAAACCAAGTGGATGTATAGACTGTAATGTCTCACAATTTCAGCTGCAATCCAAAAGAAGTACATATACACCAAAACCAAGGGAAAAAAATAAAACCAAGTAGAAATCCAGGTTGATCCTTTAATTAGCTTTTAGCAGCTAAAACAACTTCCTGGGGGTATGGCTGATACAAAATCACACCTACATGTGGTTAATAATGCTCATCTGGTTACTTAGAATTCATATGCCAAATTTCAGCTCGATGGTCCCATAGATGAGTTTTAGGATGGCATGATTTCCTATGGGTGTGGCAATGATCAAACCATACCCATTGGTACACACACATGTGATTAATAATATTCACCTAGCTGCTTAGAAGACATATTCCAGATTTTAGTGTGGTTGGTCCTTTAATTAGCTTTTATTGGGCAAAACCACTTATAGTGACCAAGCAACATCTATAAGTACTAAATAATGCTTAACCAAGTACTTGGAAACCACACCAAATTCTGGCCTGATTGGCCTTGATTAACTTTTTAAGCCTAATAATTTCCTGTGGGTGTGGCTATGAAAAAACCACATTCATTACCATGCCCACATGAGCAAAGCGAGTCCACTGGCTAATCAAAGAAAAAAAAGAACACTATGCATGCATGCATGCAATCATATTGTTCTAATTATTGTTGATACATGTTTGGAGAAGTACTTGGTAAGTTTTCATTATACTGTGTGCACACAGCCCCCTATGCTCAAGGTAAGTATTTTTTGATATTACCCATCTTCACTTTGCTATGCCCATGTTTGCTATGTCGAGGTATTCAATCATCCTGAAGTTGTAAGAAGTTAATTTTCAGTGTTGCCCTTTCTCATTAAGCGGAACTGATCTCTAGAACCCATGGGGGTTTGATGAGGAGGAGGTGGAGTGAGGCTTTCCAGGTATAATACACCAAGAACAACATATTCTGCTTGCCATGAAAGAAGAATCTTTAGATATGTTCAATGAAAAAGTATATTTTTATTAATTTTTGCAGTACTGAAAAGTATAGATGTTCATGTCATTCCATTCTAGATGCAATTTAAAAAAAAATTGAAATGAAATCTAAGTACTATTCAAAATACTCTATGATAGACTGACATTTCTTTGTCAAGTTCACAATACAAGATTTTTATTTCTGAACCATTGCTCTAATCGAGCCAGGAATTACTTGGCCTCATCATCAGGATGGATTAGAGTAAAATATTACAGAGATTGGACACCTATCTCTCCATCAAGTTATATATATTTCCATTTTATATTCACATACTGCAACATGTGTTTTTATTCCCAGGCAATATGTTTACCTCTGGTGACAATGTATAGTGTCTGTCATAAAAAAGAAGAATAGTTTGATATTACAAAAACAGCAACAAACACCACACATTATATTTGTGACATAGTTAAGGTGAATGCTATGACAAAAATATCTCTGTGGCAGAAAAGCAAATGAAATATATCTAGCCAGTTTTCTGTCATAGAATTCCTCCTAGGTGACTTAATAAACCCCAATAAAGAATTTGCCAGCTCCACTGAAACTGAGGTTACTGGAAGCGGTAGGGGATCCTTCAGAATCAATGTAGCATTGGCTTAGTATCCCTTCCAACCTGTATTATATATATTTAGTGCATATTTAGATACCTTTTAGCTAATATTTTGTTTTTCATATCTCATAAAATAGAGAAGCAACAACCAAACAACAAATCTGCTTGCATTCAAACTATCATCATGCACCTGCATGCACATATGTATACCACCTATATGGATTGTCAGAGCATAGCTTAACTAAATTAGGTCTCTATAGTCCTTGCCACACTGTCAAGTGCATTTCTTCCAGGTTTTTTTTCTTTTTTCTTTTTTTGGTGCAGGCATACCTTAAACAACTTTTGGTGAAGTTAATAGGCAGAAGCATGCACTAAGTCACTTCTGTATTTTACTGCTGACTTCCTTGGCTCAAGTCAATGCAAACAGACTTTATTGTGGATGCTAGGAACTTGTTCCAGAAATGGATGAAACCAGTTTTAGTGTAAAGTGCGGGAAAGGCCCTCAAACAATTAAAGAAGAATATGGGAAAATGTTAGATCATGTAATTTCCTTGCAAATTTCACCAATGTGATGTTATATTAGATGTATGTTTGTCTGCAGGCTTTAGACAATCATGGATCCACACCCTTACTAGCAGCTACCAGGAATGGCCATTTTGAAGTGGTGGAATGGCTTCTTGCTCATGTTGCTAGATTACCCAGTATATCTGAAAGCAGAGAGGCCTTCCATGCTCCAATGCCTGCATACATGAATGTCACTATTGAGAGGACAAAATGCATTCTTCTCATCACAGAGGTTAGTTTGAGGAAAAAATTGAAAAATTATTCTGGTCAGGTCTTATGGCAGAATTCATCCTGAAGGGGTTCATATGGGGGAGGGATTAGTTGGAGCATATCTGGCTGTGCAAAACAGGAGATGGGATGACAATGGAGTACAATGAAGAAACAAAAGTGGAAAGTTGGAGGGGTAGATGAACCATGTGGAGAGATAGGGTATGGTCCTTATCAATTATGAGTGAAAATGGAACACACAGTTCATGAGTATCAATGATATTACCAGTGATTCTGTTATATATGTGTATGTGGGGGAGATAGTTCTATTTGGAAAGACTTGCTCATTGATGTTTAGTTGCTCACTGTGCTGTGGTACACATTTGAAATAGCCATTTGTTAATTTGTTATATATTGTTATACTAATGAATGCCTGGTAAATTGTATAGCTTTTTTTTTAATACATGCTAGGTATTACAAAATAAATCCACTTGTTTAGTTTTTGTTTTGTTGCCATTGATCTTATAATTGCAGGCTGTGGAGAAGTGTTCTGAGGGAGCTGCAGACCAAAAAAGAGAGACAAGGGAGGATAACTTGGAAAAAAAAGAGATGGATGCACAAGTAATAAGTGGGGTTACCAGGGAGGGATGGAGGGTAAAGGGAGATTGGGTGGAAATATTTCATGTTGTGTGCATGGGTCATGAGAATTGTAAAGTATGGAATGTGGATACATGATTATCATGGTGTTCTGTGTTTGCTTTTTAGGAGGCTGTGGAAAAGGAGGATATGAGTCTTTCTATGAAGGTTGTTGGAAAGGAGAAGTCCAATATCCAGCTGTTACTGTCCTCAGAGAGTGATACTGCATCTGAGGTTTCCAGTAGTATCAGTGTTACAGGTGTGCTGTCAATTATAAAGATGAAATGTGGAGAAGTTGTCACATTTTGATTATGGGAAGTACAATAATTGATGAGATATTTTGAGTGTTAAATTGTGCAAGTTGACAAGAACTCCATGAGACACTAGGCTAGCACTATCTATTTGCTTCTTCTGTGCTAATTGACATGATCTATTATTCCTGTGTGTGTATGTGTGTGTGTGTATGTGTGTGCATGCATGCATGGGCAGGCGGGTGGGTGGGTGGGCAGGTGGGCGGGCGTGCATGTGGCAGAGTGGCTGACTATTATGCTCACGGACTAACAACCCTAGGGTTGCGAGTTCAAACCCAGCACAGACAGGAAATTTTCCTGTCCTGCAACAAATTCTTCCCACACTATTCACCCAGCTGTGATGGGGACCTGGAATTTTCTGGGATGCAAATTCAGTGGCCATAGCTTGTCAATAAGCTAAGGGTCCAGATGGGACTTCAGGTGCCCACACCCATAAGCTGAGAGTCTAGGTCTGTCCTCCTGGAGCTC
Source organism: Lycopodina hypogea (assembly GCA_963969325.1). NCBI lineage: Eukaryota > Metazoa > Porifera > Demospongiae > Poecilosclerida > Cladorhizidae > Lycopodina > Lycopodina hypogea. The sequence goes on along the minus strand of OZ017793.1, from coordinate 3,045,881 downwards.
ATAAAGCCTGTTTAGTGAACAGGCATCCTGACTATGTCAGGTGTGCGTGACCGTGTAACAGCAACTAGAGAGTGTGTGTGTGCATGTGCATGCATGTGTGTGCATGTGCGCATTGTGTGTAGTTAGGTCTAGGGCTAGAACTAGGGAGTGAGGTCACTAATTAAACTTTCCTATATATAAGTAACCACAATTTGTTATCTGAATTTGTAGTCAAAGCCAGGGACATCTCTAGAGGAAGTTGTGTTCAAAAATCACACAGGAAGTTTAAAAGACACTAATTACTAGAAATGCGTTCATAAATACATTTGCTTCAGAAATGGGGTTGGGCCCCAAAAACACCTCCCCCTCTCCTCCCTAACCCCCTCCCACATTTGTATGACAGTAAAGAATTAGAATCCAGGTGAGTTCAAAAGGATAATAATAAGCAGAGGTGCATTCATAGTCTCACGAAGCGAGGGAATCCCCCAAAGGGGCTGGCTAAGAGTAGTGATATTTGGCTCAAACTTTATACACAAAAATTTGCACATAATATTTGTACACAATTTTTTGCATATCCCAAGAATTAAAAAAAAAGTTTTCATCAAAATAGGGGATCACCATGTAATTCAACTGCAAATGTGTATGACACTGAAAGTTCACAAAGTATGCCTGCAAAAAGATTGTGGAATGCTCTCCCAATTTGATGTAGTTACATCAAATGAAAGAAGCAGCATATCTCCTTTCATAACAGGTTCTTGATTGTTATAAAATATGTGCAATAAACATTCTTAACATATGACATCATGAAGCAGTGGAATTGTAAGATCAACTATGCAATGCTCTTTCACTTGTATAATAGAGCTATGTCCATCCGACCATCTATCTGTGCATAACGCATCTCCTCCCACATGCCAGGACCAATCGTGCTGAAATTTTTAGGGGCTTCTCATATGACTACTGGCCTGTGTTGGGGAGAATCTTCTTAGGGCTAGGGCATAGGGCCACTAAATATATTTCCTACTCATAGGTAACCTCAGGTGGTAATCTGAAATGGAATTCAAATGGACATCTCTAGAGGAAGTTGTGCTCACAAACCACAAAGGAAGTTTGAGGGATGCTAATTACTAGAAATGTGTTTACAAAAATATTAACTGCAGAAATGGTCAATGCCCCACGAACACTCCTCCCCCCCCCCCCCCACTAATGTTTGACAGTAAAGAATTATAACCCAGGTGAGTTCTAAAGGACACTAATTACTAGAGGTGCATTCATAATATTAAATTTATAAATGTTCCACTAACCCCCCACACTCTTTATAAAACATTAAAAGCAAACTGAACAAGTTTGTAATTACAGGAAGATGAGGGTTGACTGAAAAATTCCAGTAGGGTGGGCTTTTTCGCTAGTATAGATAGAGGAAAGATGCATGTGTGTGTCTGCATGTGAAGGTGGTATGCATCTTTAAACTGAGCTTTACCAGAGCACCCTTTACTATTTTATTTCCTATCTTTCCCTTCCCTTTCCCCTATCCTTCCCTGAATTGTTTCCCTACTGCTTTTTGTTCCTTCGTTGCTTTGCATAAATAGATATTTCTTAGCTAAGCTTGCTGCCGCTACTTTTTTGACATGTTTGTTCATTATCTATCTGCTAAAAATCTTTGAAATTATTACATTACAAATATAACTGTCATTTTAATTGTTTATTTGTGTTCATCATAAAATTTTGTAATTTCATTTACTTGATTGAAAATAAGGATAAGTAATATCTTATATGTCTGCTAATTTGTAGCACAATCCGTATGAACTGAAACTGTATATGTGCAAATGTCTTTGCTCAATAATGTTCACATAATAGGGGGTCCAAGTAAGCACTTTAGACTATAGGTTGAGTTGCATTGAGACCTCAAGTGTCTGCTTGTAACACTCCTGTAATAGGGGGACCTGAAAGCTCCTATATTTCTCATTTTTGATGCTCATACATATCTTTTGTTAACTTTTTATATATTGAAAATTACTAAATCTATAATTATCACATTTATCATAAGGAAGTATAAGGGGAGGTGGGGGGGGGGGGGGGGGGGGGTTCTCCAGCAAGAGGCCTGTTGCAATTCACCCTTTGTCTCTTTTCATTCTCCTCCACAAGAGTAAGTGTCCTTGCTTAGTGTCCCTGCACCATTTCCTCCTCCTCTGCCTCTCTCCCACCAGCACTTCCTACTCCTCCCACTCTCTGGAATTTATTAAGCTGTCCCATTCCCACTCCCTTCTAGTATGGGCATGAGTACCACAAAACATCCCGATCAAGGAAGTAATCAATAAGCACTAATAATCATTTATACTCTACCACAGAGGTTATATTTCAAATGATTCCTTGCAGAACAGAGCAATTAGATAGAACCCCATCCTATGGCTGAATTCTCTCTCTTGCCTTCCTTGAATTAACCCAAAGCCTCCACTCAGGATAGAGTGGAAGAGAATGCCACAAATGGAATTGGTGCTGGTCTACTTCTGGAAAAGAGCTGCAATGATGAAATTTATCATAATCAGGGATCTAAATGTATTGCTTACCTGGAGATGGAGCAGAGAAAACAATGTGTGGTTTTCAAGGCTCAAATACATGAGATCATGAAGACTCAAGAGTAGAAATTTGGATTGGGTGAAATTGATTTACACCAAGGAGCAGGCCCAGTTGTTCCTTCTGGAGCATGCACCTCTACTAGAAACCATCAAGAGTAACTAGCCAATCTAATATATTTGTAGTAATGGAAGTGAATTCTGTACATCCTAATCTAGTATGTTTTCAGTAAGAAATAATAAACACTTTTACTCCACCACAAAGAGATAGGTCAAATGATTCCTCTAAAGATGTGCCTAAACATCTTTTGACTCATTACCCCCTTTCAAAAACATCTTCTAATCCTCAGCCTGCCAATCAGTACTAGAGGATATTAAACATCCTTCAACACAAATGAAGATCCCTCATCTCCTGCCAGAGCACAAAAGATAGATTCTCCTCTGACTGATTGCCATGATGATTGTCAAACCCCTTCCCATTATGGATTTGTAATCTCCACAAGAATCCCTGTTCTGGAAGGAGAACATAAATGTTCATCACAGCCCTTCCCTGGATAATATTTTTAGGTCCTCGCCAAAATCTTTTCCTAGGAGGTGAATATGTGAACAGCAAGCCTGAAACTGGGAAATGAAAGAAAGCTAACTGTGTTAAGATAGGTAATAAACAGTGTTTGTTTCAAGAAGCAAAGGTATATTTTTTCCTTTCTTCATTTTATCATATAATCTCTGAATTTCAGAAGTATGATATTTTTTAAATTTATTTATTTATTTTTTATTGGTAAAAGTTGCCTCTCCTTGAAAACTGAGTGTGCTTTACCTATACTCTAACTGTAGGCAATCATTCTTGAAATATCCTGCAGATTCTCAGCTGTGTGAGCAACTGGAGTCCATGGACTGCCCTTCAGCTGCTACTGCCTTTCCCAACAGTACCCTTGAGGCCTCAACCTCCTCCATACTGTTATGGCAAGATTCTATAAGGTACTACAAGTAAGAAACTATTATGTGATCTCAGGGGGGAAAGAGTAAATAGTAGTACTTGAGTAAAAATTTCAAATCTGAGAATATTGATCAATTGGCTTCAATTTGTTTGAACTGTTTCAACATAGTGAGATGATGATCTAATATATGTCCTCCTTGAGTTATGTTTATTTAGCATGTGTTCCCATGGAGTTAATGTTGAACAACTTATATATGCTGATATCAGAATGATGATAATCCAGTGTGTATGTGATATACAATGGTTGCATAGTGATAACATGAAATTATGACAGCTTTATGGATTGCCTACACCTTCATATTCTCATTTGTGTCTAGGTCTCTACAGGTGATGGTAACGAAGTCAACCAGAATTGGCAATTACTTCTTGTCATTGCTGACTGACATCAAGGTACAGTTACAGCACATATGTAGTTCATAGTTCCATCTTCATTTCAACCAAGAATGTTACCAGTGAGCTCAATCTTCTGATTATATTATGATTTCATTCTGAACAAACAACACCCATATAATGTGTTACCATTGTAGTAGATTACGTCACCTTGATCAGAGTTTCAGCTTTCAGAAAATGTGCAATTGGTCATGCATATCTTTCAAATGAAAATTTTGGTGATAGTATCTTCCTTCTAAGCTCAATACCTTGCACTTAGATATAAAACTTGGTATGCATACACAACTTTACTATAATCATTGGATTTTGAAGATACTATCATTTGTAGACAGTCCACAGAAGATGCTCGTACGAATATGTATATTACTTTAATTTCTGGCTGTACTTGCTGATTAGAAAACTAGCATGTACATGCTCTATGGAACATGTTTTATATGTCTTTTGCTGCATGCAAGATGTTTATTTCTAGTAACATATCCAATTATATTTATGATAGGAACAAGAAGAGAATGTTACTCCAAGAGCTAACGTTCTAACAGAGCTGTTTGATTTTATGGAATCCCTGGACATAAATATCAGGGATATGCAAAGTCTGATGGTATTTCATATACTCACCAATTGATTATATTAGTAAATATATTTTTCTACTCTGCACCATTAGGTTAGTTTTCTCAGTCTGCTGCCATCTAAGGAAGAGAAGAAGAGCCTCACGTGACCAGTGGTGAGTAGTTAATCAGATTACTACACTAATAGAACAGTGTTTGACACTGTGTGAGTGTAACTTTGTCTATTATTACATGTTCCTTACCTGCCATAGAGCCAAGTTAGCAGAGCTTGTAATGATGACTTGGAGGGAGTGGAATAACTTCTACATATCTCTTGTTCATCTGCTACTTTTGACTTGGTCCATGCATACACAATATTAAATTATTTACCTGTAATTAATTGTTTAGGTAATTCTGGACAGTTATAGTCATTAGAAGTTACAAATAATTATTAGCTACATATGTAATTGTTATTAATGATAAATATTCTTGCATTAATGTTTAAATGTCCGTGAAATTTGAAAATGAAACTGTCTGAGTGGGTGAGTTAGAATGCTTGCAAAACATGTCTGAATGCTTAAAATGTTTTTATCAATCTTCCACTTCACATTGCACTGACATTTTCAATTTTCAACATATTATGTCATGCATAGAAGTCCTGTATGTCATTTTTTGTGCAGATCATTTTTATACCTTCATTAGTGATATATATAAGAATATATTTATATTATTTACTGAACTAGTGAAAAACTTGACCTATGGGTGGTTCTTCAGTCAGCTTCCAATATTAACAGTTTTCTTAATGTTTTATATAGGCAGTGGGGGATTTGTGGATCATTTCTAAAGGTAATAGTATGAATGCACCTCCAGTAATTTGTCCTTTTAATTACGCCTCAGTTATAATTCTTTGATGTTATACAAAGGGAGTGTAATATGAGAGTAATTGTTCAATTTTTAAAGTATATATTATGATGTACATCTTGTATTTAGTGTACTTTTGAAGTTCTTGTGTGATCAGAATAGAGTGGTTTGTAATAACAAGTTCCTTCAGAGTTTTGAATGGGATCAGATTGCACATTACAACTTAGTGGTTACTCTGAAGAGGAAAGTTTATTTAATGGACCTGTGCCCTAGTCGTAACATCATTCTCCCCAAACCAGGCCAGTGGTCCTGTGGGAACCCCCTGAAAATATCAAGACTACTGGTCTAGGCATCAGGGAATCTAGGCATCATGCACAGACAGACAGACAGACAGACAGACGAACTACATGAATTATAATAAGATGTTTCAGCTCAGTAGCTGGTGAAATAGCTGAACCTGGCTGAACCAGAGTTTGATAAAACTTTTCTGATCAGCTGCAGAGAGAGTGTGCCATATTCTCTTTTTCTTGGCATGGTTCCTTCAAATGAAATTTTAGAAATATAACTATTACCTTTGCAGTGCATTACCTATCAGAAGACCTAGTGTTCTTGCCAAAATTTTTAATTTTAATAATAAGTTCTTTGTTTCATTCAATCAATACTTATAGCATCCATGTAAAATTGTTGCTCAAGAAAAGAGATAATCTCCAGCCAACTTTGTAGCTGCTTTTTATATATGAGATATGGAAGTCATTGCATTAGTTAAGGGACACTAATTGGTTACATATATCATTCTTTTAATTTATCCATAGTAATCTTGCTGTCACAATATGTGATAAATTCTAAACTCATGCTGGTGGCTAGGGATGACATGAAAAATTCCAAACAAATACTGGATTTTGGGCTAGTCCATTCTTCAAGAGCTGCTGGAGACTTCACACAAATGTGATCAATTTGTTCCTGAAATAATGCCAATAGAGTTTGCAGAACCAAAACGAGGCTCAGTCCTCTCTTCCACGTCTGTGAGCTGTGGTTTTAGATAGTGGCAGTTAGGCTAACTAGTGGTATACCATGATGGATGCAATTATTTATGCAGGATTACAATACAGGGTGTGCAAGAAATAAAAATGATAAAGGAAAAGTATCAATGAAAATTAGAGAGACTATTGTGTAGCAATACTGTATATATGATAAGCTATTCTGTAATACTGTAGAGCATTTTGTGTTGCTCTCTTAAGTTTTGCAGTTGAAATAGAGGTGCCGATGCCACAGACTATATATAGTGACTGTTGATCTAAAAGCTGTTACTGGATATGTTATAATGAAAAGATAACTGAATAGTGAAATTCGAAACATAGGAGCAAGTTGTATGAAATATTGCAACTGTAGTTATGATACTGGACATAATAGTAGCACCAACTTCAATCAAATCTAAATACATATGATTTTATGATGACCATGCTCATTTTGACTGAAATTTCAATCCTAATCCATTATACCCAGGCATCACCAGACTACTCAACTAATATTTTTTTACAGGTTTCAGATAGTTTATATAACCACCTAAAATTTTTTTCCTTTAACATACAAAATTAAAGATACATGCAACATGCATACATACATGTATGCAATCATGCATACAATCAACTTGGAAAAATAGCATTTCAGTCCATAAAAAGTTGATAATAATCAAGATAATCAAAATGGGAGATAATAGAATTGTCAATATTTGTAACAAATTTCCGGTTACATGAAACTGATCTATATAAAGGTCTTCACTGTATCACTTTCACTTTTCATTACTTTGTTTCAGAATGAGTTGTTGGGCCTTCTCAATCAATCTCTCAGCTTCATCATACTTCCTCAAGCTGATATCAATCTTTCCTAATGAATGTTCATGTGTGCACCAGTGTAAACAATTATTTCAAAATGAAAATGAAATTTAAACATAATGATCAATTGTGGCGACCATTGATGTTAAATACTTTTTTAAATACACAACTTCAAATAATCAAAAAGGTTGAAATAATAGGTGATCAGAATTTTAAAAAAAATGAAGAAAATTCTTGTTCACATAAAATGTATATCCACACACATACATACACCTACAGTCACACTTGTCAAGGATGGTTCAGACAGAGAGTATGCTCTGCCACTTAACATGATTATTGTCACGTTATAAACTGGTAACCTAGTAATATCACGAATTTCTCAATAGGGCTAAGCCTTAACATGCCTCAATATCCTTGGTTAGCAAAGATTTGTTATTCTTTGATTACTGACCTGTGTAGGGGTGTAGCCAGGCTTTTTTTTATTGTTGTTATTACTGAATACAGTATGATAGAAATAAATTGCCTGTGCAAAACCAATACAATTTTGATCTGTTCATGCACACTTCAGTACCTCATTTACCATTATATAGCTACTGCATGACCTGGACTTCATTATTGAATAACTGTCACTAGCTAGCTAATACATAATCAATGGTGCACTTATGGCCATTGGTAGCTTTATCACAGTCAGGAAGAAGAAAAAAGAAACAAAAAATGAACCCCCTAAAAAAACCAAAAAAAAATTAAATAAAAAACACTGAATTACACATTAACTGCATCCGGCTTTCAAGCGTTATGTCAAAAATTATGTACCTCAGAGGCCAGATCTTTTTACCTAATTGCAATGATGTGAGACACACTGATGTTTCAATTGGTTAAAGGTATTGTGCAAACAGCATATAGTTATTACAAATGGAGACATTTATTATGTTGGTAAATTAGTGTAGAGCGATATTGTGAACCAGATAGCCAAAATTGAGATATTCTACTATTCTAAGTTGTTTTTTTTATTAACTGTCCAAATAGCAATTGCTCTGATGACTTCAGTTGAATATTTACTCTCCCTATCTCCTAGATACTAGCGTGCATGTTATGAGTGAAGTGGTTTTTATTGGGAAGATTCTTCATTACAGCTGAGTAAACATCTTGTTTTGTCTCAGGCCTTTCACCCAATGATGTAAAAGTGAATTTTATCTTCCCTCCAGCTAATAAGTGAAATTAAGGAAGCAAGTAGCAACTGCTGGTCTGAAAGACTTGGATGATATTGCTTTAAAGGCAGATCTCATTCAAGAGACCATATGGGTGAGCAGATAGCTGGTGTTGAGTTCTCTCACAATATTTTATTTTATTATCATCAACAGGGAGGAAAACCCAAGGGATCTAAATAGAGGGAAAATCAGGTTATTTTCTCAGGGTTATGTGCTTATCTTGCAAAATTTGGAAAAAATGTACATATATATGTCCCCTTGCTCTTGGTGTAGTACAGTCACCTAAGTGGATTTTGAAGCATCAAAAAATTGGCAGGCCCACCAACTACCTCTAGTAGCCAATGTAGGTGGCCCTCGGAAGAACATTGTGCTACATTTCTTGGGACCATTCCTCTGGTTGTATATTCTTGGTGGATTCTGGAGCACAAGTAAGTGTAATCTCAGCTCAATTACATGATAGGCATATTACATCTACCTGGCCTAACCTTTCAAGATGTAAATGGATCCTCCACTCATACATTTGACACACTGTACTGTGGCTATTACTATAGGTTAGAAGCACTTTTCTTGGGATATGGTAGTTGCCAATGTTAGACAACAATACTAGGTGCTGATTTTTTGTGCAGTAATGTTCTGATGGTTGACTTCAAGGGTCATAGGCTCATTGGCACTACAATGTATGCTATCACCCCCCTCAACCACGGTACTTTGGTAGGTCACCTGATCAGCGCAGTTGTTGATGATAAATTTGCTGACTTGCTTAGAGATTTTCCATTGGTTACTACAAAAATCTTTTCCTCTAACATAGTAAAACATGGAATCCAGCATTTTGTGCTGACTCACAGACCTCTACTCAGTGCAAGAGCCAGGAGTTTGCCTCAGGAGAAGCTAAAGCTGGCAATAATTTTTTTACTAGGTTGAAATTATGGAAATTATCCTCATTCAAGTAGCCCATGGTCTCTCCCATCCATATGGTGCCTAAAGGTTCAGGTTGGAGGCCTTGTGGCCATTATCTCTGGTTGAGCAGTGTGACTACTCCAGATAGATATCCAGAACCAAACATTCAGGATTTTACTGCCAATTTAGCAGAAGCACATTTTTTCTCAATAGATGATTTGGTACAGGGTTATCATCAAGTCCCACTTAGCAAAGATGACATTCCAAAGTCTGCCATTATTACCCCATTTAGACTGTTTTAATACCTCAGAATGCCCTTTAGCATCAGAAATGCAGTACACTGAATTCTGTGTCTTATGCATACAATCTGACAGATTTAAATTACATTTGTGTTTATTTGGATTATATTTTAATGGCTAGTTCTACACTGGCTGAACATCGGCAGCATCTCCATCTTATTTTCTCCAGACTTCAGGCTTATGGTTTGGTTATTAACTGCTCAAAATGTATATTTGGAGTACCTTGAACTGATATACCTGGCCACCATGTCGACCAACATGATGTATTCCACTACCTGACAGGGTTACAGCCATGATGACAACTATGAAAGGGATGCAAGAGTTTTTGGGAATGATTAATTTTTTTATATCAGTTAATTTGCAAGGCCACAGAGACCATGTGACCACTTTCATGCTAGCAAAAAAGGAAAGATTAAAATGGTGATATAATCTGAAGGTATAATTAAAGCATCTTCTATGGCCAAACATTTTTGGCAACAGCTACACTGTTAGTTCAGTCTCAGGCTATCTCCCCTACATCTATCACTGTGAATGCCTCCAACATCACTGTAAGTGGAGTTTAGAATAATTCACTGATGATCAGTGGAGACCACCTTCATTTTTCAGTAGACAACTACATTCTCCAGAAACTAGATATTGTACCTTTGATCGGGAGCTTTTGGCACTATACCTTACAATTCACCATTTTGCTATTTTCTGGAAGGATATGACTTTGCAGTTCATTTGGACCACAAACCTCTCACATTTGCATGCATTCACTAAGATGTCAGACCCCATTTTTCCTGGTCAGCAATGTCAAGTAGCCTACATAGTAACGTTTAGAACTGACCTACGGCACAACCATCTGGCAGATGCTTTTACACACGTATTTGTTGAAATTGTCAGTCACACAGAGCTTGGTTTGATTTTTCCACTATGGCAACAGAAAAACAAATGGATGGTGAGATGGATGCACAGAACAGCCATTACTGGGTTGCAGCTGTAAGAAACACCTCTTGGGTAAACCTCTTCTGATAGTGCCATTATCTTGGAGGTGCAGAGTTTTTCATGCCATCCATGATTTCTTACATCCTTCCATATGTGCAACTCACAAGCTTGTAGCAGCCAGTTTTATTTGGTAATGGAATGTCTTGTGAAATAGAAACAAACATCAAACTAGTGGGAAAATGAGTGAGATTTCAAATATTACGCGGGTGAGCCGGTGACAATGCCAAAATGAGGTGACTCCCTCCTGATGTGGGTGAGTTGGAAGGTCTGCACTTCAGGGGGGGGGGCATATTTTACTAGTGAACCATTTGTGTGAATGAGGAGAACCATTAATAAACTGCAATGGGGAAATTAATTATAGGCTCAATCTCAAATCTTCTACCTGACTGCAGTAAAACAGTAAACTATTCATATCATTGATTTAATGCAAGAAAATTAATAATTCAAAATAGAAAATATCCTACTTTCACTCACTCTGGTTAATTTTTTTAATTTTTTATAGCTAACATGGAAGATGTGCATTTCAATAATTAATAATTCTAATTATGGTTCACTGTGTGAAATGATAATTTAAAAAAAAAGAGCTCACACAACTCCACTGATTGCATTCTTACCTAATTCACAAAATATTCAGTCAATTTTGCTCATAAGCCCTCTCCTTCAATTGTTGTTGTTGTTGTTTCTTTGCGGGTGGGGTATTTATCTGAATTCATATAGGACTAGCAGCATATACCTGTTGTTGCCCAGCCAATGTCAACATGAAATATTATAGAAGCCACTCAAATTTTGGCCTAATTGATCCTTTAATTAGCTTTTGGTAGCAAAATCAACTTTGTGTGGGTGTGGCAAATATCAAACCACACATATTGCCACACCCACATGTAGTTAATAATGCTCACCCTGTTACTTGAAATTCATATACCAAATTTCAGCCTGATTAGTCCATAAATGAGTATTTGGCATACATGATGATGTCTTTTGGGTGTGGCAATGACCGAAACTACACTCTTGTCACACACACGTGATCAGTAATGCTCACCCAGTTGCTTTGAAACCTCATTCCAAATTTCAGCCTGGTGTGTCGTTTGATTAACTTTTAATAGCCAAAACGACTTCCAGTGGGTGTGGCTAAGGACAGACCGCACCCATATTTGGTTAATAATGCTTTCCCTGGTACTTGAAAATCATATGCCAAATTTTTGCCTGATCGTTCTCTGATTTATTTTTTTAGACGAAATAACTTCTTGTGAGTGTGGCTATTACAAAACCATACCTATTACCATGGTCACATGTGCTCAGTAATCCTCACCTGGGTTCTTGGAGAGTACATGCAGAATTTTGGCCTTTTAGTCCAAGTGTTAAGCCATTTGCCTAGACACACATACTTGCTAACCAAAATATATATTGAAGTATGTTAGTAGATCTAACTCCTTTGGACCAAGGTTTATTCAGAATTTTTTTTTTTTTTTTTTTTTTTTTTTTTTTTGGTGGCATTTTCTTGCTTTATACACCAATGGGAAGAGGTGTATTGCCAGAAGGGATTCCACTCATGTTACTCCCAAAGTCAAGTTATGTATGCATACCATGTATTAAGTCTGTCGCCCCAAGGGTTTGCCTGGTCAAAGCACCATTTTTGGCCTTTTTTTTGAACCTGACATGAAAACAGAAATGGGTGTGGTCATGTATATGTACTTAAAACATACCCAGATTATAGTGATTCATATATATTATGGTTCAGGAAATACAATTTTTGGTATTTTTAGCCTACACAGAGAAAGGAGGAGGTGTGACCAGGTGGGACCCAGCCAATGTTATTTCGAGAATGAAGTTGTATATGTATACCAAGATTAAAATCTGTAGATCCAAGGGTTTTTCTGGCAGAATACCATTTTTTGGGGTTTTTTTTTCATTACCATGTTAACAATTTTCCAAAATTTTTAGCTGATGTTTTAAGTTGGGTCGAAACCTCTCATCATGCCAAGTTTCAGAGATATTCACCCACAGGTTTGGCCAGAATGATGGTAAACATATACAGACAGACTCACTGCCACACAGAGACATCTCCTTTTGTATATACATGAGATTGTAAAACAATAACACCCATATGTACAACTGGGATTGGCACTCCATACCAAGCACTGGATTCCTCATTTCTCTCCTCAATTACCAAAATATGTCTTCAGTTCTGGAGTGGATCTATAATTATATTAGGGTTTCATTGTGCTTTAAAGAAAAATCATTAACTTAAGAAATCAACCTTCAAGGAAGTGTTGGTAGGATTTACTATTGCATCTGCAGAGTGCAATGCATATTCATTTAACATGGTAGAAATGTATAAAAAAAAGTCAAGACTGCAAATTTCCAAACAAAATCTGCTCAATTATTAGTTAATGTTTTGACTTAAACTTGTAAAATATGGTACTGTAAAGCTGGAATATTGTCCCACTGAGGATATGACTGTGGGTATGCCTACAAAAGGTCTATAATGACATCAAAGCCAATGTCTATTGGTCAGAGATAACATTGTAGTTGGTCAATCATCTGCAAACCAAGGGTAGTAGATACATGCATGCACTTTAGCTCCATTTAAATTTTAATTTACTATGTTACTTGTGTGAAAAAAAAAAAATGAAAAAAAAATCGGTTTTTCAATACTAGCCAATGCCACCTATTTTTCCTATAGATAGTTTCCACATTAATTTTGCAAGCATCTAACACACCCTCTGATGGACAAAAAGCATAGCATTCATTGACTTCTGTAGAAGAAGAAGAAGTTATTATGAGTAACTACCACTGGAGTTTAGAGGAAAAAGCGAAGGAGAGGTATAGCATGAAACTTATCTGTGTTGATTTTATACTAAAAGATAACCCATGTTTGGCTGAACAGCCCACAGCACAACAGCTCATAACCATCTGTAAAGTTTTTAGCCTAACAAGAGATGTCTCAGCTGTGCGAAATTTGGAGTACAATTCATAGAGAAACTATCTATAAAACCTCTGGATCTCATTAGATGTGCATTGTGTCTGTGGCTAACTTATTATGTGATATGGTAGGGTAGATCTCTCAGGGATTTAATTCTTGTCATTAGATTTCTGTTCTGTTGTCTCTAAAATTTTTGATTCATAATTGACCTAAAACATGAGCAATGATTTGCTGTGCTACCAAAGGAATGCCTTACCAGTAGTGTATCCCTGACAATAATATATATAACAACATTACAAAGTAGATATGATTAGATAATCCCTTTTTGTTTTGTGTCTTAAGAATGCATCTATCCATGGTCTCAAAAAATAGAGATCATTATTTTCATTCATGTTATATATTCTCTTTTTGAATAAAAAATTTACAATTCGTTCTAGTTGTTAATTGAATGACAATTATTGCGTTATTAAGATATTGTGATTAGAAATTTGATTGATTTTTTAAAAAAAATTATTTATTTACAACTGATCTTCTTACATTATTCCCTACCTCACAATAATCAACTACTTCTTAATAATAATAGTAATTAAATACTTCTTAATTATTGTCCAAATATACCGGAATGTACATTCTATTTTGTTGTATTTCACAAGCTATGATACTTACCTAATGCGATGATGGCATTGGCGTGTTCTGGATCATGCTGTAGGACTCTTTGGTAGAGTTGTGTAGCCTTGGCATAGGAGCCCTGGCTTATGTATGACTCCCCAAGAATATCCAGATATATAACATTATCTCTCAGACTGAGCTCTTTTGTGGGTAGTTGTCCTAACACCTCTGCTGCCTGGGAGTGCTTTCCCATGTTGTGGTAGAGTTTGGCCAAGTTCTTGATGGAGCTCCAGTGAGATGGATCAAAAGAAAGGACTTTCTTGAAGTTCTCTTGAGCTTGCATCACTTGGTTCAATCTAACATTGATCAACGCTAAGCTGTAGTAAGCTTCAGTGGAGTTTGTTCCTGCTCTAGCCACAATCTGGAGGCTGATAATAAAAAGCCTATAATATTACCAAAGAAATAACAAAGTATACCTATAAAAAGAAGACATTAAATAGTATAAAATAAAAATTTCTTACTATTTCTGTGCTGTAATTAATTCATCATTGGTGGCAAATTCTTTCGATGCAATGATTTCTCCATAACGGAACATAGCTAAACCTTGGCGCTTTTCCAAATTTAGGATCTTTCTGTAGTGCCCTTCTGCACAGTCTTTATCTCCAAGCAGCATGCATGCCTCAGCAGCATAAAACATCAATTCAAGGTTTTGGGGGAATTGCTGGAAGGCTTTATCAAACATAGACCTCATCTGCTGGATCCTATTAAGTTTAATGAGCAGCTTTGCTTGCATTTTATATGATTTCATTTCCTCTGGTTCTATTTTTATGATAGTGTTGAGAATAGTTATGGCTTCTTCTCTCTGTGATTCATTCCTGCTCACAAGATCTGCAAGGGCATGGTAGGTTTCCACTCTCATTGATCTCTTGCTACGAACTCCATATCCAAGGATGTCAAGAGTTTTCCGATACATCTGAATGGGTAAGTAATCTTTGTTAAAGGGTATATTCACTACACAATAAGAAAATCAGTAGATATATGTCCATGATATAACTTTAAAAAAAGAAAAAAGAATAATAGGATAAAATGGTACTTAATAGTATATGTAGAGTCAGCCATGAAGTAAACCAACCTTTATTGCTTTATCGTATCTTCCCTGAGAACTCAGAAAATTTCCATAATTCCTGTATGGCTGAGAGGAATTAGGAGCATGCTTCACTGCCAGGATGTGACATTCCTCAGTAGCAAATGTCATGTTCTGTTTCCCAAACTCAAAGCCAAGGTTGCTGAACATAAGTCCATCACAAGGATATAGCTTCAAGGCTTCTACATACAACGTCAATCCTGTTTTCCATATCCTATTTCTGTGAACAGTTTTGACAGAGTGTATAGCAACTACATATACTAGTGCAAACTTAGTGATAATCTTGAAAATGCTTGCAATCTTTTTATGTGAGAGTATCTTCCATGTACCTATTGCCACAAGGAGACAACATCCCATTGTTGGTAGATAAAGGACCCTCTCTGCCACCACAAACCCAGTAAGGAGTAGCAAGTTGGATGAAGGAAGGAAGGTCATTATAGATAGTGAAAATGAAAAGGTGGTCATCCTTACATAATGACCCTTCCTCCTTAGGCAGATCAGGCCCAAAATTGCAAGTGAAATGCAAGTAATTAATGTTAAGATATTGCGTGGATCAATAATAGAGTGAAATAGAGGAACTGGACCTAATCTCCAGTCATGTCGAAGCATAGATGGAGATAAAAAGAGCCAGACATTGGCATATATGAGGTAGAGGAAATAGAGCTGTCTGAGAGGTGTCTCAAGTTTTTGTCCAGGATTGTCCATTCTAAAAGAACAAAAATAGGAAGAAATTATTAATAATGATATGAATAGTACAAAAAAATGCAGAATGTAGTGAGTTGAAACTTTACTTAACAATAAAGAAATGCACGTGAAAGGAATAAAATAATTTAATGTTAGGAGAGAAAAAAGGAAGAAAAAAACATCAAAATACTTCAATTCATAAGTACAAAACTAACAAATCTTAAAACTACAACAAATATTATTTATTTAGAGCTGACCTGGAGAATACTGGTCTTCCACCCATAAATGAGATTCGAACTCCAATAACTACAACTAAAAAACAAAAGAGCACCAGTATTCTAACCAAGAAATTTCTGTAAGACTTGGAAAATTTGTGGTGTCTGAATAGAGCAGTACTGAACAGAGTAAACAGATCTTCCATGCTGAACTGCAGATGTCAACAAATAATGGGTGTAAATTGAAACATAAAAGGAATACACATACTTGCCCTAATCTTGTTAGTACCTTATGAACTATGAATGCCTCATAGAGTGCACACACAGCAACTCCAGTGATTCCATGTTCTTTACTCA
Source organism: Lycopodina hypogea (assembly GCA_963969325.1). Taxonomy (NCBI): domain Eukaryota; kingdom Metazoa; phylum Porifera; class Demospongiae; order Poecilosclerida; family Cladorhizidae; genus Lycopodina; species Lycopodina hypogea. The sequence goes on along the minus strand of OZ017793.1, from coordinate 3,029,384 downwards.
GCATGGAACACAAACACAGAAGCATGGAAGGAACCAGCCACTGCCAACCAACTATAAAGGTTCAAAAAATAGAGTATCAACTTATTAGCTATGTACTTTCTTGTATCTATCCATCAACCAACCATAATTTAGGTTGCAATCTTGTCTAAGAACATGATGATGATCTTAAAGTGCAAAGTAAAGAAATCAATCTTTCAAGGTTGGCATGCCTTTTTGGGGATGGGAGTTATTTATAAATTATTTTAAATTATGAGCAGTTTTTTTAGTCAGCCTTTGGCCTTCTACACAAACAACTTGTTCAGTTTTCTTAATGTTTCCTTCCAACCCCACCCCTCCTCCCCACCTCCATAAGAGGATAGCATCCCTTCTACCTCTTCCTCAATCTCAAATATTGGGAGGGGGGGTGGGACTTTTTTTTACAGTTCTATATGTTACATAAAGCAAAATAAACATGTTTGTTACTGCAGGTGGCTGACTTAAAACTGCCCATAAGGCAGGTTTTCTGCCAGTAGCTATATTCTTTAAATTAAAAAAAAAAAAAAAAAATTGATCATCTTTTGTTCACATAGCACTTAAATTAGAAAAAGAAGTAAGCCAACAACAATCTATACTATTAATGGTGAATAGTCTGTTTGCCTGTCTGTCCATGTATCCATGATTCATGCTTGAATGGTTGAAGTTAGACAAACAAACTCATATATATATATATATATATTTAGAATGAGTGTCACCAGGGGAACGTCATGAGCATGTCTATGTGGCCACACGCCTTTCTGTATTCAAAAAAGCCAAAAATAGTACTTTTCCAGAGAAAATAATGGAGCTAGACCACAAACCCATTTATATTTAGAATCCGTGCTACCAGGGGAACGTTATAGGCATATCTATATGGCCACACCCCTTTCTGTATTCAATAAAGAGCTAAAAATGGTAATTTGCCAGAAATTAGAATTAAGCTACAGGCCTAAAACTTTGGCATGCAGACACAACTTGATTCTGCGAATAATATGGTGTGGGTTCCATCTGGTCACACCTCTTCCTCTTTGCGTGTAAGGCCAAAAGGTCAAAAATGATTCTTCTAAAAAAAAATTTAAAAAAACACTTTGACCTAATCATATCTTCACTTGTATTAAAAGTCTACAACATATGTCTTCATAGCAGACTTTTTAAAAATTTTTACTATAGCCCACCAAAGGTAGGCTGAAAAGCTGCCCATAGGGCGGGTTTTTTTTGTGCTAGTAATAATAAGCATTTGATAAAGTGCAGCATATATGATGTCATTGTTAGCTCCTATACCAAGCTGACATAATACAAAGCAACTCCTGTCACCATTTTCCCTAAAGCATTGACTCCTTCATATTTTGCTAAGAGTTTAGCATCAGTTATTTGAGATATTTATAAGTTATGCTACAACATGAATAATTTATACTACATTAATTAGCTAGTAGTTAAACACAAGATTGGCATGTGACATAATTAACATCATGAGTGTTGACTGTTGCCAACTGGTTGAGTTAACAAACTCTGAAGGGAAGTTAGCTCATTGTGCCAAGTGCAATCAATGAAACATCATTGATTTCATTAGTAACAAATATATTATAGGGAGGGGAACACCCTAATTATTAAATAATAATATATTTTCACCTTTCTTGCTGTAAGCTGCTTTTTTGTATAAAAAGAGAGCTAGCAAGAGGAAGATGGAGGCCAGTAGTTCAGCCCTCCCCACTAACCCAGCGACCTGCAGTCAAAATAACACAGCACTGATTGCAACACAAATTATAAATTATTATCATACACAAAGACACACTAGCAATAAAGCTTTCAGTTTTGCAGTTAATATAATGAACCATATCAGGGGTGAGTATTAGTTATTTGCTTGAGCATGATTTTATATATATCCTAACTGATGAAAATTGATATGGATTTTCAATACTACACAATGTCACAGTTATCACCCTCACCACCTTTTTTAATTTTGAAAAATGCTATTATATCTACTTTTAGATATTAACATGGTGGAGTTCCCAAACTGAGTCATGCTATGGTCATGATCTTAAAGGGCTTAAAATGCTGAACCATTACTAAACTACTTATATGGTACAATACATCTTAGAACTATTAATAGCTGTGCGAGCCCAATACAATGAAGAAAAAAACATGTAGACACCATTGTATTAAGCATGCTCAAAGGATGATTTCATTGTTGCTTTCTGAAGGGCTTACTTAATTTTCTACATTATTCCCTTGGAAAGCTCAGGATTTGGTTGAGTAGACAATATACATTTTTCCATTCAGAACGTTTTTATAAACTTATCTGATGAAGGTCCTTTTTAGTTAGATGGACTCTAAAATAATCAATGGAAATTGAAGGTTCTGAAACACCTATCATACACCTGTTCAAGTTTCGAACTGAAGCTGCACAATGATAGCAAAGTCTTAATCATGAGAGATCAGAGGACTGCATATGAATACTATTACTATTAATATTTAGGTTTATGGATCTAAAATAATGTGCTATTGAGGTCTGGTGACTAGTGGTGTTCAGTGTTTAGCCAACCAAAAAGTTTTCCTGTCTACAGAAATTGCAAGACCTGGAGTTCCATGTCAGGCTGACTGGGATTTTTAATCTGCATAATTTTCTTCAAGCTATTAACTGAATAAGCATTTATAAAAAATGGTGACTACAATTATAACAATCAAGACTTAGATTGAAAACTTTATAAATTTTTTTAAAATAATTGGCTTCATTTCAATGACCTAATTGACATGAGAATCAGCACTGAGTCATGAAAGTGGCACCTAATATGTGAGCTTGTGCACAAAAGCATGACAATTGAATGTCTGATAAAGGAGAGACAAACAATATATTGCATATTTAAGGATGAAACAAGAAATATTCATTAATGTAATAATACGAAAGGAAAAACAAACCATACTTACTCCCAAATATCAGTCATGTAAAGTGAATAAACAATCTTTATTGGATTTCTGTCATATGAAGGGATTAGCTTAGATATCTGTTCTTTGCCCAGATAAAAGAAGAAGGAATAGTATGAATAATGTTTAAGCTACAATTGAAACACCAAAATAAAATTTTTGATGCTTGTAAAAAAGATGGTGAACTGACAACCTCTGAATTTATGTTGTCCATGCTTAGTACTTATCCCCAGAAAATAGATACCAACTTTCTAGAAGTGAAGTGCTTCGATAAGAGTTTACACTTCTTAGAGGAACTCAAGTACATACTGTGAAATAATTCTTACTTCACCTAGTTGTCACATTGGAAGAACAATGTTGCTCCTAGCAGGCAGTCACAGTCACCTGCTATGGATGTTTACCACTTTCAGTGGGCTTTAGTTACACTACATAAAATTGTAACTTGTTTATTCTCTATTAGTTCTGAGAGGCTGTGCTACAAATGGGTAAAAAACAAAACCAAAAAAAAATCAAATAATGTTGCAATTAATACTTCAATCAAGTGAATGAACTACAAAATTGTATAAAAAATACAATTATCAATGAAAGTGCCAGAGTTAGCTTTGTAATGTAACTAGATGTCATGATTTTCAATCTGCTCTTTTTGCTGATATGTGTGGCTTTTTGAGCAGATGGGTAATGAAGAAACAGTCTAAAATGTAGCCATAGCAAGCCAAATTAAGAAATTGCTGCTGGCAAGGCAAGTAACAAACAAAACCTAAAACGACCTAGCTTGGGCTTAAACTCACATCTTTCAGCTCTAAAGCTGGGAGGGGGGAGGGGGAGGGGAAGAGGTGAAGTAATGCAGCTCAGAATTTTAGGTGCACAACACCCACACATACAGACACAGTTATCTTTCCTTTATCATAAAGGGATGAGATTGGAGGGGTGTTGGGGAGGGGAAGGGGGGAGGGGGGGGGGGGGGTGTGTGTGTGTGTGTGGGAGCTATTACACAACATAATATCTTACAGCTTCTGTGTGCAGAGGATGAACTGTATAGAGAACTCCAGAAATCAATGCTGGCCAGATCTCCTCATTGAACACATCATAAGCTAACAGCACAAATAAGTAGCTGACCACAGCATTCAGGATGACATTAACCAAGTGGTAGAGCATTGGCTCATATCCATGAAGATGGAAGTTTAGCTTGAAAGTAGCTGAAGTAATGGGTCTGAAAGATTTGTGACTCTTGATGTGGTGGATATCATCTCCCCAGAAGTCATGGTAGAGCAGATTGGACCAAGGGGATGTGGGGAGGACATCTCTGTTGGTCAAGATAGCTGCATTATCATCAAATACAAAGCCACAGTCAAGAGTGTTCAAGTAGAGTAAAGTGGCCAGTAAAGAACAGGAAATAGCTGTGAAGTGAACAAAGTGACCCACTTTCATAACTCTTTATAGTATTCTACATAGAGTAAACCAAATCAAGCACAGCACAGCTAGCAGCTGTATTGGTGTGGTATTTAACAGGAACTAATTTGAATGGGAATCAAACTGCAGCTATCCTAGAGTGTAACATTGCTGTTCTCTTGTTCACTTGAAGCTAGACAAAACCATGTTTGGTGTATATTGACAGTAATTATTGATGTAATTATGCATATGGATATCATATTTTTGTGGCTTGGCATATATTCTTAAAAAGTACAGAAATATGTTTGGATATGAAGATTGAGATTTATTTGATTTTATAAGAATTAACTTAAAGAAATATAAAGTTTATTGACCTCTGGAGCCAATGGTTTATAAACAATTACAGTTTCAGACACTCACATAGCTAGGTGCACAACTATGATATTAGTCAGGGTTGCCATCTGACCCCCTGGTAAGTCAAATTCTAGAAATCTGGCTTCTGGGGAAAATGTTTATAATATCTCACATTTTTATAATATCCCAGGGTTGCCATCTGGCTTCCTAGGAAGCCAAGTTCTAGAAATCTGGCTTCTGGAAAAATGTTGAATCACAAAATTCGAGAATATTGAATCACAAGCTGTACTATTTTTATTCTACCTGTTTGGTAATTTCCAGGCATTTCTTTTGCCTTAATATACTTATAGCCCTTAGTTGATGGTTGCCAGAGGTAGAATGAGGTTCAAAATTTTCAATGATCTTTTATATACTTTTTCTCTCCATCAATATCACTTTAGAACAAAAATGAGCACTTGTACAGTTTCTTGAGTGATGATTGGATCCAATTATTGCAGATAGTCACAATAACTAGACAACGGGGATTGGAGCTACGGAATGCAGCATGAATGGATTGCCTTTAGTTTGGCTTCTTGGGACTTTTGGGGACCTGGCAACTGTAAGCTTGCCACAAATATGATATGAAAAATAGTAACATTACTTTAAGTTAAATATTCCCTGAACAGGTAAATAAAGGTCCATTTTCTTTGTTCACAAAATGTGGTTTGTAGTATTCATGTTGCAGCTTGGTGGTCAGTCCTGCCTGAAATTGAGACCCCCTCCCAAGGAAATTTTGAAGAAACCCAGCAGCGGTATTTGCAGACCTCACTTGCATTTTACGAAATTAGTGTTTGTAAAGGTAGTACCAAACCAGTCCAGTTTGGAAAGCAAAGTACATCAGATGGCACTAATGTCACCGGTTACCCTCCACCTGCTTTCAGATCAATGTCCTAAGGCAGGGGGCAGGGTTATAGATTATTAATACTCAAGGGATCATGCCTTAAGAGACATTTAAATATATACTTCCCATGAAATATAATCCTCACCTACCAATATATATATATATATATAGTGTGCATAAAGGGTAAGCTGGGCCATTGCCACTGTCAGATGAGGTAATCAGTCAATTAAAGGAACTGTGGCTTCCTAATTCTCGTGTTCCCAACACATTATCTATATACTGTAAAATACAATAGATCCTCTGTTGTTCAATAACATCCAACCCACCAGAGAAATTCCCACAGACCAAGTTTATTATTTAAAATCAAAGACTGTCACATGACCACATGGAATTATATGGCTAGTGACAACTGTGAAGATACTGTGTACATTCTTGACACATGCAAAACAATTTGTTTGGGAGAAAATTGATGAACACACTTTTAAGCACTGAAGGTGAGGTAAGAAATGTGCAATACTTTCTTTTCCCCCTTTCTTTTAAAAAAAAATTCTTTAATATGTTTAGCAATGCATCAGTCAACTTTTGGGTAGACAAATATAGTCTCTCATTGTCATTTTAATGCTAAGTCCATGTTGATTCCAAAGCAATGCACACTTCATTAAAAACTAGAACTACAGTCCCTTTGTCCTCTCATACCTACCTAATAAAGAAAAAACAAACAAACTAGGTGGTATTTCTATTCTGAGTATATAAATTTGGTTGTTGTTGTTTTTTTTTTTACAGTAGAGTACTATATTCATGGCTTTAACATAGAGGTTTAATGTATTACCTTTACCAGAAAATATTTACAATAATATATAATGGTAACAATAAAAAATAACACTAATTAAAATTGTTTTCATTTTGTCAGTTACCAAAATAGTCAAACAGTAAACATTGTAAATTTTCATCAAACAATATCAATGAGTGACCACTTATTCACCGAAACTGCACAGCACTGACACGAAGGCCAATGGAGTCCTTTCCCACCTCAGACACCTAGACAGACATTGGTGAATAATAGCTCAACAGTAATAAACAAACAGGAATGGAAAAGAAGGAATGAAAACATTATGGCACCAATGGTATTCATTGTGATCACATGTGTGAAATGAGACCCGTGAGTGCAATGCAGTACAAACAAAGCGTGCTATAATAGAATAACCATTACAACCTGCCAAAAAAACTTGCTCACTCATAATTTAATGTTTTGACTTAATCGCAGGTGAAAAACAAAACAAAAACAACAACCAAAAAAAACACCCAACCATGACCAGCAGTTGAACCAGGGACCTTAGCACTGGTTGTCAGAGGAAATTTTATAACAAGAACAAGATCAACAAGAAAGTAACATTTAGACTTCGCAATCATATCCAGTTTTCAGGTAACAATTCAATTTTTAAACTAAGAAAATTAAACCTTTAAATAATTTTTTTTTCCATTTCAATTGCATAATTTCTACTAATCTTGCAATCTTAACAAAAACAACAGAAAAGAATCGTATATGTATATCATTTATGTATTTTGATGGTCCCAAAAGGTACTCACCTGGCAGATCTTGCAGAGGGTTCCCTTGAGGTCAGGGAGATAACTTGTGCCACATAATGGACATTTCTCCTGCGGCTTTCCCCTACAAGTTGACACACACAATAAACACACAAACAATCATCCACACAACTACACACACACACACCACAAGATCAGTGGTCTCAGTTACACCTACAAAGATGAATCACTTAACAGAACAATTCACTTTGTAGCCTCATGCAAAAAGGCAAGTTCACAAACAGGATACATGTCCACCCACACAGCAGTTCTATTCAAGCAACCACGGGAGGAATACTCAATGCCACGTAGTGCGACTGAGACAACATTTCTAATGCCTACAGTAGCCACTGCGTCCACATGTAGTCCACTACAATATCAGCACAAACATCCTCTTCCCCTTGAAAATCAAGTTATGTGTTTAGAAAGAAGGGGAGAGGAGGAGGAGGGGGGGGGGGGGGGAAGAGAGTGTATAATGTTTTATTCTTTTGATTTGTTTTTGGACAGGCAACAACTAACCAACCACAAAACCACAACAAGAATGAAAGATAAAACAACAACCTCTTCAACCACCACCATGGAAAGAAGAACTAGAAGCCATCCAAGGATGGAATCCCACAATTCCCTATGTACATTCTTACTTTTGCTGTTGTACAGGATGCATGTGTTCCACAGTTTTGCTGATCTCATTAAAGGTATTATAGAGTGACTGAGTGTTTTTCATAGGGTGGTTTGTAGGGTAGGTGTACCACTCAAGCAATTGTAATAACTAATTAGAAATGTGAAATTTATTCCAGTGGTTATATTAGAAAGTGGACAGATAGACACTAATATATACACACACAAGGTGAAACAAAGACATGTTCTCACTTGGCTTGTAAAAAAGAGCAGAGAGTGGGGAAGCAAAGAAAGAAAAAAGTGGAAGTGCTTACAACACCTGCTGTCCCCAGGTGGTCACCCATTCAACAACTGAACGGTGCTTTACTTCGCAAGTAATTACTATTGAAATTAAACTTGTCCAGAGAGAAATTATATACTCACATACAGGGTGAAAACAAACAAGCAACTCGCTACACGGCTTGTAATAATACCATTAAATTCCATCTACGTTGCTATGTGCTGATTATCAAGCCACATCCAACTCCAGCATCAAAAAAATGTCCACAAAAACAACAACAACAAAAACCACACACAAAAGGTTCATAAGGGTAAATTATTTCCTTTGTGACAAACAGTAAAGCAGAAGCAAACATATACACAGTCAGAGCAGATGATCACCAAGGCAGTTTCTTGTTTCTTGATTTGTATTGTAAATAGTGTCGATAAAAAATTGTTCATCAATAATCCTCTTTCCCTCCCATAAATGTCTAATTATAATGTTCACTGTTGTTTTCATGTGGACCAATGTCCGCACAATTTTTGCCAAGCAGTAGACAGCATGTAACTGTAACTCCATCAAAAGGATACACACACAGCTATGTCGCATGTAGGCAAGATGAACGGCTTGTCTCACCACATACCAACATCACTGCTAGTCTGTTACAGATGTCCAAGTGCAGGAATTGCTGGGTTTGAGCAGTCAGGGCCTGTTTCTCAAAAGATCAAAAGGTGATTCATGTGCATTCTAAATTAGTGACCACAGTAGATTAAAAAAAAAAAAAAAAAAAAAAAAAAAAAAAAAAAAAAAAAATATATATATATATATATATATATATTTTTTTATAAAAAAAAATAGGAAAAAAAAAGAAGAAAAGAATACATTCAGTAAACAGTATTTTCAATACCAGATTAGCAGAAAGCTTTTGTCCCAGGATACAAGTTTCAAAGATGCAATCATCTACCAACTTTTTGGTTGTAAAACTGAGCATGCAGTTCTTTCACTGCAGCCACTTTAACAGCCTTTGCTGCTAGTAACTGTTTAGTTAACTTAGTATTTTTTTTTTATTTTTAAGTTGCTAGTCATGTTGATAGGTATCACATAGAGACCAATTCACAGCTTGCCCTCTCATAAGAAGCAATCAGTTTTAAACCATTTTCTAAGGCCACCTAGCAAGTGTGGCGATATAAAAGTCCTAACAATTCTACCTGGGAGGTTGGTTTTCAAAGGAAAACTCTAGAACTCTAAGCCACAAAACAAATTCTTGAAAAATAGATACAATTCACATAATGTTATTTCAGGTTTTTCAGAATCATATATATATATAGGGCAGTTCCATGAGAAGTGAAACCAAGCGTTAAAATTAAAAAAAAGAGGTTTTATTCCAAAAGTTTGGTATCATTAAAAAGCAAAGACCTTCTAGTTTCTGAATATGTAACTTATTTTGTAATAACCTTAGTTTACAGAAAGTTATTACCTTTTTTGTTGAGAGCTGTAGCTAATTTAAAAAAGGGATAATTTTTTCTTGTAGCATTTCATAAGCAATACCAAAATAGAATTTAAATACTTTTCTTCAGCATAATAGGCTGACTGAATCAGTTCTAGGCTTCTTTAGATGAGGCTAGCCAAAAATGAGTTTGTTAATAAAATTCTCACTTATATTGCACTTTTTTTCGGGTTTTTATCGGCATGTACGTCCATCACAAATAAAACCTTTATTTTTAATAGCATAAATTGTTTTATTTTTTATTATTTTCTGTTTAAGGTTATCAATAAGCTTCCCAATAGACACTTATACTTCTATCTATTTTTCGATTTCTACTTTTGATATAGCCAAAAAGTATGTGTTGGACATACAATATTTGTGTACGTCCATCACAAGCATATGATGTATTGCATGATGAAATCACTGAAGGTATAGTTTAAGAAGCTTTGGTCTAGACAACACTGTACTGGTGGTAAACCATTTACAAGAAAAAAAACTGCAGCACATATAAATATTACAGCATCTACCTGGCTAGATCTGTCATGTGATCCATGGTACAAGTCACACCTAGAACATTGCACTTGCAAAATCCCATGTGTTTGAAAAGAAAGAGATATAATAGTTACTATGCTAAGCTGTAAAGAAAGTCAGGCCAAGAGGAGGGCAAACATCAAGAAGGACAAGGATGAGTCAGAAGGGCATCTAATCTGTGCAGTGTCTCTGTGTGTTGGCCAATGGGTGGTAGTGGACTATGCTGGAGAGGATTTTCCAGGAGAGATAATATGCTGCAATGGTGATGATCAGTGTGAGATTAGTGTGATGCACAAGAGCGGCAACCACTGGAAATGGCCAAAAGTTGTCGACAAGATTCTCTATGCAAGAGATGACATAATGTGTACCATCTGTCCTCCAAGAGCAGCAGGGGCACCGTGGACAGTTCCTTTCTGACTAGCAATGCATAGTTAGCATTAATTGTATTCTTGAGCTGTGCTGCTGCATGTATGAATTAGTGATGCAATCCCTTACAAATTATAGCTTTAAAATATATAATTAATTAAGTAATTAATTAAAACAATTAACAAAACAAAAAACAACAACTTCAAGGCAATCATGTAGTTCATATATCGGCAAATTCATTTTCAAGCTACTTCCAACATTGATACACACTAAGATTAATGCTATTCCTAAGTTGTACTAGCTGAAAATGGTCCAAACATGTTGACAAACACTGGTGATGATTTAATGTGGTGGTAGTATCTACAAGTGTGAAATGTAATTATTCCCCCCCCCCCCAACAACTAAAGTATGCAGCAATGGAGAGTTTATTATTAATAAAAATGTCTTACTATTCCTATTTATTTTACCATTTAATTGGGAAATGTGGGGATTGCCTTCACTACATTTGGACTCGTGTGTCCATCACACAAGTTGTGTATGTCCGTCACAATCTATAAAATTTATTTTCAGAATGAAAAAATTGTCCCCCTTTTTTTTAAGCTTGTGACATCTACCCAGGTGTGTTAGGGTTAGTTTGATACCAAAAAAAGATTAATACTTTCACACAATTCACAGGATTTTTAAGCAGAACAACATAGATATAAAAAATGGAAGTTCTCTGCATACGTCCGTCACACCCCAAAATGGTTTCTCCTGCCCAATAGCTAACTAATATCCCAAGTTTTTTTTATATGGGTAAATACCTTCAATAGGCCTAACAATAACTAAAATATATAATAAATTTTATGGGCTACCTGTATGGAAGTTATAAGGAATTTAACTGTCTGAATTGTACGTCCATCACTATGGAACTGTCCTATATATATATATATATATATAAGCAACCAAAAAAATTCATTAAAAATTAGTTGTAAAAAAAAACCCATCAGGCAACACTTAAAATTAACAAAAACAGTTGGCATTAAGACCTATGGGAAAATAATTGTTTAGAACACAAAAGATGGGGTTAAAAAAGAAAGAGAGAGATTCAGTTATATTTACAATTTTTTTTGGTTTCTATACAATAAGTTGCAACCACAGGATTTCCATATAACCAGTTGTAACAATAAACTCCTGCGTTTCAAAACAGTAACAATTAGCTAAAACTCCATTCTTGAGCAAAACTTGTGACTGTATTCTTCCCTTCCCCAACCATCACCATTAAAAAGTGTTCCTAGACATGTGTGCCTCAAGTAAAAAAAAGAAAAGAAGATACCACACCCCTTACCTGTATATTGGCTGGAAGGTGGAGCCGCAGAGGGAGAATGGATTGTGCTGGTCATAGCGGAGCTTGTGTTCATCGGTGGGAAACTTATCACTAAGTTGTAAGATTTTACGAGTGAGTCTAGACAAGAAACATAACTTGGTGTAATCAATGCTTCAACCAGCACAAGCACAACACCCACGAATCTCAAAATATAGATAGAGCCAGTCTTCATCAAACAATATATCTAGAATATACACAACTTGAACATCTATTATACTCAGCACAGTCTAAACTGACAGCCTCAATGGCATGTTACTAAGAGTATACACATGAACAAATCCTGTGAGGGTTGTAAGCTTATCCCCATACCTGGGCTGCCACCTCTGGCTTTGGTCCTAACTCAAGCAGCCTGCGAGCAAAGTACGAGGAAGTCTTGTAATTCTTCAGCTGCCGAGACAAAATAAAAAGAAAGGATGATGAAGAAGCCATGGTTTAGAGCATTTAAAAATTAATAGTACTTTCACCTTTCCCCACTATCCATTAAAAATAAATATAATTGACATGCAAACAGGTTTGTTTGTATAACAATAACAATCATAATGACAACCATTACCCTATTCCATATAGCCTAGGATGATCCTGGAAAGGCCAATATCTATGATGTAACCATAGCCATGTTCAGAGTGTCCATGACAACACAGGTCAGTTGTTGCTTCAACAATGATCGAGTCCACACACAAGATTTACTAATTGATTTGCAAGTTTTGGTTTTGGATAAAAAGTGAAAGTCCTTGTATAGTTATTTCATTTCTTTTGTTTTCTCTCTCTCCCAATTCTATACTCGGAGAAGTCCAAATGTTGGAGTGCCTTACCTTGTAGAAGAGGTTGAGAGCTGTTCTCAGTGTGAGGATGAGGTGGATGGGTTGTAGATCACAGTGTGTGAAGTACGCTGCCATCTACAGTGTATTTGCAAAGTTAATCACAAGAACATAATGAGAAATAATCATGCCAACAGACACACACACCTCGCACTGCCTCTTCTGCTGCTCCAAGTTGGCCTGGGGGGGTGTGAGGGACACATTCAGCAACGGAGAATGGAGAGCAAATAATTAATGGTTCTTTATCGTACCTTTGGAAGCTCCTTCCTCTGGACTTCCATGGACAGGCCTAAGATGTAGTCACGGCAGATGGCCATCAACTGCTGAGCCTATGAAATACACACACACACACACACACATTTAAAAAAAAAGTACTAACATGCCAGCTGAACACCATCAAAACTGTTCTCCCCTCAATTCCTCTACTTTTCCGCTGATTGATTTATTGGGAGTTTATATTGCTTTTATATTTAGTTTACCAGAATTAAAACCCCCCCCCCCCAATTAGTTGTGTTTGAAAAACCAATTAGTTGTGGGCGCTCATTAAAAAAAAAAAAAAAAAAAAATTGGGGTTCTTCTGGTACCCTAGCTAATATAAAGAGCTATGGTAGATAGTGAGCATCTTCATATACAGAGAGAGGAGACAGATACATAGACAGATCCTTGCACTTGAAATATATGGTGTTTTCCTTGGCAGAAATGGTTTTTCAAACTTTATCACAACTTTGAAAATTCAAAAAATCTTTGGAGTTCTTTTTTAAAATTTTTTCTAATTTTTATTATTCTTTTTTGTATTCTCTTAAAGAAATATTAACTAAAGTTGCACACACTGACAGACTTGTTTTCCAAATCATCACAATATTGGGGGGGACTACTACCATATAACACAATACACACACACATGCACGCACGCACGCACAAACTTCTCCACTCAGCCAGCCCCACAGTGCTCCCAACTCTCACCTCAGAGATCTCTGTCTTGTTGTCCAACACCAGCAGAGTCACACTCAGTAGAATGCTGCGGAACTTGACAATAGCATCTTGGAACTTACCAGATGTGGTGGACTGATATGCACTCTATTTGGAATCAAGTGTACACAGAATCTCATGGCATAATGTAAGTTCACATACACACACAGCAGGAGCCAACACTCAACCCCCCCCCCCCCCCCCCCCCCCCAATTCCTTTCCCTGGTGAGAGACTTGCTCACCTGCAGCCTTTGGACAAGAGTGGAGAGTTGAAGGGGCCTTGCTGGCAGACCAGACCTGGCACCAGCCTCTTGCCTGGGGGAGAATAGCACGACACACCAGAGTCAATACACAACGCTAGAGGCACTTGACAAGATAATGCAATTACAATTACAGACTACAAATTAATTAGTACTACAATCTACACAAATAAATATGAACGCATTAATTTTCCTGTTGATGTTTTGTGCTTTTTTTATTTTATTTTAAAGACTCCACAAAAAATTCAGAGGATAAAACACACAAGGTTATGATATCACACACACACACAGACAGACAGACACACACACACAAGCAATGCAAGGGAAGTTGCCATCACAGAGAAGGCTCCATACACACTCACCAACGCTAGAGGCACTTGACAAGATAATGCAAGTATAATTACAGACTACAAATTAATTAGTACTACAATCTATACAAATAAATATGAATGCATTAATATTCCTGTTGATGTTTTGTGTTTTTTAAATTTTATTTTAAAGACTCCACAAAAAATTCAGAGGATAAAACACACAAGGTTATGGTATCACACACACACACACACACACACACACACACACACACACACACACACACACACACACAGAAGCAATGCAAGGGAAGTTGCCATCACAGAGAAGGCTCCATACACACTCCCCAACTCACCAGTTCCTGTGCATGTGGCAGAACAATGGAGGGAGGAGAGGAATGGCGGTGAAGGTGGTGCGACTGCACGCGTAGGCAGCCAGAAAGAGCGGCTTGTACTGCTCAAAGCTGACAACAGCCAACTGGTCATGTAGAAGCTGACGCATAGAGGATGGGAGGTAAAGGGAGAGTCAGGAGGTTAAGTTGGGGGGAGGGGGAGAAAGGGAGTGGGGGGGGGGGGGGAAGGAATGAGGGAGGTAAGGAGAGGAGAGTAGAAGGGATGGAAGAAGAGGTTGGGAAGAGCATTTACATGAATGAACAGAGAAGTAAGAGAAGGAAAATGAAGATGAGATGGAGATGAAAGAATAAAGTTGAATGGACAGTTAGTCCATAAGTTTAGTTTTATGTGCTTCACTTACTCTCATGGCAGTGTCAAATGAGCCTGCAGATACATGATCCCCAGGCAGCTGGGAGTTGTTGACCCAGACCTGCACAACAACAACAAATAGTGAGGATAGAGAATCACTACATGTAATGTGGTCAGCATGTTGTACCATGTTATGTCAATTAGCTTCATGTTAACAATCACTACAATTAATGATTTTTGCCTGCTATATCATGCAACGTCATGTTAATTAATTAGCATCATGTTAACAATCTCCACATGAATATTATCTCCACTCACCTGAGCCTGACTGGTGCCCTTTGTGGGTGGGACGTAGTAGCCCTCCGTACCAACACCTCCTTTATCCAGATCCGTTTCCTGTTATCACCTGACATCACATGATGCTGAACACAATTGGACAGGCCTTACCATGTCTGCAGGCAGCTCCAGTTCATCGTCCTCCACTTCCCAGCCCCCACCATCATCATCCCCGTCCATGAGACCTTCATTGTCCCTGCCCTCCACTATAGCACCATCTATACATACACACACCACACACGTACTAACATATCTTACTAATAACTGTGTAGTTCATTGGCTAGGATCATACCTTACCCAGTTAGTAGTACATCTTTCACTAAATGTTGATCCATCACACCAACGCAATTCATCTCAATATACTCTAAATCACTCTGCTAATTCAGTTTCACAACATTTCAAACTGCTCCAATGCACATCTACAACATGCAAAGGATGACACTCCTAATGATACTCCTGACCACATCCAGGAGATGCTTGCCCCCAGAGCAAGCTGACAGCCGCTACAACTTTACACTGCTACAACATAACGTCTTCCATGGATCATGATCAACTGACCTTCATCAATGATGAGCTCTTCATCGTCACCCCAACCAATCACCTCCTGCTCCTCCGGCTCCAGCTTCAACCCTGCTCCACCTGCACATGGGCAACACTGTTGGTCACAATCACACAGTGTGTGGCACTAATGTGGCGACTAAAGTCTGTCAACCTGATGTAATTAATTCTATTTGAGTGTATTCATTTATCATTGTAACTTTGAGATACGATGGGTTGGCTGTGGTCTTGATCATTGAAAATTTTGTTATCAATAATTCAGATCATCCTAATCAACACATCGATCGCACTAATTTCTTATATATAACAAAGTAGATTTAGAAACCAACAGTAAAACTGGTGATTATTACAGGATTTTTGAATTAGAGGGGGTCTTCAGAATGTGGGTTGCAAGGAGTGCCATTGGGAAAATGAGGGTGGGGGAGTGTCTCTTCCTGAACATTAAAAAAAAGCTCTTAAATTGATTGTGAGTCCACCCTTGAGGTATCCCCACACCATGTGCTTGCCCTGTAGGTGAGTGGGTATTAACAAACACTGACTGCATCTGGTGGGAGGGCCCAAGTCACATGAAATTGATCAAAAACAACTTATGAAACTGTATCTGACTGGAACAGGGGGGGGGGGGGGGGGGGGGAGAAACCCAACCAAAAACCCACACAAAAAAAATGCAACAAAAAAAATAAAAACGAGCTGAGAGATTTCAGTGATTTTTTTTTGTTGCTGTTAGTCATATTATTATTATTATTGAAACTGATTTTTTACCAAAAAAAAAACAAGCACCCCCCCCCCCCCCCCCCCCCCAAAATGATATCCTGAGTTTGAAAAATCTCTGCCATGCACACACAACAGGAACACCCACTCCACTGGTAACATACAAACATCCTTACTTCCTCTCCCATCCATCCCGCCACCCAAAGGTCACTGAGGTCATCTATTACCTTTGGAGGTCATTCCCTCGAAGAATCCCTTGGACATTGTGAGGAGTGGCCAGTTGTTCTCTGTCTGCATGATGGGAGGAGGGGGACGCAGTAACTTGGCACTCGGGTGCACCTCCGGCAACTGGTGGGTGTGGTGTGGGAGAGGAAGGTACAAAGGTAGAAGTGTGGCCATAACAATGCCAATATTGGGGGGGGGGGGGGGGAAGTGGGGGTATGGCAAGTGAACTAGTGCAGTGTTTATGTTGTGAGGATATGTCACAGATCATGCCAATATGTCATGCCATGTGGATATTGAAGAGGCTGTGGGGCAAATAAAGTGCATGTGTCTGCATGCATGCCCATGTCAAGATCTACTGGCAATTGCGAATGTTTAATGGTGGCTAAATTTATCCATTACTTAGTGTCCACAAAATGCTTCAGTTTAGACTGTGCGCATGTGCAGTACTAGGGGTACAATACTGCACTGTCAGCAATGTTAGAATGTGCACATGAACAATAGACTTACATTGTCCAGGCGAGTGCTGAGAGCCTCAGCAATGACACCTGTTTCTTCCTTGAGGCCATGGGTAGCAGCCGTCAGATAGGCCAGTGAATCTGGGGAGAGGGAGGAGGAGGAAAAAGCAGAGAAAGAAGAACAAATTGATAGTTACATAACAAACTACTACAGCATGCATCTCTAGCTTGTCTTCACATTCAAACCTCACCTTGTCCGATTGCTTTGAGAATCTTGACCCTCTCTGCCACATCTCCAGTGAACAATGCATTGTGGTACTGGCTGCTCACGTCGTTACGTATCTCAGCTGGAGAGGGAAACAAGGTGATGTGGGTGTAGTGAAAGACAGGCATTGAGAAACCAAGGAGACAAGAGGAGGAAGAAATGGTTGCGGAAGAGAAGAATGACAGGACCTTTCTTTTTTTTTTCTAACCTATTTTGATCATCTTCTTGAGTTTCTCGGTGTTGCCAGTGATGAGGTAGAGAAAAGAGAGACGGTCAAAGTTCTTAGTCCTTTGATATGCCATCTCCACAACCTACACACACACACACACCTTTGTGACCGAACTAACTCCTTACGATACGTCCGTGCAGGGCACATCTAGGCCATGCAAGTAACTATATTTAACAGGGCCTACAGTAAAACACTTGGCTGTGTCATGTGAGCATAATATCCTTCCCTTAAAATTGCAGGATAGGAAGGTCAAGTTTACTCTGGTGTTCATCATGCTGCAGTGATCCCAACATTACTTTAAGTATAAATATTATTGATGCCAAGCAAAATTTCACCTTTTATAATGGAGAAAAACATGCACTAAAGATCTAATTAAGAGGTTTTCTGTGCTTGAATGATCTGGTGAAGCTCCCACACAAACTATCATCCAAATAGCATATACCACTTAACCATGCTGCAGCCTTCAACCAACAGGTAAGGAGTTTACAAGAGAGATGAACAGCTCAACTGGAAAGAGAATACCCAACTTCATCAGTGCTTGGCAAAGTATTACAGTTCAATTTTATGGAATTAAAAATCCTCCTATAAGAAAAGCAATACCTAAGCATTTTGATAGGGAAGAGTAAGTTTGGAATAAAAAAAAAAAAAAAAAAAAAAAAAAAAAAAAAAAAAAAAAAAAAAAAAAAACAACCACAGGCTGGCTCCTATCAGTCAAGAATAGTTACTAGATCAAGATGGTTAAGGGAAGATGTTTCATTAGCTACTTTAGTTCCTCACAGTGTGGTTGCCTTGGGAGAGAGCAGCTTCCGCTAGGTTCTCCCAACAAGCTTTGTCATCTAGACATCGGGCAGCATCTAGAGCAATCTAGAACACACACAACACACACAACACACACACAATGGCATGAATGGGAGGGGACCAAGAATATAGCAACACAATATACTTCAACACAATATACTTCAGCACAATATACTTCAGCACAATATACTTCAGCACAATATACTTCAACACAATATACTTCAACACAATATACTTCAACACAATATACTTGTAGGGGATAACACAGGGGCAGGCACATGTGACACATCTATCCTTTTTGGTAAGGGGTCTTCACTAGATAACCCACTAGAAATTAGTATGCAAATAAATACACAATAATAATAATGATGACAATTTTGGTACGCCTGACAATCATATTAGGCTTGAACCTTGAACCAGCAATATTATTAATATTATCAGTCTATTTAATGGGATATTTTTGGCCTCCACTTCGCACACACAGAGCACAGGCACACACACAAGAGCACAGGCACACACACAGAGCACAGGCACACACACAGAGCACAGGCACACACACAGAGCACAGGCACACACACAGAGCACAGGCACACACACACAGAGCACAGGCACACACACACAGAGCACAGGCACACACACACAGAGCACAGGCACACACACAGAGCACAGGCACACACACAGAGCACAGGCACACACACAGAGCACAGGCACACACACACAGAGCACAGGCACACACACACAGAGCATAGGCACACCACACAGAGCACAGGCACACACACACAGAGCACAGGCACACACATAGGCATACACACACAGCACAGGTACACACACACAGCACAGGTACAAACACACTGACCTCAATGTTGCCACACTCTAAGGCCAAGGAGAACCTCGTCTTCTCATCCTTGACAAAATGGAGGGCAACCTGGAGAGACATGAACAGAAGTGGGTGTGGCATATTTATAGGGTGTGGCACCACTAACATAAGCCACTGGACTATTCAAACATCCTTTGCCACCACAAGTACATCTGAGTGTGTGACCAGCACACTCTGTGGTTGCTGTCAGCCCTGAACTAGTGCATACCTCGGGATATCCCTTCTGTTGGAGATAGGCAATGATGGACTGGCCCACCAACTTGGCGTTCCTTACCATGTGGAACACCTGGGCACGTGCAGACACAGAGAGAGATGGTCATCGTAAACACACACAGGAAGAACCAAAATTAAAAATGAGAAAACAATATTCATTCCTGAATTATAAATCCTTATAATAATAATGAGTGAACAAATTAAAATGAGTTAATTAATGATCAAACAATGAATTACTGAAGAAAGAAAGAGAGAGAGAGGACATCTTCCCCTGTCACCTCCATGATGTATTGACATGTGGATACGTACCTCGTCGTACTTCTTGTTGATGAGTGCTAGTTTGAACTTAAACTCTGTGGGGTCGATGGTCAGTACCCTGGTCTTGCACTCGCGGTCCAGACAGTAAACTCCGGCCCCCTTCACCATGGTGATGTAGATAGGCAGGTCCAAAGTGCGGATGATGCCATGGTCACTGATGGGCAAACAAAATGGGGAATTACTTTCTTAAGTCTTTCCGGCTAAACCATTCCCCCATAGCAGTCTCTATGAATAATTATGGAATAATGATATCATAATTTGCCCCCTAAATGTGCGATCTCTGCTTCTGCTACAAGAAACATCATTACTCCTGTTGATTGGTTGTTGGTTTTCCTGCCCTTTTTCTTTCTCATATGATCAGAAGATTCCACCATCTTTAAACCTCACAACACACTATCTCAATGTCAGAATAGTAACTCTTGAGGGTAAGATGTCACGTACTCTGTAGCCATGGAAACTATGCCACTCCTTAATAACAAGATCATCTCTTCAGCAAAGGCAGAGATAATTATTGACTCATGGCACTTGTCAAAGCTAATGATCACTCCCTTCGAAGTCAGTTACATCCTTTACCATAAGAAGGTAAAGCTTCTCCCCACAACTGTAGTCAATACTACCTGCTTCAATGACAGCAGGAATACACCCTCCTGTTTCAGAGTCCATGGTATACACTCTTAAATATACATGTATACAACTATTAACACATGTACATATTATCACACATGAAAGCAGGATGTATTTAGTGGTTGTGTGTCCCCATCAGGAACCACTGATAGTGGTAATATACCCTCTGGCTCGTGGCTAGCTCACCCATTGATGAGGGCGTATTTGATGTGGTTGCTGGTGGTGTAGATGAGCACCCCATGTTCATCCCAACCTGCACTCTTCAGCCGCATGTTCTCGTTGATGGTGCACAAACACTGCAGCTTCTTGTTGCAGATACACAGAGCTGCAGCGATCAACAGTGACAGAAGAACAATGTTACACAACTGCACATGCACAGTCACATAACAAGCTGCACAAGCTCAGCCATATAACAGTCATACGTGTCACATGATGTGCTCTGCTAGTCCCAACACATCACATTGTTTTATGTAATGTAAATTCATAATGTAACATAGAACACGATTATTTATGCTCAGCAATACACACTATTCCTGAGAGGTATAACAATTACTATAGCAGTACTCGTAATTATATTTGGTAAGGTGTGCATATCAACTACAAGCTCGGTAACAGAATACCTATGCCCCTATACAATAATCATTGTTAATTGGAGACACCAATTCTTGAATGTGTCCAGAACCCACTAACTAACAGGAGAGGCTGCCACACAAACAACTCCCAGTATATACTCATTATCTGACCAGAACATCAGCCACACATGGTCTGCTGTGACCTCCTCTCTGCACTCCACCACCACTCGGCACACTCACTTCATGGAGTGATCTAAGACAAGAAGTGTACACCATGGGGGTGCAGGAGAACACTTCCACACACTCACAGATCTACCAGTGATCAGTTGAGCACGACACGTCATTGGTAGAAGGGAATAACTATACTTATGACTATGGAAAAGCCACACCCAAGGCATGCTACACCCCATCTGGTTACTGACACTACTACTCACAGTTCCTGCCGAGCAGTGCCACTTGGGACATGTCAGGAGACCAGACCACGTGCTTCGCTTTAGACACTCGGACATTGTTGATGGAACTGAGCACAACACATCCAACAAACAGCACAAGATAATCGAAAGGTTGATTAAAATTACACTCAGATATCCACTCAAATATTACCTTATCCAGAGTCAAGGAAATTGGCCCACACATGGCAGACTAAATAATCTTACAGAGACACTAAGTGATAGCATTGTCGGCTACTTGTAAGAATATAAGAGTGTTGATTAGTTATTGGTTCGAGCGTGCAGTGTTTTGTATTTAATAACAGTAATTACTTTTACTTTGGTTTAGCACTTGAGAGTAGGTGTAAATTTGTGAGTTAAGAAATTTCAAATTTAGCGCGTCAAATTGCACCCTTTGCAGTAAAGTAAGAAGAGATAACAGAGGGTGGGGGGAAAATAAGGAAAAAAGGGAACCCACTTACAAGATCTGCTGTCCCCAGGTGGTCACCCATCCAAGTACTGAGTAGGCCTAACAGTGCTTAACTTCAGTAAGTAATTTTAATTAAAATCGATTTGAACCAAAAAAAAAGAGAGTTTAACCTCAAAATTGTCTGCGGATTTGAGCAACTGCGGATTCTAAATGCATTTTTGGTGGGATTTTTGCGATTTAAATTATTAAAAATTCTTGTGTGTGTGTGTGTGTGTGTGTGTGTGTGTGTGTGTGTGTGTGTGTGTGTGTGTGTGTGTGTGTGTACCGTACATACGTTACATACACACTAAAACACACTAGTGTATATACACATACCGTCGCTGCTGGACGTCAAAGAGAGTGACACCATCATTATCTTTGAGGAGGAGGTGACCCGTACCAGCGTAGAAGATGGAGTCACACGGAGGACACTCCACCTTCTTGGTCACCTCGTTACGCAGATTCTTGATGGTCAACTGCAGACAAGTACACAAGTACAAATGATATTGCACACTCAGCAGTCCAAATACCACTACACTATCAGCAGTCACACGTAGCCCTAGCCCAATCACACACACTAGGCGATCATTGAATCATTGTACATAATGACCCACATTTTCTCCACCCTAACCACAAATGTTATATGAACACTGCACACATATACACACACATACCAACACACACACCAATACATACAAACACATTGGAACATACACGCATCAACTTGCACACATAAACCTGTTTGCACCAAATGCACACATGCACACACCAACTCACACATTGGAACACACATACACATACCTGAACACACAAACTTACCTGGTGGGACTTGTCCAGGACAGCGAACCTATTCCGTGCCAGCCACACTGCTGTGAGTCCTGAAGACCTCTTGCCCTCCACCACTACAACAGCACAGAGCAAACACAGCAACAGTAAACAAAGTTGAGACCACTGTGGGGGAGCGGTTTGACCTAGCCACACCTTCCTCACTATGGAAGTGGGTTCACACCACACCACCTGCAAGTGTTGCTCCCCTCATCTGGAAGAGTTGGCTGTCAACAACTTAGCCAAAATCAAAGTGGTTGATACATAGTAAACCTTAAATCTCATCAACAAGGAGTACAAAGGGTAGATTTTGCAGAATTGGTGGTCAACATGCATTGGAATAGCTCTGGAGAAGTTTTAAAAACACAACAGCTCAGCAGTTTCAGTGGCCAGTATGACTGCTTCAAGCACAAAGTGGCGCCTACAAGCTCAGCATCAAAAAGAATATAAGTTGCATGCTTGGGAATACATACTTAGGAATAAATTGGACTGCTGATTTAGTTTATTCCACCACTTACCCACCAACCATATGGGGTGAGTGGTCTAGTGATGATGGTATTGGTGGGCTCTATTTCACATACTCTATTTCACAGACACTGATGACCCATACCAAATGGACTAGTCTTGTATAACACAGTAGAGCCTCCCTTGAGAGACCACCCTTAAATCTGACAAAAATCAGTCTTACAAGAGAGGTGGCCTTCCCAAGAGGGGGTCTACTGTATGTATTATTCATGCACAGTATCAGACTAAACTTACTCTCAGGGTTGGACGGGTCTGACTTCTTAGGCACAGGGAACAACTCATAGTAGGCATTGTCTGGGTTAGTGGTGTTCTGGAATAACAACAACATTAAATATTAGCAGACAAGAACAAACAAACAAACATTGATAAAGTTAACTACATATGCAGCTGGCTGTCCCAGCTCACAAGGACATACTCCTCCACCAGCTCAGCATGGGTAAAGGTACAGCAGCCAGATTGAGGGCTGGGTAACATCCTTTCAAGCACATGGTCACCCAACACATGTGTAAGTCATCTCCATGTCCAAATGTGCACCATAAGTGACAGGTTCAATTCACTTCCATGATTAGCTACAAATAAATGTTATTATTTTCTATTCCCATGACAACTATAATACACATGCATGTTCAGCTCTAGCATCTTTTATCTCAAGCAAAAGAAGGAAGTCAGATATAATTATCTAAATATTAATATAGCTACTTACAGAGCAGAGAAGGATGGCGCTTTCTGCCGGGTTGTATGCCAAATAGTGGGGGGAGAAGCGATACTGAGGACTGCCATTCCTAGTGCAACAGTAATACAGAAACATTTCAACTTCTCACAATCTCACAAGACAAAGCCAATATCATCGGTTACCTCCGAACTGCCATAATAGGAACATCTTTGGAGGTTCCATACTCGTAACGTCGTAGAAACCGATCCTGTAAACAAACATCCATGGAATTGTACCCACATAGTGAATATTCTAGTAAACGCCCACCTTGATGTAATAGAGAGCGTTCTGGTGAACAGTGTAGGCAGGTCTCTCCCGCTCCAGCTTGAACACCATCATGCCATTGTCATGTCCTGCAGGTGAGTTATGTGATACTTAAATACTTGTACGCTGACCCACAGAGTTTCACTCACCAGCAGCGAACACGTTAAGCGTTGGATGAGCTGCGATTGCCCAGAACCTGTCGGACTCACGACGGAACGTTTGCACGCCTGATCTACAAACACCATATGCATGAACAATATGACTACCAGTCTGTCCTATGCATGAGTGTGCCATTGACCATTTTGGGGGAGTATTCTGACTGTGACGCTTGGGGGGGTGGGGGCCCCCACACAACTTGGTATGGTATATACATGTTCAAACATACCATTAGTTGCAGACAATATAGTGCACACTATTGGACTTCTGAATATCGAATATTAGACTAAACCAGAGAGAAAAAATTAAGCTGTATTTACATTATACGTTATTTAATTTGAACAATAATAACAACAAAAAAGAATACTGTAATTTCTTTTTAGTTTTAATGAATAAATAACACCCCCTCTCCACAAGAAATAATTAATCAATTAAAAAAACAACAACAACCCAACAACAATAAAACAAAACAGTATGCATGAAACAAACCCTCTACTCAACAATACAACACTATTGTCAGGTTCACACTAACACTTGTCATGTTCACACTAACAGTATTGTCAGGTTCACACTAATAAAATAAAAAAATTAGAGAGACAGGTTAATTACTTTAAAGACTGCACCCAAAAGGTTGGAATAGAAAAAAAATTTATTACAGGAGCGTTAGGTCAGTGTCACATTGTGTCATGCATTGATTGTTATAGCTCTAGTAGTGCATTACAACTGCTCTGCTGGGAAAATTCTGCAGTAGCTCACCGTTTAGCAGTGTCCCACACTCGAATACTTCTATCCTCTGAATTACCTGCACACAAAACAAGACAGTTGAATGCAACAAAACACAAATAGAAAAGAGGAGGAGGGAGAGTAGATTCCACACCCATTATGACCAGTAAGAAACAGTAAACAGGAAAACCAAACCACAGAACTTGTTCCTTGTCTCTGTGCGTACAACCACAACCAGAAGGAGAACACACATGGTCTGAACCATCTGTGCTAGACCATCTCCTCTGTCTCCTTCCCTTACCACTCCTTTTTTGAGCTAATTGACAACATCCTTTAAAATCAGAACAATAGTTCCATTTGGTCACTGTAAGTCAACCTATATTCACTTGTATATGAGCTAACTGTCATTAACTGCTTCGCCCCCCCCCCCCCCCCTTATCCCCCCCCCCCATCTATTCGATATTAAAAAAAAAGGCAACTAGCATTAATAACATCTAGAGTCTGTGTTAGTCCAGACTCAAGTCATACTCCTGATAACCACACCAGCTGAAGACCAAGACAGCAACTGTAACCTTGAAGAGACCTTCATTACCCCAGGTGTTAGATACACAGCCTCAGGAAAAAAAGACAACAGCGCTTTTCAAATCCCATAACAATCGCATGTAGTGTAAAATAGCATTGGTTCAGCAATTGGATTGACACTGGTCCAGACATGCAATTTATAACGGTCTGGTCTGGACTACAATGTACACACACACACACACACACACACACACACACACACACACACACACACACACACACACACACACACACACACAATTTAACCTTCTGCTGCACAGAATGTACTCTCAAACCATGCAATGGAAGAGTGACTGAGAAACCCTTTACCTTACAGACAAACACTATCTATTATGAATATTCAACAACAAGGAGACAAAACGAACTTAGGATGAGGTCTTGTCGAGGGTGGAAGACGACACTGGAGACATTGTTGTAGTGACCACGACAAGTGTCCACCTCCCACGCCTTGGAGTCTGCACAACACACACACACACAGAGATAAACAAAGCACAAAGGAAGGGTATGAATGGACGCCATCTTTGAGACACCCACAGGCACAGTCAACAGCCACTCTGTTTCTTCCACACCATGCGTGATATAGATCCACAAGCTTACCACTCATCCTCCACATCTTGACTTGTCGGTCGTCCGCAGCAGAGAGAAGGAGAGGGAGAGTGGGATGGAAGCACACCCAGTTCACACCACGGTCGTGACCCTGAGGTAAAGTGATAATTACAATACACCAATAAGTGTGTAATTAATGTTCACCTCAACTCTCTCCCTCTCATTATACACAAATCAACTTATGGACAGAGCAAACAAAATTGATGGTTGACAAAAATAAAATTTATATTAATTAATTTTTTAATTTTATTACCAACAGACCATCATTACAGACAGCAAATTTTGATGGATTTGTTCTATAAGAAGCAGTGACTTTTTCTGGACCAAATATTAATTTTTTTTTTTTATTCATTATTTTTTTAATTACAGTTATTGCAATTAAATGAGGGAGACCGTTTTATAAATCTAATTACCTGTACATTACACACACTAATTCCACCGCTATCAAAACATGCTTAATTTCAATCACAAACAAGTACTTTCCAATTATACCAACCATGCATATAAAGTGGTATTTACAGGACTATGTGAACACAAATACACACACACCTCCATAACATGCTTGACATTGGCGTCAGAAGACCCAAATAGATCGGTGCCTCCCGGGGCCCGTGCCCGCTCATCTAGCCCACCCACGCCTGGGGCCACAGTCTTCTTACGCAGGCTGGATATGTCCCAGATGCGGACAGACTGGTCCAGTGAGGCAGAGGCCACTAGGTCTTCCGAGGGGTGGAACTGGGCACACATGACATAATGATTGTGCCCAGTCAGCACACTGGTGGGGAGACAAGATGGACGAGACGATTGTGGTGGAGGTAAAAACGGTGGCAGGAAGAGGAGAAGGAATACGAAAGTGGCAAAAAAGAAATAGAAAGATTTACAATAAAATAATAATTGATGGTGAAAACAATGACAACACTAAAGAGAGTGAGTTCAGTACAGCAGAATAATTTTTAAAGGCACTTCTAAGAAATGCACTACCATGAAATACCATCCCTTACCAAATGCAGGTGCGAGACTGCCAGTTCCAAATGCGTATGGTTTGGTCATCACAGGAACTAATGATCCAAGGATACTCCTACCATCATCCAAGACAGTTCATTTACACACAGGTCACATGATACACACACTCCACACAATTATCACCATTATTGTTACCTTATGAAAGAAGGTGGTCCTGATGTAGTCAAGGTGACCCAGCAAAGTAAATAGACACCTCTTTTGCTTGTAATTCCAAACCTGTACAATACATGGCATAACACACAATAGCAGTAATGAATTTCACCAGACGCCCTTAGCATTATGAAATCACACATTTGGGTAGTATCTCAGGGCAACACATATACTTTTACAGTTCACAACTGTGACAAAAGTTCCGCCAACATTATGCAAAGACAATGGAACTGGGTCCAATGCCGGACGCACCTTAATCTTATAGTCGTCTCCTCCTGATACAAAAAGTGGCTGGTTGCAGTGGAAGTCTATCCCTCTCACAGGACCTGAGAAAAAACAACTAGTAATGAAGTTATAGCTTCTTCCTTTTTCTCTTTTTAATGCTTTTGATCCAATTAGCACAAACACACTTTGAAACAAGCACCTGACCCTCCCCCCCCCTTATTACTGCCATAGCCCTCCCCCAAGCTGCTTAAGAGTCCACATCTTACATCTGTACCTGGTCACGCATGGAAGGAAGGTTTTTAATATTTTGGAAGCTGAACTGGTAAACTGGTACATGAATGGTGTTGTGAGTGTCTTAAAAGCATGTTTCATGTTGACATTAACTTGAGCAACGCCAGACATACAGCTCTAGTACATACATAAATTCCTTGACACCAAGTGGTTATATGGCACAGCTTGCGAGAAATTTGGGGACATGAAATATTGAGTTCATTTGCTGAAAGGAAGGGTAAGCCTTCTGGTCCTGATGTGGGCATGGAAGTACAGAAAGTATGAAAGTGTCATGTCATATCATGTTGAAACTGAAAGAATAAGCAAAGAAAAAACAGCCAAAAGAACAGAATGCAGAGAGCAACAGATAAAGAAAAAGCTGTGGTTGATGTCTTTTTTTTAAATTGCCAGTAGTTTGTTTCTTAACATAAGATGTTGACAGTATCACATTTGAACATTTGTCCATTTGATGAATCACCACATTGACCAGAAACCAAATAGAAACATGTCTGACAACTCCAGCATCAGTGAAGAAAATTGCTCAATGCAGTTTAGAGTTGATAGGCAAGGTGTAAGCTTAGCCCTGCCTAGAGTTCACATTGCACCCACCCCATTCATTTCTTTAAGTCAACCTCAAATTTGGTGTGCAGTGGGACAGAACACACCCTAAATACTCATACTAATGCACACATTCTCAATCATGGTGAGCACTAATTGAAGTATAGAAGTTTACCATCATGGTCATCATATCTGTCAATGAGGGAACACATCCTGTAATCCCACAGCTGAATGACTCCATTGTGTAGACTGGCAAGAATCCAGGGCCTTGTAGGGTGGAAACTTAGGCCTGCAATTACATTAAAAATAAATGTTACAGCATCTAAGGTCCATTATAAACCCAGGGTTACCTTTGACACGGTGGGACTTGCTCTCAAACTTAGTCAACATCTCGATTCCAGTGGACCAAGGATGACCTCTTCAACGTGGCAAGGATTACGACTGAAAGATTACGGTAGCAACTCGGCAACTCCTCAGGCTCACGCCCGCGCTACCGGTGCCTCCCGTTATAATTTTTCGAATAGTATACTGAATATGGGTGCATTTTCGAAAAATTTCGTAGCATTTCTGAACATTTTCCGTATGCCTGTGTCAGTTTTTCTGGCAAGAGGTTGGCGTTATCATCTAAATTGTTTTTGACCCTCAATTATCCACAATTCAATCATAATCAATGAATTGTTAGTCGAGGTTTTGTTGACGCCTGTGGGAGGTGAGAAGGGAGACCATTTCTTGCTGCAGCCCAGAGTTGCTGATGGGTAAAAAGTAGTTCCTCCAGTCAAGCTCCCACTTTCCTCAGTACATGCCGTTTACTATCCCCTTTTAATGTTGTACATGAACAATTATAACTAGTTAGGAACGTGTAGTTCAGCCACAATTGCAATGACTATTATTTTTACTTAAATTAAATTATAATAAGAGTTAACAGATAGGCAGACAGTATACACACACATATATTATAGATATATATCTATATTATAGATGCACAAGGTGAAAAAAAGAGAGAAAAAGTTCGCTACTGATCTTGTAAAAAAAGATAGAAAGAAGAGGGGGAACAAATCTCAACCACCTGCTGTTCCCAGGTAGTTACTCATTCAAGCCATGCTTAACTTCATTAAATAATTGCAATTAAAATTAGAAAGTGTCTTGAACAAAAATAAATGTGCACACACACAAGGTTTAAGTTTCTTACAAAAATATATACCAGTTATTCAATATATAGCTCTAGTTAATGAATTAATTTAGAGGGTGGGTCACCTGGACTGTATTGAAATTGAAATTGTTATCATTGTAAAGCTAAGAAGAATAAGAAATCAATGGGCAAAAGGCAATGCATACATAGTATAACCCCCCCCCCCCCCCAGGTATTAAAAGAAACCACCTCGAATGTGTTATGACCATTGTAACTGCATTAAGCATAAATGTTGTATGTTACGACTAATATTAATATCACATGATCTCTCTGAGAGGGGAAAATATCATGTTGAATGTTTTAATAAATGAATGCACCAAATTTAAAATAGTATTAACAGTATAATTATCAACATATTTCATTATAACAATTCAATTTATTAAATGATGTAATATCCAGTTAGCAACAATTAGATATGGTGGAGTGTAATATCTTGTCATCACCACAACGGGTCATTCAGTAGCCAAACTTCTCATTAAGATGTGTTTTCCCATCACCAGTCTGCCCTAGAGACACAAGAATAACACACTGTCTGACATCAAATGATCTAGTCTACTAGTGAGTCAACTCACTTGCAGGAGGCAGCCAATCTGCATAGTCTTCTTCATTCGTTTTCTAGGGAAATTAAAATATCAATTGTAAACATATTTCTAATATGCAAGAGACAAACAGAATTGAACAGCAATATACCTATGTACCCATGTAATAATAAAAATTATATTAAGACAGTGGACACAGACAAGAGTGCACACATGCACGTACATGCACTCACACAGAATTTATTGGATAATTCTAATTAAACAAGTCCATTATTTAAAAAAATCATTTGTATGTGATAATATTTGATAGCTACAGTTCTACAATGGTGAGATTACTGCACGAGCAACAGAGAACAGAGAACGAAACCGCAAACAAGTTAATAATTTAAAATTAGCTAGATGTAGCCCTAGAATTGAAGTAGCCCTAGAATAGAAGTAGCCCTAGAATTGAAGTAGCCCAACATTATACTCTTTGCTTGAGGAGAAATATTTTGGCAGGATTAGTTTTGTTTCATAGGTGAGCGAGACAAAAAAACTTTTTAAAAAACTTTAAAAAAAACAAAACAACTTAAAATACATCACATTCACTTTTTCAAGTCATCATCATGACTCTTCTCTCCAGCTCATCTTTGCGACATCAAGTGCACCACAGTTACATCAAATACACTACTGTACCGATATGACTAGTATTAGGAGCACTACTGTATACAATATAGTTGCTTATAAATACCTCTCCAGCCTTGTCTCTTGCAGAACCTTTCTCTTTGTCCTTTGGCATATTATTTGGAGATGGACGTGCGGGACCAATTAAACGAGGCTTCTTCATCCTCAAACAATCTGGAGGGGTAGGCTGGTCTGCATCCAGTGACGGTTTTGTGCTGATAGCTTCGCTTGATAAGCTTAAGTCAGACTTTGTGGCAGACGTTCTCCTTGGAGGGATCGTCTCCGGAGATTTCACAACTTCAGCATCTGTGGTTGGTGAAACAGGCTGAGAACTGTGCTCCATTGCCTCTGGCTGGGCATCCATTGCAACAGGAGCAGTCCCACTGCAGAATAGTCAGTCAGTCAGTCAGTCAGTCAGTCAGTCAGTCAGTCAGTCAGTCAGTCAGTCAGTCAGTCAGTCAGTCAGTCAGTCAGTCAGTCAGTGAGACATCATCACTTTATGACACACACTTGCCTTAAAAAACAACAACAACAAACAGGCACAAGAGTGTGCCCACAAATTTGCAATTAGTATGTGACTTCCAACATGCACACAAATGCACACACATACATTCACATTTTGGTATGAAGTAATTAGTGGTTACAGAGATTAGGTACAGGGTCATCAAGGTGTTACTTGGTATAAACTCATCAGACACCCATAGATTATTGACTAGCTAATTAACTACATCTGAAATGTCTCGTGTTCATAAAACATTGAGTAAACAGCACAAACACTTCCTTCATTTACATGGCAAAGATTTAAAGATGCCAGCATGTTGTACTTACCTTCTCAGCTCAGGAAGACTGGTTGGTTGCACCATTGATATCAATTTGGTTAGCCGCTGCTTTTCCTGCAAAGTGACAGTCAACATTTAGCTTTCTAGTATCACTATAATATCCCCTACAAAAAAATGAAAATATGGTCTATAAATATAATTTTGTTTTTACCTGTGGCACACAGATTTAGAAGGATTTGGAATGGGGGGAAGGGGGGGGGGGGGGGGGGAGGGTGGAAAATGACACTTTTAGAACTTTGATTAACCACTTCATAGGTTACATCTGTCCTTCTGAATACATGCACATGTGTGACTGACTGAGTGTTTCTTACAGTGTTGAGGTGATGCAGCTGCTGCTTCAGGAGCAGTTTCTTGCCACTGTCCATGAGATCTCCCACATTAGCCATGTATGCCTCCAGAGGGTCAACACCCTTTTCCGAACTGTCTCTACCTATCACAAATATCGCAAAACGTACAGTATATATTAGAGAAGACACACATGGTCATCACATATCACCACAGAGTGTCACTACTCCAAACACTTCCATGGCATATATCAGGGCCAAATATGTTACCATAACATATTGGCCAAGATTCCAGTCCGTGTACCACAGATTTAAAAAAGAAGAAGAAAAGTTCCCAGAAAAGGGGGGCAGAGCATATTGAAGAAAATAAAGTGTATTTTGGGGGGGGGGGGGGGGGGGGAGCAAGTTGAAAAAGAAGTGTATGGTGGATTGAGGGGCAAGCCACCACTCCAGGAAAGTTAAAACTATAGTGCATTTTTAAAGCTCTCAGATAGCAGTAATGTAGAAGTCATCTTCTTATCATGACAGATATACCTGACTTGGGTACACCAGAGTATACTCCCCACTTCCCCCCACCTCCCCAAGAGGGTATTGATTAAAACATGACCCAGAAATTATCTTGGAGAAATGAGTTAATTATTACTAGTAAAGATAGCCATTGAGTATCCACAAAAAAGTCTGACTAAAGAGTTGAAAGATCATAGAAGTTTGACAGAAAGCCATGAGGATTATTGCATAAAATCAGAATATAGTCTAAATTCATTGATTCTCTATTGCTCACTATTTATTTTATCCTGCCACTGAACCAAGATATTTTAAGAAGGTTCTAAAGGTCAAAAATAAGCTTCAACTTCAAGTGCTCACAATTTCTGTAGGAGTGATTTTGTGCTTTAAAAAAAGAAGATATATGTGTCTGTTTACTGAAGGGTAATTAAATGGAAAGAAATACTTCTTTTTTTTTAAAAATATTGTCTTATCTTGTTGTCATTGATGCATAACCTGGTATAAAAAATTTGGAAATTTTTGGTCCAATATTCATTAAGAAAACTCTGCTTGAAAGATTTACTTCTTGTGGGAGTGTAACTCTTCAATGACATCACAAGGGGGACAACCGCAGCTACAAAAAATCAATAAAAGTGATACACTACTTCAACAATTCCTTGAGTCAGGAGGCAGGATTATGATGTTAAGTCCAGGAGTGGTAGCATCACATTGACACCTAGCAAGATAGCTTCTATAATCAGTAAATTATTGCAATTTTGGACTAGAATTGGTAAAGGATCATCTAACTAGTGGTGTATATGGATAGTGCCCTGCTTCACTCCACCCCTGCCTCCCCCATTATTTTGAGAGTCAACCCATAACTTTTTTTTGTCTCCACTATAAACAGATCATAAGAAGATAAATAGCTGGAGGTAAGAATTCTAAAAATGCATGTCAACGACAGACACGCACTACCTTGACTATCAACTGTCAGTCTCCTAGTAATGGATGCAATGTCTGCCACCACTTGGTCCAGGCTACACACCTGCTTGTGTACAGAGAGAGAGAGAGAGAGAGCGAGAGAGCAAGCAGAGTGAGAGAGCGTGAGAGAGCAAGCAGAGAGTGAGAGAGAGCAAGCAGAGAGTGAGAGAAAGTAAAAGCATGAAAGATTATTACAATAGAAGGGAATGTACATACTGACCAGTGTTTCCAGGTTATCTGCCTTTTCTTCGAGAACTCCGACCTTCTGCATTCTTCTCTTGCGTTTTCTTTCAACTGCAAATAAACATCAACAAAATATATACAGATACACACCAGGCTTCATCTTTCATCTAGACAATTTTCACATGAGGTGGGGGGGGGGGGGAGGGAGGGGGGCAGAAACTATGGCTCTGGCAACAAGTACCAGTTGCCTGGAGGTGGAAGGGGGGAGGGAAGTAAAATCAACATCCCCCCCCCTTTCATCCGAAAAACTAGAAAAACTGCTCACCAAATGAAACCATGAACTGCACACCGACAAAAATAACAACAAAAAACAAACAAAACCCCCACCAAAAAGGACCTACTATTTTTATTTATGAATTCGCAAAGTTGTTTTGTTATTTACTTATGCCAGTCCTGTCCAGGAAAGTGTCTTCATCACTATCATAGTAGTCATTCTCTGCCCAGTTCTTTACCTTCCTCTTGTGGGCTGCACAAAATAGACCGGAACAACAAAAAACAACAACAAAGAACAACAAACAAAAACAACAACAGAAGAGGGAAAAAATATCATTACAGTTCCAATATTTATTGATCAATTTCAGAACTTTGCTGTATTTTGTATATTTTTGGGGAAAGGGGAGGGTGGAGTTTGAGGGTTGAGATTGTCACCACTATGCCCCATGAGTGCATGCACTGCAGAGCAGTGTATGCCTCTCACCTGATGCACTGTGCCTGAGTAAGTCCTGCACATCCAGCATCCTGCAGGCATTGAGAGCACACTGGAGCACAGCATCTTTCTTCTTCCCCTTCAAGCTAGCCTCTGCATACACTGCCTCTCCAGTAGCAGTATCCATAGGCAACCTACCAACAAAAACAACAACAATAAAGTCACACAATTTTTCTTCAGGAGTGAAGAGTATATTACTGACAAATTAATACCTCCCTATATTTTCTATCCTAACTCCTCCCTCCCTCCACCATCATCTCTTAATTGCCCCATCCACCTCATCACTCTCCCACCTTCACACACCTAACTTTGACGTTATAGACTCTCGCTCGTGGAGGTCCCTCCTCCTCCACCTCGTACTCCAACTCTAGCCCCTCTCGGTCAAAGAACTTCTTCAATACCTTCTTCGGGTCCTCCTTGTAGTAAGCTTCTTTCTCCTCATCAATATCATAATCCTTTCCCTCGTCGTCCACACTAGAAGGAACGTCCTCCATCACTACGGAATGAGAGAGAACAAGATGTCATTAGCATGTTTTTTCTTGTCAGCCTCTCACTCCCTCTCCCACCCACACACTAATTAATGAGGATGTGCATATGTATTCATGTTCATGTGTGTGCCGCAGTGGGATCTCAAGATGTTCAGGGGTCTGATGAGGGTGTGAAATATTACCACATCAAAGATAATGAACACTTCAAAAAATTCCCCCCTCCTATTTTTTTTTATACACCCACCCACATTAAACATTAATTTTGTCTTCTTTGTTCCTTCATCCATTGAGGAATACAGCAGTACGCAATTCTATATTGGAATAACCCAGGCTTTCAAATGGTGTCAGAAATTACCACACAAAAATAAAATAATAAAAACAACAAAAACAACAACAAATAACCAAAACAAGCATAAAAAAATTACGAATAGTTTCAACTGAATTCATATGAATAGCTATTTTCTGCGTAGAGGATGGTTTTAGCTGATGTTACTTCTAAAAGCACTCCAAGGATTCTTGGAATACTTCGCCAAGGCAGTAAACACACACTGTAGAAAAATGTTCCAGTATGCAAAACAATAACTAGACTACAACGTAAAAATCACCTTCAAGGATCCATTGTTCAATTTTTCAATCTCTAGACGACACATTTAATCTAATGTTCCTTGGTTCACTCTAAATGTATTTAGCATCAGAATACATCAACAAATGCTCTAGTAAATATTCACAACTAATTGGTTTTTCAATTCAGCAAAACGAAATGGACTGGTGAAAGATGGTAAGGAGTAGTCAGTTGTATCCACTAGTGCGGCACACATGCACCATGACATAAGCACACACAGTGAGAGTGCACTAGTTAAAATATTTTGAGTGTCAACCTCTTCACACTATATATTCGTATACTTAATTCACTATGAAAAATCTAAAAATAAAACACCAATGTCTGTCTATCTGTCTGTCCATCTGTCTGTCTGTCCGTCTGCCTATCTGTCTGTCTGTCAGGGAACTCCTCCCAGGAACATGGACCAATTATGATACAACTTTGCATGAATATTCCCTATGGCTTCGCGGTGTACTAGAAAGATTATTATTTGAAAATTTCGAAAGAAACAACCAAAAATGGTACACCTGGTAAATTTTGTTATGAAATTGGAATGACTGTGTATGTCCCAAGGAACTCTGCCATCCACAGCTACTCTGGTAAGTGTGTCTGGGATTGACTGGAGTAGCTGGGGACATTCTGCACCACCCTGGTTGCTTGACACATCATGTCAAAATCCATCTAGAATTGTGACCTGTAGAATTTGCGGACACACATGGACACACTTTCATCCTCAATACTTCTGACATAGTAAGAGGTTGGAATTTAGATGATGATTATTAAATGGATCAAGGAATGCACACACTCTTCCCCCCCCCCCCCCCCCCCCCCC
Organism: Lycopodina hypogea; assembly: GCA_963969325.1. Classification (NCBI taxonomy): domain Eukaryota; kingdom Metazoa; phylum Porifera; class Demospongiae; order Poecilosclerida; family Cladorhizidae; genus Lycopodina; species Lycopodina hypogea. The sequence continues at coordinate 2,993,012 of OZ017793.1, read as the reverse complement.
CTTCCTTCGACCTTATCAGAATCATCTATTATATATTAACTATTGCATGGAACGCTATTTCCAAATATATTGATGCACTCAACCCTGCCTACATACCTACACATGGTATCAGAACAGAGTCCTTGTACTATCACATTCCCCTTCCAATTATCTCTTCACCCCATTCCCACTCATTTCCACTACCCACTCATTTCCACTACCCACTCACCCATGCCCCACATAACACCCATTTCTTCCTTCTCCTTCTCCTCAACAACCCTCTGTGCTCTCATCTCAGCCATCCTCTTCTCCAATGCCTCCTTGCACTCCACAATCTCCCTGATCTCGTCTCTGGCAGCTTCTTCCACTTCCTCTTGGCCACTGCCACCTGTCTGGGAGAGAGAAGGAGTGAGAGGACTCCATCTAACATGAACACACACACACTGAGAGGTATCTATCTGATCAAGCCAGGACAATAACGTAGGAAAGCCCAACCAATCACAATGGAGGTCATGACTCCTGAGAGAAAATGAAAATAACTAAATGGAGAAAAATTTTATTTCAAATAATAAAATTAACACAAACCAATGTTTTCACTTATCTTATCTTGTTCCTAAGATAATACTGAAATCTCAAAAGTGTTGTATAGAGAAACGAACGAGCATACAGACCAACTAAATATGCACCATCAGCATTAGGTTGCGAAATAACCTGTGTTACATTTGATACCATGGCTATTGGATGAGTACTTGAGTTTATCAACAGTTTATTGCTCGTACTATATACCTATATATAGCAATTAAAATACTAGTTTACAAATAAAAATTTTATATTTACAATCACATCCTTTTTATAGCCTCTACCTGGTTCTGTTCATCAAAGGTCATTCAGTAAAGATTTATAATTCAGTTATGAAACGGTTCTTATAATGTAACACAGAAAGTGATTATTACACAGAACAAATAAATCAAACCTACCTCAAGCAGAAATAGCCTCGAGCTACCACCAAATTTTACCATCTGACCCACACGAAGCCGATAGTAACACCTCATCTGGATCTCAGTCTTGTTGATGAATGTACCATGTGTACTACCCAGGTCATAAACATAAAACCCCTCTTCCAAGGGATTAACAGAAACTGAAGATGTGCACACACGACCTGACTGACTACAATTCTCTTCCAAATCCTCCTCTTCTGACTCCTGGTTAGATTTATCTGGAGGTCTATACTGGAGCACTGCGTGGTGTCTTGATATTGAAGGATGCTCCAGCTGCACGTCGCAGGTTGGCAGTCTACCAAACACATGGTAGGGCTTTCTAGAAATTGGGATATCGCAAACTACTGTACCATTTTTGATTACAGTTAGATGGTAGGATTGTGGAGGCTTTGAGCTCCAGTGCGGTTCATTGTAGCTCAGAGTAGGGAGAACCAGGGCTTTGTGGTTATTATTCTCTGCCACAACTGGCTTAGAGGTGCAAGAGTGTGTGCAATGGGAAGATGTTCAGTGGATAAATAATCAAGCTAGATAAAAGTTCTGTGGCGTGCCCTTACCTTCACTTCCTCCGCTTTATCTTCACCTTTATCTGCACTGGAAGTTTTTCCAGAAACCACTTCCATAGGTATTTTTTTCTTTCTAGTTGGAACCAAGGTGGGTACCTTAAAAAAGTCATCCCCTTCAGCTTCTGGGCTTTTCTTATCTTCCTTAGACTTGGCCAGTGGAACACTCATCTCGGTTTAATACCTCAGGTTTAATAAGACTGCAGTACAAAGCAAAACTGGATTTTTCCCAAACCGAGCACACCAAGGGGCATTTGCAATACTCAGCCCCTCCCATTCCAGAGGAATCACCCAAAACTTCTCGAACTTCTGATGAACGAAAAAAAGAAAAAGGTGGTTTGCTCCTCTTTTGGGTGGTTGGGAGGGATGTTTGTGGGGTTTATATCCGAAATCTCTGGGAAGATTTCAAACTCCAGAATTTTATAATAAATGTCTATGGACAAGGTATTGTGCTTTGCTCAGGACCTTTTGGAGTTCTGGGTGGTCAATGCTTCATGGAACTATTCAGAACTATTCACTGAGTAGCAACAAATTGGAAAATCTGTGCAGTAGTTATGTCAATATTCCATTGGATGTGGCCTCATTAAGCACACTTAAGATTTTCAATTTTATAATAAGTATGCCCTACACAATGAGCCTTATAATACTCAGACTCCTATTATCACCTAAAATGTTAGAGTTGTGGAAGGTGGAAGTTTCAAATATTAAAAATAAATAAATAAAAAGGAAAAATACAAGAAAAAATGAGCTACCAACATCAATTTCAGAGTCCTACCCTGTTATGGGCACAAACTCTGAGTCCTACCCTGTTATGGGCACAAACTCTAAGTCCCAACCAACTACCTACATAAATCACTCTGAGACCCAATGTTGAAAATAACTGGCAAAATATGTACTTGATGTTTCTAAATTACAAAAGTTTGGTTGTAGTTTTTGGTTGCCCAAGCTGCAGTTCACCAAATGGTGATAACCCTATAATCTGATTTTGAGGTGGGAAGGGGGGGGGGGGGGGGGGGTGGGGGTTTGACTATAAGTCCAATATAGAGTTGGGGTGGACTACAATTTTTTAAAAATCTTATTGAATCCAGCTTATTATATTCCTTTGTTTATTGGCCCTCCCACCCCATAGTTGTCAAAAACCAAGACTAAGGGTTCCATGGGAGATGTCACTGGGGATTTGAAATCTGGACCTCAGACTTAGTTCTAGCTCCTTGACATTCAGGTACACTGTACTAAACCTTAAACCTAATTAATTACATTCAAGAAATTTAACTCCTTCAAACAATGGAGTGATCTCCACGAAATTTTAAGGGGTTGGTTTATGGCACCACACTACACATCTTCTTGAAACTGAAAGTTTCATTCATATCAGGTGACTATGGGTATAGTTACGTCAACTGGTTTGGTTTGGTGACATACTAACAAATGACCAAGTTCAATAATTTTTGCATGTGATCTCCACATGGCAGGAAGAATGTTATTATCATGTGGGTGTGGCTATAGGTGTGGTTTTACCTGTGGCACACAGGTCTAGGAACACTAGGAATGTAGGGAACCATGCATCTACATTTTTTTTTTTTTTTGGTGTCAAAAAAGGATTTTTAACAAATTGTTTACTGATTGGAAGCAGCAACTTGTTGTTAGGGCTAAGTGGTTACAACATAGTGCTTTTACTGTATGGAAACCCCATAGTTAAAACGAAGTACTTTTTACTGTATAGAAAGAAAAAAAGTTATAAATCTTACCACAACTTTAACCTCATCTTAGTGTTCTAAACAATTATTTTTCTAGTCTAAAACTTTGTTTTAATAAATGTTATAGTAATTATTTGCCACAGGTCTTAGTGTGGACTGCTCTTGTTTTATTAGCCTCACCCACTGACTCAGTGAGAATTGTTTTCACTGCCAGAATAGTGACTGTTACTTTCACAGAAGTGTTTATTAATTGTGTCATTTTTGTTTGATCAATAAGGTTAGTGTCTTACATTATGCAATCAGAACAAGTTTATTACTGCAAAATTGAGAGTAGTCTGTCTGCTTGCTTATCCTCCATTCATGCTTGAACACCCACAAACCCATATATATATATATATATATATATTTAAAATCAGTGTCATATGGGTACCTTTTAAGTACGTTAAACCCATTTAATTTAATGGCATTACTTATGTCTAAAGTATGTTTACTAGCTCTGTGTGTAGTCACTTATAATTTTTTGTTATGTGTTGTCATTCTTGAATATTTGATATTTTTGATGGGGCTCAACCAACCAGGAGTCATTATTTAAAGAAGCTCCTGAGTGGGAGAGCCAAATTTTCTTAATGTGCATTTGAATAATATAGTTTAAAACCTATTCAACTTAAGGGTAGCTTAAAATCTACCTATCAGTTACGTTAATCTCTGGTGGCAGCATAAACTAGGAGACAGAGGCTTAGAACCCTCTTGACCCCCACAATGATTTCTTATGATTCTGTTACATGTTAAGATTGGTACCACCCATTGTTTGATTGTTGTAACTGGTTGCTATGCTGACATTATTATATGTTTAGGACAAACATCACTCTTCATCCTATTGTATATGTATGGCTGTATGATTATCATAATGAGGTTGAAAAAGTATAATTTTTTTTTACTTATGCTAAGTTCTTAAGTAATACCACATCATCCAGCCACATATAAAACACTGATGTGGATTGTTCACTTTACACACAAGACAGAATTGAGAATAAATGCCAAAAAAAAACTTTTCGTCCCTTATCATAAAAAGTGTAGTGATTCACTGCTTCCCCCTCTCACCTCTCTCAAATTTTTGGTATTCAATTTTTTGTATATTAAAGGTCTCCTCCATATATACACTCACTGTTTTGCTAAGAACCATCAAATTGTACATATAAGCATGTGTCAATTGATAATTAAAGCTGCATGGGCAATTGACACACCCAGGTTCCTGTTTTAAGGGCATGGCACAGTTGTCACCAAATGGAGAAGAGTCTGAGAATGGTGAGCACATGCACAGACACAGCCATTTTTAGCAAGCCCCATCATTGAAGAGTTTTGTCAACTGCGAATAGTGCCAGAACACAGAATATTTAACCACACCCACTGCTTGCATGATAAATCAGCACCTGGCGGTAATGTGGAGGCAAGTGATCTGGATAAAGGGTGGACCATCATTCACTTGGTTGTTTCATGCTTTGGATGCAATAAACTCGTCAGAGATGAGGCTTGCTCTGCGTTGGTATAATGATTGACAGGACTCGAGTCGCTGATTGTTGGTGATTGTGGCAGTGTGTGAGACTCACTGTTGGAGCATATGGTGGTCTGAGTTCTTGTTTTCTTATATAGTGAGTCTTAAAATTTGTGACTCACAATAGATTTTGGGCAGTGCAATTCCTGCCAGGATAGGGAGGAATGTTGTCTCAGTCATTCGCATACAGTCTGTAACAATACATATCATGCAATGACTGTTTTCTATGAGCATGGAGGCAATGGTGTTAGCACTCATCGTGTATGTCGGAGTCATTTTTTTACACAGCTGGTGAGGTGGATGAATGTGTGACAAGCTTGTCTGCTTGAGTGGCTGAAGTCATTGAACACTGACATAGTCTCCCATCGCTCATGTCACCTATTGTTGAGTGCTCTTGTAAGTTTTTCTGCTCGCTAATTCGCCTCATAGGAAGTGGCACTGGTGATCTCATGGTATAGTTGTTAGTAATTATTGTCACATGTTCAATGTATTCAAAGCATGGAATATCTGTGTTACTGATGGTTCACTCTCCAAACGGACCACCTGAGCTCCGTCAAGCTCATCGTAGCAGCCTGGTGCTGATTTACCATGCCTTCACTTCAGTAATAGGGGGATAAGAAATCAGCATCCCCTTTGCATCCCCTGGAAACTGCAACAGCCAGCTAATGATTTCACCAGTCAATCAACCCCCACCCTCAATTGAACGCTTTCCCTTCTCAGGGCGGGCAACTTCTTTTGTCATAGGTAAAGGAATTATTCTGCTCCAACTAAATGTAGAATGCATGTCCAAAGAAAAAATTGAGATCATTTTACCTCTCGCAGCAGAGAATGAAGTAATTGAACTGTCTGCTTTCTCCAAGAGACACATGCCACAATACCTGATGTGTTCCAAGTACCTGGTTACAATCTCATTGCATCGCAAGCTTTGTCATCAACTCGGATATATGGCACAACATTGCAGCCTTGACGCCTGAGATGGAATGAGTGGATTACAAGGAAATAGGAGGGTGTTATTATCGCAAATACATACAAACTGCTACGAATATGTCTCAATGCTGACTCCCTGTCACGTCACTCACCAAATGAGTGAGCAGAAAAATTGACTAGACCACTCAACAATACCCAATGCTAGTGATGGGAGACCACGACAGCATCCATTGACTTCAGCCACTTAAGCTGACAAGCTTGGCAGACATTCAACCATCTTACCAACTGCATGAAAAAAGACCCCACCATGCCATAATGTGGATGGACAGGTCCACAGAGATATGAATACAGAGATCGCAAGTCTCAGAGAAATGAACACCCCAGATATCAGAGTTGTGAACACAGAGCATGGAAGTGTAGCCATTATGTATCCTATCCAACACCTGATTATCTGTTCAATGTTTTCATTGTCTAACTTGCACAACAAATTGACTAAACTGCTTCCGGCACGTCAAACCATTTAGGTCTGACAAAGGTCATTATCAAAAAAATAAATAAATAAATAAATAAAATAATAGAATAAAACCAGTAACCCATTGCAACTTTTCTTGCAATAACATACATGGAAATGCTCACCAAATTAGGTGTGGCCTGGTGAGACCCATCCCATGTTAGTCCCAGTGTCAAAATGTGCCTACACACCAAGTTTTATGTCTAAGTGTAAATATTTAGTCTTGATAGGTGCAAATATGAACAAAATCCTATTACTACTACTATAAATTTTGGTTGTGATCATGTTGTTGTTATTTGTTTCACAGATGTACCTCAGGTGTGATCCTCATATACTATTGGGAATTTTCTGATCGGCAGTGACTTAGCATGCTATTTTTGTATTTAGACATATTTTAATGTTATGTAGTATGGTCTGTCACATAATACAGTCAATATGTTATACTGGTAGAGCATGAATGTAAATATACGCTGTTGTCTGACATTTACAATTTTTTTTTTTGTATTGTATAGTCAAGTAACGTTTATTAATCTATGCATAACTATACATGAAAACAATCAACCTCAATCATTGCTATTGATTATCTATTACCACATATTAAAAAGAAAAAAACCAAAAAAGGATATAATTGGTTTCACAAAATTGATGATATGGTACAACTGTATAACTACATATTAAAAAGAATGTAGTATTACAACAGGGTGCAGAAAATACTTGTTTTATTAACTGAACAGCATTGTTAATCTTTTATTTTTGATTTTATCACGCATTAAAAAAAAAACAAAAAAAACTGGGGTGGATAAGTAGTTGACATTTCACTGATATCTTGCACAAAAGTTTTATTTCTCCTGCATACGTTGTTTGCCTAATTTTGTTCCCATACCATACCACACCACACCACATCACATCGACCATGTTATATTATAGTAAGATCATTTTTGGGGTGATTTTGATTTTCCCTTTACTGTTTCTTTTTCAGATGACTCTTAAATATGATAGACCATCAAATAAATTTGCGCTTGGCTGATACATCGCTGGACTCAAACCATAGTGTCTTTGATTTTCATCTATTCAAACCATGGCAATGCTAAATTTCTCAGTGGCTTTTGATTTATATCCTCTCCGCCTTGACATGGCGGCCACCATTGTAGAGGTTGAATTTTTTTAATTTTTTTATTGTGGAGCTATCACACCTTGGTAAAAAAGTAACAAAAGTCGAAAGAGGATTGAGGATTTACTCTTTCTTCTTTATACTGTACCAAAGTGTGCATCATGTCATAAACCAGAGGTTAGTAAGTTCCCCAACACAGCTTCAGCTTCCCACCACTGGTCTCAGGCTCCCATTGCCTGAAGTCCCCACCACCAATTGCTATAAGCATAGCTTAGTCACATTGTAGACCTTCTGTGTAAACCTGTTTGCGGGTTTTACATGAGAGAGGGACAAAAAAGTGGATATTGTTGGGCCGTGTCACCCGGAATAGAGCAATGTAGTGATAACCATGCATGAACACTGGTCAACTCTGATTGGCACAATACTTTTCCTGACTTTTATTGATTGTGATTGAAAATACAGGTCAAATTGGGAATTGGTGCCATTGCCAGCGAAAGGGGAAAGTCTCCTCAGTGGGGAATAGTGTGATCTTGGGCAGCAGCGTACAGCGCTCAGTTCCTGCAACTCGAAACTGGAGCAGGCAGCCATTAATGTTTTGGTCAACAATGAGCTCTCTTCCATTGCACAATACACCTGCCTAGTTCAGGTTGCACAGGACTACCACTGGTATTGAGCACATCATTGTCAGAATATGGGATGGTAGACCTGCACTGTTGAATTGGTTAACATACTCTACAGGAAGGACCAATGTGTCACCGTTATTTCCTTTTACGGAGTCAGTGCTGAGTAGTGTGTGCTCTTGACCAGGAGAAGGAGATATCACTGACTCATTAATTTTATGAAATGTTGAGTTGAGTAGTGCCTAAATAGCTCTGTCTGATATCCACTGAGAATCAGCAGCATTCATGGCATGGTCAGGAAAGACCTAGTCAATCAGAGCAGGAAGAAAGGGAGGAAGGCAGAGTTCACATGGCAGTTGAACCATGTTGTCATCATGATTATGCAGCTTCCCATTCCCTAGATGGAGAACCATGCACCATAACGTGCAGTTTCTGGTGTTTCTCTGTTTTGCTGCAGGCATATTTTTTTCTTGTAGATGGAAGATGTGAAAATGGTGCCTGAACAGAGAACACTGTGCACATGCATAGACTATTTTCACATATGAGCCATGTTTCATGAACAGGAACATTTGCCAGAAATCTCTGCTGAGAACAATCAATTTGGCATTGAAAAAGAGGTTGCAGTTTATCAGATCACTCGGTGTTTTGTCAAGAGCCTTGAGAAGGTGTCGATAAGCCATAGAAGATTCATTACAAATGATGATCTTTGTGCGATAAATAACTTCTGCAAGAACACTTTGATCTATGATGCTGCAGATGCTTGTGGCATCGGTTTGTAGTGGTGCCTTAAACTGGAAGTGGAAAGTGTGGCCACCAGTGAGCAGAGTGGCAGCAATGCCACTGCTTACCACTGCAAGTGCAATTTGCCCTTATGCAGCACTGCTGCCAAGAGCAAATTGAAACAAAATGTCTTATCTGTGCCATCTGGGGCATCGACAAATGCCGAGAAATTAGGGAGTGCTGCACAGCATAAAGTACAACCTCGACCATGGTGAGCTGTGAGCCAAACATCATTCCCATCTACTCGTCAGCCTTTTCTTGCTCGACCTCAGCATCTGAAAGATCTTCTGTACATCACATGGCAGCTGACCTACCCCTATATGAGCATCTAGTTGGCTAATGCAGTTCCTCCTTACCGTTTCAATCAAAGGAAGGCTGAAGATGTGCATTTGCCTATCAACAGATTCCAAACATTCATTGTTAATAGGAATCATCGCATGCAGTTCAGCATTAATTTATTCTGCTCCAGCCCTTACTTGTACCTGGAGGATGAAATTGTTCCCCATTTGTGAGTAGTGGCGTTCAAACAAAGCAGTAGGATTGGCAGGGTTATAAAAAAAAAGCAAGAGAGACATAAAAATTTCCGTGTATTTTGTACACTTGGTAGTGAGTATGACTTCACATAGAACAGTGTCCCACTCAGCATTGTTCTACAAATGGCCAAGATGGCGGCAAGTAGCCTGGAAGGTGTCATGCTGAAAACCATCCACCATCTGCACATCCTCCCATGACGCTTTGGCCTGGGATTGCTCATGGTGCAATAGAATATAGAAGAAATACATTTCACCTGCAGAAGGGTGGACTAAATGCACCAAGCTCAGTGTGGTTACTTTTGCTTTCTGCTGCCGAGTTTTCCAATGTTTGGCCTAAGCATTTCACACAAAATGTTCTGGGAAATAAGAATAGAGATAGTGCTTGGTGTCAGCAGGATGATCTATATTTTACCTAAACCAAGCAGTGAGCTGTGTTTCGGGAGCAGGTCTTGCAGCAACCTGGCTTGCCCGACCTTGACCAAAGTACATGCACTGGCCATCTTCAAGTTGAACAGGAAGGGCTATGATGGGAGTGACCAATCGTTCATGGGGGAATTAAACAAATGCCGGCAAGTTTCATTGCCCCGATACTCCTGAGGTCTTGGTACTTGCTGATCTCATTGCAAGTTTGGAGCAGGACTTGGTTCATTGGGGCATTACTAAATTTGTGTGTTCACTACCTTTATAGATGTACTCGAAAAAAATTCTTGCAGGCTCTTAATAGAAATAGAGGCTCCAACGTTAATGTTGATTTGTACATATCATTGGGTAGTAGGGCACTATTATCTTGTCTGCAGTTTGCCCACGTACCACCTCTTGCCTCCCCCCGCAAAAGGAGCATGCCTGCATTATCTTGGTGCAGTTTCATTGTCCTCCCATGAGGTTTATTCAGCAAATGGCTTTTGGGAGTGTTTTTTTTTTGTATTTACCATCCTTTTAGCATGTAGCATTACACTTGTGCACCATGCAGCACAACACAATATGCTACAGTTCTTCATCAGTAGGGATTTCGGCATGAACCACTTTATCAATGTCATCAACTGTTTGCACTGTTATTGCGGTTGACAATGAGAAGATAAGCATGTGGCATTCCATGCTTTTAAAATTCGATGATTTGCATGTGGGACAACAACCTTCCAATAATTCCGTCGTGCAAAATTCATGCAACAGCTGCTTCAATTGACCTCTGAACACTCTAGCCTCAATATCTGGCTGATATGCAGCAGTCTGACCGAGGAACAACACTTCATTGATAACTCACCAATCAAGGTTGCATGTAATGGTAAAAAAGTAGTCGGGTTTGCCAAACTTATGAAGAGTATCCATCACATCTTGATAGTGGCAATGGATGCCCTATAGACTGCCCATGAATGTAGTGGATAAAATGACCCTTTACCAATGTTTTGATCATGGTCAGCAGCAGCTACCGCATCAACAACATTTCAGTACTGGTCAGCACAAACATCACGCCTATTGGCGGCCAGATACAGCTGGTGCATGTGTTCCACTTTCACAAATTCCATGCACACGTACTCCAGAAAGAGTTGACATCCCCGCAGAAAGGTGTCCCTCTCTGATGCAGGTAAAAGGCATAGAAATCATGCACAGACATGTGTCTTCTCATAAATAGCTTCAAGCTCAACGTCCACCCATTAATTCAGTAGGGAAAAACTACAAATAGTGAAGAGAATTGAAAGAGCATTGGTTGTCATGATTTGATTGTAACTCTCTACCATGCAATTAGAGTCACATTACAGGCTCCCGGCTCGTAACCCATCAGAATGGCAACCTCGTGTAGCATCTGTGGGCAATTATACCTATGTTCACGCTCACCTGCAGGTCACATGTTAGCAATAATGACCAAATGTGCCTGGTCAACTTGCTCTGAAGGAATTTTAAGAGTGAGGAAGAAATTGTGAATGTAGGTGTTGCACATCCTTTATGAAGTCTACAGAAAGTGTAAAAGCAGAGTCAACATCTCACTTTCCATGACAGAAGTACCTGCAGGAAGGTGCTGCCAGTCCATTCGAGCCTGGGCTTCTTCCTCTTTATGTTGGGGGTCATATACATACAACTGTGCAAACCGAGGTGCACCCAGTAATCTAGTCAGCCAAGTCCTCTTCTCGTGTTGCGCTCATACATCACCTGGCTGGCACAAAATGGGGAGATGCAACTGATACAATGTGCACAGAAGCAGTGAATGCTTCACAACCAACTGAGAAGCAGTCAGACATTTCGCCTAGATGATGCAAGAATGAGGGCTAAGAGACAGCGCAGCCTGTGATTTTGGACATCCGACACAGACAATGGGCCATATCATTTATGACTGCCCACTGTACTGACCACCCAACTGCAAACCTGGGCTAATCACACTGGATATGGACACTCAAGCATGGCTGACATCTACTCTGCTACATATTTAAGGAGGGGTGCACAAGAAAGAAGTAGAAGCAAGAGAATCAGTCCAAGAAGGGTATTAAAAACAACAAACAGAAATTGAACTCAAAGGTAGTAGTGTGGTTAGTAAACTTTGATAAGACTTATTCTGGATATAGCTAGCAAAAGCAACAAAAGTAGCTATTTCAGGCTGGCTAATGAACAGCCATATTGCCAAGCCCAAGAGTAAAAATAGGTTGTCCTGCTGCTCTGGGCACAGAATTTGTTTGGAAGAAAAATAAAATATTAAGAAATAAAAATATTTTGGTATTTACTTTTTGATATACATGATTTCATGGGTGAATAGGTGTTTATGTATTGGTGGCACAAACACAAGTTTATTATCAGAGAATAATGGTTACAGAATATAAATCAACTAAGGAAAGAAATGATAGGAGGGACCTTGGTTTTGCATGCCAAATGAGAAATTATTTGGCACAGATAAGAGGGGAGGGGGGAATGGGATCATAATAGGACAAACCAGTTTTCATTTGACAACCCTTTGTGGCTGCATCAAGAGTTGCTACCCCACCTCATCTCCACACAACCATCAATAGATCCTCTAATGAAAAAACACAAAAGGTTGTGCACCTTGGAATTCTTAATACTTATTGAATTATGGTTGAGTTTTGGAAATTGAGAATCAAAAACAAAGTAGATGGACATTCCAACCTTGCAGGCAAAGCTGCAAATGGTCCTCTAGTATTGATAAAGAGTACTTTGTCATGAGCCCAACCAACTAAAGAGTAACATTACAACTGTAGTCATGACATTATATAATACACTTCAAGTATTTTATATGATGTCATGACAATAATGGTCATAACCCAGTAAATTATTACTCAACTTACACCAAAAATTAATATGCAATCACTACAGAAGCAATACCACCAAGTTTAGTAGGGAGATCATATTTCATATTATAGTATTGATATGGTGTAGTGGAATTGTAATACTCTCATGCACCTATGTTTATACTCACTCCATGCATGAAATTTGCTACTCCACCAACTGCTTTATTTTGGGGAGGAGCTGCTTCAGACCACTAAGAATGTAATCAGTTGACTTCAAGATGTACTTAATACCTCTGTGTACTAAGGGAGTGGACCAACTAGGTCCATTCCTATTTGACACCAGGACTGATATACCACAGGAATAGGGTTGAGAGAACCTGGAGCTTTTTGTCAACTTCTTATTATTACTCTCACAGTTTTATGTTTTTACCTGAGAAATTAGGATAAATAAATGGTTATGACAGTAATATTTACTTCAACATTAGGCACAATAGAATTCAGTCACATATGCAACAATATCTTGTATAAATGAGGCCAATAGCATTTCTTGGACATTGGATATTGATTCAATCTATAACAAGTGGTTATCACCATAGAACACTGGAAATAACACTTCCTGCTTGCCTCTCTATAACCAACTTTCCTTTAAGTTTAAATATCACAATTTATTCTAGACAAACAAATGACTCAGAAAAAGCCATGTTACAAGCATATATACAAAGTAAATTAAGTGTAGACATGTAGAAGACCCTAATTAAAACACCTAGTTGCTAACACACATTGGAAAATAATGAGCAGACTCCTTGAAGTCAAACTTGGATGGGTGTAGTTTCCCTTTCCCAAATACTCAAAGTCTACAAAAAATCTAGGTATTGAAGAAGCTGTCAAAATGACTTTTAACAGAGTGAAGATATTGCATATAGATAGAATCATTACACTTTACACAGTATTCTTAGTACAGCTAGTCACTTATATTTTTTTCAGCTGGTTGCCAAGAAATTCAACAAGAACTTAACACCTGAGATTCTTGCACATACAATTTTGTGTGTAACCACACTCTCGACTGATTTAAAATTCCAATAGCTTGTTTCCCCCAACATAATTTTCAGTCATTCCAGGTGATTGAATATAACTATGTCAGATAAACCATCAGATTATTTCCAAAAATAATTTACTAACTCAATCTTATCATTAGCTAGTTTTCTCCTGATGGTTGTGCAAATTCATAAAGTAAATAGCTAAATTGCTATCTGAATATTAGACTTAACATATACAGCAATAAGGCAATATACTAGAGAAAAAGTTGGATTTGTCCAAATTTGATGACTGCATATAGCTCCAGAGTATTGCACTTGGTAATACAAGTTGATACAATAACTGGTTATTGCTATACTTTATGTTCCAGTCCCATTGAAGCTCAATAATGCACTACTAATTAGCTTGTCAGGGAGTTAAAGAAACATTAGTTTCTCATGAGAAATTCACTCAGCTACAACCCAGAGTACCAAATCAAAAATACTAACAACTTAGCTAAGACAATCTAGTTGTCATGAGTTTTTATTTAAAAAAAACAAAACAACTTACTTTTTAAAAAAATTTGACTCTATTAAAATTCATTAATGTTTCAAACAATTACAACAAAATTGGCATTAAAAATCCATTCCAATAAATCTGTTTCAGAATAATCTCATGTTAGCACCGATCCAGGTATCAATTGGAAATCCCCTGCAACAAGTATTAAAATTAATATGGCCTAACTAGGATTTTACAGTTAATAATAAATTCTATTTTAGCACCCAGTGAGTATGAGAGGCTACCCCAGAACCTTTCCGGTCTCTTACCTCCAAGTTGCTGTCTTGCTGCTGTTTGTACAGTCTGACTCTTCCTCAGCTAACCATGAGAGTAAGTTTTTTTCTAAAGTAACTTGGTAGTTAGCTTTAGAAAATTTTAGCAGGAATATTTGTGCTGTTGCTGATTTGGCCCTACCATCAGACTTCTATTGACTAAGTGGAGCTTGAAACTTGGAGTTATTAGAATTTTAAAGAGTTGTGAATGTCAGACCACCAATATGTGGTGTGGTGTGCTGCATGCCTTGTGTGTTAGTGTATTATCTTAAAATGGCCCTCTCTAATTTTTCAGTTGTTGGAACACCTCCAAGCTTCATGGCTAATGGGGAACCTCAAGACACCATTGTTCACACAAATTTTTTGCAAAATTTAGAGGATACCTTGGTAAATCTTATTCTAAACTGTCGGGTAACTGGGGACCCCACCCCTGTCATTACTTGGTACCAAGGGGATGTTGATGTGACTGCACAAGGAGTTCCAACAAGCACCGGTTCTTTGGGACTGAATGTAACAGAAGGTTCTGGAGCCTCTAGAGCTGGTATCCCCTACCACTGTCAAGCCACCAACACACTTGGATCAGAGGACACTTTCAGTGCTACCATTAGGAGCAGAGATGCTAATGTCTCCTATGCATGTGAGTGTAATAATATATAGAAGGTTCTATTTCTCTTTCCAAAGATGATGATAACGAATTTACTAGTAATGGTAGTAATAGTATATCATAAAAACAAAATTTATTGTTGTTGTATTATTATTTTTTATTCATAATTTATAGGGAATTGCTTCTAATCATGTAGTACCAACTTTGCATGTGAGGAAACTTGTCTTACAAAATCCATTATTTTTTGTAGTTTCTTGTAGTAGAGCTTGCTTCATCATTCTTTAGCCTGCTAGGGTGGACAGGGATGAGGAATGAAAGAAACAAGACTATGTCTATGATGTGTATACCTCAAGGTAGAGAGACCCTTTACCAGTTTAGGTCCTCCCCCTCCCCTGCCTGATTCCAACTGGTAATCACCATTGCTGTTTTCCACTCCACCCTCCATTTTCTACTCATTATGTTGTTAATTAGTCCCTGCAGCCATTGAAATGGACCAAGTCTGCACTGTGCAATCATAGGGAGATTAACCCAGTTGTACCACAGTGTGTGCATGTGTGCACACATGGTTGACAACGTGGCACTCAGTGCATGCTCTGCTTAGTATTTCCACTGCCTTAAATTACAATTGCCAAGCAGTAGTAGTCTTGAGTGTTTTCTACAAGGAAATTAATTGATATTCACTTTATCATACTGTTCCATGGCAATGTGTCATTGAAAGAGCTTATCAATGAATTATATTACATGTCTCCACTTGAGGTTAATGTTCATTCCTACAAATGTTTATATCATATAACTTACCATCAGATCTGTTTTATGTGTTTGGTTTTACTTGCTGTGTCCAAATTGTCATTATTTCCTTTGCTCTTGAGTCCTATCTGACCAGACATCCAAGTTCCCTTGCTGTGCACCTGCAGCATGTGAAGAATGGTGTTATCAGCTCCATAATAAATATTAAAGGCTATGAAGCAGTTGTTAAAAATTTTCTGTAAAGTGGAACAAAATTGATAATAATAGTGGCTTATGCCCTGGGGCAATGCCTAAACCAACAACTAATATCCTCTTGCCACTTGGCACTCTCTATGCTCACAAAGTACCTCATTACTGCATTGAAGGTGATGGGTCAGCCACTGGTAGTGTTTGGCTTGGTTTGTTGCTTGCAGAAAGAAATACTGTTCTTATCATTATTTTTTCTTTCTCTCCATGTCTGTAGTTTTCAGTGACGGGTTTGGTGGACAAACCGTCCAAGAGAATGTGCAAGTGGTACTGGGTGGTGCTGTGGCTCTACTGTGCGATGTTCCGTACACCAACCCTCCCCCAGAAATACAATGGTTCAATTCAGCAGGACAAATTGTAGAAATTGTAGGAGATGTAGTTCTGGAAGAAAATGGTCGATATTTGTTCCTGGCTACTTTGACTGCACAAAGATTGCAAGATAGTTATCGCTGTCAGGTCACGAATGTTCGCTTAACTGAGACAATTATATCATCCACCCTGTACTCACTTTCTGATGACCTTCCAGAGAGAGAACCTTTGGTGTACAAAGAAATTGGAGATTTAGTTGGGAGGAGTGGTGATACGCTTGAATCTAGATATGTGGTTGGTTACAGGTCGTCAGATTCTGGCAATGTAGGAATAACTATATTATGCAGATTAGAAGACAGGAATGGCGTTTTACCTAATGCAGGTCTAAGAGTTGCTGTTCCTGTACCAAAACCTGTAGGTTCCAAGAATATACTTACCATCACTTGTATTGTTGTATCTTTTTCTGATGGAGCTATTGGAATGGCTGAAGGCTCTCTTACCATAGTTGGTAAGTGACCTCTAACTGCTAATTTACACACACACACAATCCCATCTAAAGAGGGAGCTACATTTCCCCAGCAGTATTTATACTGTGAGCTGTAGTGTTGTAAACCAATAGGAGGGAAGCACCTATTTGTGTGTGTGTTAGAGGAGATCTCTGCAGATACTGATTGTTAGCATTGTATACTAGAGTAAGTCCTATGTACTAAGATATATGCACACTCAATGTTCACACATCCATTGTCCATGCAGCAGGGATATGGTACACAGATGCTGTGTGCAATGTGTTCAATGGTGATTTTATCTCCCTCTCCTTAGACCCTGCTGAAATCACCTCTCCTGTGGAGGGAGCTGCAAAATTGACTGACAGAGAAATACTCACTGGAAATGCATCGATATCCTACACATGCGAAGGGGAGGGATTTCCTGTACCAACATTTAGCTGGTACTACAATGGTGAATCCATATCCTCGGACAGTGGGGTTATTGTGAATGGAAACCAATTGAACATCTCTGACCTCACAGTCAACAATTCTGGGATCTACCAATGTTTGTTGACTAATAACTTTGCTATGATTACGACTACGGTGTTCAGATCATGGATACTTGAAGTCCGAGACCCACGTGAGTGAATCAATTTAAAAAAATTTTTTTTTTTAATAAGTTGAGGAGACTTCATTGTGATATTAGGTTTATATACTAAGATTACCCTTTACCATTACCTTTATATCTCCTCCCATTTGTAGAAAGACCAGATGTGCGGCCACTCTTTGTCACCAACACCCTTGCTGTTGAGGATAGATTGGTGGGGTCCCTCCTCGTCACCCAAGTTAATTCAACCAACCTTACCCTCACAGCTATAGTGGACTCCGACCCTTGTCCTAGTGTACTGTGGATGTTCAATGGAACTGATATCTCGGACAACAATCTGATCTTCTCCTTCGACAATCCTTGCTCTCCTGATTCCTCCTCTCCATTTACCTTCACCATAACAATTTTAACCCTCAATGACCAAACCTCTGGGTTTTACTCAGCACTGTTCAACAATGAATTTTCTGCTCTAACGACCCTCCCAGATTTCTTTGTAACTGTTCCAGGTATGTATGCATATGAACAATTACCAGATGTATGATTAATCTTTCGAGCTCTCATTCTGCAAAATTCAATTTTTTAAAAATTTTCATAACTTGAAAGAAAAAAATTTTTTTGGAGATAAAGTAATTTTTTATTTATCTTTTTTTTAATTAAAAAAAGGTTTTAATTTATTATTATTTAAATTTTTTAAGGATACGTATTTTTCCGTATGTAGTTGCGGTTGAAGTTTTGGGACTAAGTTTGAAGGTTGAGAATGATGACATAGCTGCATGCTTGCTATCTGATAGCAACGTCACTCTGACCTGTGATATAGTGGGCTACAGCCGACCAGAGATTGTATTCAGCAGGGCATCTATTGAGATTGTGCCTGGAATAGCCAACAGAATCTCAAATATAAGTTTCGATCAGGTATGTATGCTTGAATATGCCGGGATGCAATGTATACCTGATGATTCAATAAATAATTGCCACATATTCAAGCTAATATTTCATTTGAGTAGCATAGTGTCAATGTGGGGATAGACTTACATATAGTATTTCTAACCAATTCACAACACATTACGTTTTAATACATTTCCAATGCTGTGTTGTGATATGGTTAAGGATCCCATGAGTAATCTACCTGTAATGATATTGTTGTTGTTATTGTTTATTCTCTGTTTGTGTCTTGTCACAGATTGAGATTATTAATGTAGTGGAGAGTGACGAAGGTCTCTACAGCTGCGAAGCAAGACGGGACGGGAATACCTTTCAGCTAAATGATCCTCAGACGCTTTTTTTCTGCAGTATGTACATACACAACTATGTAATATAAAAATTTTAAAATATTGGACCTATTTGATGTCTTTATGTTCCATGGGTATCCCTCATTTTGCAGCTAAGCCGGTCATCACTGCCATAAAGAGTACCGAGGATGTTACAGAGACAGAGAACTTGGAGGTGGAGTGTGATATCCAGGGGACTCCAGTGCCTGTGGTCACCTGGCTGAGGGATGGGGTGGCACTCAATGACAGTGAGAGCAACATCAGAATCAGCACAGGGTCTGATGGAAATGCCAGAGTGTCCATTGAGTCTGTCTCTCAGGCAGACAGTGGCCTGTATGAGTGTGTGGCCACTAATCTTGCTGCCTCAGTCAACATGTCGATCATGATCAACATTCAATCATCAAGTAAGTGTGTTGTGGTCGTGTTAACCTAATAGGGCATTGATTGCTTCTTGCTTTGGAGGGAGCATGTCTTAAGTACAGCAGTTGCTATACTCTGAGTGAAGTCAAATATCCCCTATGACTAGTAGTTTCTTTGCAAGCCAGAAACTATGATCTTTACTCTGTATAAAGAATGACCTTCTACTCTGGACCATGTCTCTCTATGCCGTGGTTTTATCATGTGGTAATTGTGAAATAGATATTGTCTGTGAGCTGATTGGCTATCCAATCTCTCTTTCCATATTCTAAAAAAAAAAACTATTTACCCTCACCCAATCCAAAACAAAATATGTGTGAGGATATGCAGTGAGATGCCCTAATCAATTCCAGAAATGTTTAAGAAGGCCCATCAAGCAGTTTTGAAGGAGATAGAATAAGAACAGACAGACAGACAGACAGACAGACACACGGACAGACGGATGGATGGACGGACGGACGGACGGACAGATGGACAGACAGACAGACAGACAGACAGACAGACAGACAGACAGACAGACAGACAGACAGACAGACAGACAGACAGACAGACAGACAGACAGACAGACAGACAGACAGACAGACAGACAGACAGACAGACAGACAGACAGACAGACAGACAGACAGACAGACAGACAGACAGAGAGACAGACAGACACACAACCAAATTGTCAATGCAGCAAGATAAATCAATGAATTTGAAGCCATCTGAGGATAGAATCCAACATGCCATGCCTTGCATCAATACCTTTGCTATTGTGCAAGGTTCATAGCATAGCAGCAGGATGGACAAATTTAGCTGAATATTGCAATAGAGTACAACTTGTGGTATCGTGGGTTTCTTTATAGAGATTGGTGCAGATTCAATGCCCAGGTAGTATAGTCAAAGACTTAAAGATTATATTAAAAGTGCACACGAGGACAACTGTCCAGACAATCACATGACATTCTATTATATGCATACATCAATCAATAGTAGGAAGAGGAAGTGAGTTTACAATCAAACATAGCTTTACCACATTCCTCCCTACTAATACATTGATTCATGCCAATATTATCATAACCTCAGTCTATCTGGAGGCTTCCTGTCTCGTGTAGGATAATGATGTGTAGTTTCTTGAAGTTGATTAACTACTTCGGAATTAGTAGTAGACGATAACTCTTCATGAGTTGGTAGACTTGTTGATGACAGAAATGCAGGGCTTCCAGTATCAGACAACTCAGATGTCGGCTCTACTGATAAACTTGGTTCAAGTTGTAGATCAGGATCAGCACTTGTAGGAGAACTGTCTGGTTCAATCAGAGAATCTGAGTTCATCTGATTTGGCTCATCAAGCTCACTCTGAATTTTGTGTTGTTCAAACAATCTCAGTTGATCCACGTATCTCCTCCAAACTTGCTGTGCAGAGGTCTCCACAAGGTAAGATAATGGTCCAAGTTTCTCAATGATGATTCCTGAGATCCAATCTGGTCCAGGATGGAAATTCTTAGCCATCACACTTTGACCAACAAACCACTCTCAGGATTTTGCATGTAGATCATGAGCAGTCTTCTGCTGTCCTTGCTTAGTGAACACATATGAGTCACAACAAGGCTTCAACAGATCAAGTCTAGTTTGAATGTCTGTGAAGAAATAGTGAACTTGGAGTAACTCCTGTTGTGGCATTTGGAGTCATTCGATATTTCAGTAAGAAACTCTGTAACCTTTAAAACAGTGGTTTTCCATCTTTCTGACTTTCTTTGAGTGCTTGTTTCAGCGACTGAAGAAATCTCTCTGCTAAACTATTCGATGCTGGATAATAAGGTGCACTCCCGATGTGTTGGATTCCATTCATTTTAGTGAACATGGCGAAATCATCAGAGATGAATTGAGGTCCATTGTCAGAGACGATCTGATCTGATAAACAATATGCTGCAAACATCTGTCTCAGCACATCCATTGTCTTACTCACAGTGGTAGATGACATCATGGACACTACAGGCCATTTTGAATGCGCATCCACAGTGACAAGAAACATTGTTCCTTGAAATGGTCCTGCAAAATCCACATGAATGCGTTGCCATGGTTTCTCTGGCCAATACCAAGGATGTAAGGGAGCCACTGAAGGTTGATGCCTTGCAGCTTGACATTGCAAACATGACTGCCTTGTTCTCATGGATTTGTCTAGACCTGACCACCACACGTAAAACCTTGCAACTGCCTTCATTCTTGACATGCCGAGCTTGTCCTGCAACTTTGTAGGAATCAACACTCGAATACCCCAAAGTAGACAACCTTTTTCAATGGATTACTCTTCTTTTCTCCTCCAAAAACAATGGAAAACACCTTCAACCTCACTTGGCCAGCCATCTCTAGTGTAGCAAAGCACCTTGCTTAGGACAGGGTCAGTCCTCTAGTAGCGGCTTGAAACTATACACCTGTCACTGGTATAGCTTCAATTTGTGAGATGTTGAATATTTCAGGGTCAGATAAGCTTATTGTAGTGGTGGTAGACAAAAGAAGTCTTGAGAGTCCATCAGCGTTAGCATGGGCTTTGGTCGGTTTAAGCTCAATATCATATTGGTAGGATGCCAATATAATAGCCTATTTCTGCAGATATGCTGCTGCCATGAGTGTTATCCCTTTCTTAGGACTTAGAATACACTGCAATGGCTTGTTGTCAGTCACCAGTGTAAATGGACGACAATACAAATACATATGAAACTTCCTCACTCCAAAAATTAAAGGGAGGGCGTCTTTCTCCAACTGAGCATAGTTACTTTCGCTCATTGACAACGTCCTTGATACAAATGTAATCAGTTGTTCTGCACCATTTGGCATTGCATGAGAGAAGACTGCTCCAATACCATAAGGAGAGGCATCTCCGGCCATCCTAACAGGTAGTGTACCAACAAGTTGGATGATAGCAGTCTTGCTTTGGCTGCATTGAAAGCCACTTCACAGTCTTTCGACCATTTCCAACGAGTATCATGGTGTAGAAGTCGATTTAAATGATTAATGAGAGAAGAAAGGTTGGGGATAAAACTAGCATAATAATTCAATAACCCCAAAAATGAATGTAACTCTTGGATGTTATGTGGTGGTGGTGTAGGTGCCTCATGAATAGCTTCCAATTTACTGTCCATGGCATGGATGCCATCAGGGTCAATCCTGTGACCTAGGTACTCTACAGATGCACTCATGAATTTGCATTTATCCTGCTTACACCCTTACACCATACTCCTTGAATTTGTCAAGAATTCTGCAAATCTCCTCCTCGGAGGTACCCATGACTAATATGTCATCTATATGACAAATGACCCTGGTATACCTTGTAGCAAGGTATCCATGGTCTTCTGAAACATGGCTGGTGCAGAGGCCATCCCAAACTGGTCATGTATAATGATACAATCCACGATGTGTATTTACGGTGACAAATTTACGAGATCTTTCTTCGAGATTAGTTGTTGGTAAGCATGCGAGAGATCAAGTGTAGTGAAACTCTTTCCACCAGCTAATGTGGCAAACAAATCTACCAGATGTGGAATGGGATATTGATCCATCTCTAACACAGGATTGATAGTGACCTTGTAGTCCCCACAGATCCTTACTCTGTGATCTTTCTTCGGAACAACAACAATGGGTGCTGCCCACTCACTAAAATTAACTTTTTTTAACCACTCCAGCCTCTAATAATCTATCAAGTTCATGCTCAACAGCATCTCTCAAGGCAAAGGGTACAGGTCGAGGTTTACAAAACTTTGGCTTTGCTGAGTCAGTAATAGAGAGCCTGGCATTAAACTGCTTAATGGTGCCTAGCTCATCAGTAAATATCTCCTTGTAGTGATCAAGTAACACTGGTAGGTCCCTCATTGGGACTTGAGACAAAACCTTAATACTAGGCCAGTCCAAATGAATTTTGCGTAGCCTCATTGCGCAGACCACATACAAATCTGTCCCTTAAAGCTTCATCAAACCAATCTGCTTTGAACTCGCAGTGAATTGACAAACACCTTAAATCTGCTGCAAAATCAGCGACGGACTCACCCAGAGCTTGACTTCTTTGGTAGAAGTGGAAGCGCTCAGCTATAACTAAAGGCTTGGGCTTATAGTGCACCTTTAGTGTTTTGCTCAGGTCCTCATATGATTTAGACTTGGGAAGATCTGGTGCTAACAGACTCTTCAACAGAGCGTAAGTTTTAGCCCTAACAGCTGACAGTAAAGATGGAACCTTCCTTCCATCTTCCATACCTGTGGCCAAAAAATGCATCTCTAACCTTTCAAGGTAGGCAGAAATATTTTCACCGGCAGGATTAAATTTCTGGAACCTCTCATAGGAAATATGCCTTGCCATAATCCCGAACTCGTTGCCAGATGTGGTATCGTGGGTTTCTTTATAGAAATTGGTGCAGATTCAATGCCCAGGTAGTATAGTCAAGACATAAAGATTATATTAAAAGTGCACACGAGGACAACTGTCCAGACAATCACATGACATTCTATTATATGCATACATCAATCAATAGTAGGAAGAGGAAGTGAGTTTACAATCAAACATAGCTTTACCACACAACTCTTTTTTTCTTCCTGGTTTTAGTTCATCATGGTGTGCTAAATCTGGAAATGCATTTTGACGTTTCCATCATCACTTAACAATTTCTTTTCTGCAGCTTTTTCAAGATGGTGCTTCTTAACTAGGACCAACTTAAATTCGTTGTTGGTTAAATTAACACTACTAATTATTCAAATGTGATATGTTAGCTTTTCCTTGAAATATCTTGTGTTTTGTTTATATTTTTACAGGAAGATTTTATTTCCCACATAATTAAATCATGTGATTAGCCAATTTTGTGTCCTTCCAAGACACCAGGTTACTTCCATATAATGGTTCATAATGTCATACACAAGTGTATGCTTGTCGGAAATATGATATATATTAATTTTTTCATTTCAGAGAACACAGGTCGAGCAATTTCAATTATAGTAGCTGTGTGTTGCTCCATTATGGGACTGTTCATTGGAGTTCTTGTGGGACTAGCTCTAGCCTGCAAGATATGGCACAAGAGATGCAGGAAGACTCAATCTCCACCCACATTTCCCGCAGATTATGATTATCCTGTCATCACTTTCACTCCAGAATTGGAACTAAATGAAAATGAAGCTTATGGATGTGTGAAGTGATATACTGTGTAGTTTATTGTTAATTTTCGCTACTTACATACATGGGTGTTTCTGTTAAACATTTAAGGAAAAAATAGAAAGTGGAATTTTTGATATTGGATATTGGATTTAGTTAATTTCAAATGTGGAAATACAGGCTTGATTGAGTGTAACTAACACATAGAAACATTGTGTGTGCGTGCGTGCGTGCGTGCGTGCGTGTGTGCGTGCGTGCGTGCGTGCGTGCGTGCGTGCATGCTTGCGTGCGTGCATGCGTGTGGCTGAGTTATTATGTTCTTGGACAGTTGGACTGACAACCCCAGGGTTGTGAGTTCAAACCCAGCACTGACAGGAAACTTTCGTGTCCTTCAACATCTTCCCACATCAGTCCACCCAGCTGTGATGGGGACCTGGAATTTCCTGGAGTGCAAATTCACTTGCCATGGCTTGTCAATCAGCTAAGGGTTCAGGTGGGACTTCGGGTGTCCACCCCCATAAGCTCAAAGTCTTGGTCAGTCCTCCTGCAAGCTCCTAGCCCAGCTCCAAGGGTTGGCTTGCACTGGCTCATAGTGCCTGCTTAGTGCACAGGCATCCTGACTATGTCAGGTACGTGTGACCATGTAATGGCATCTAGAAAATTTGCATTTTTTTGTATCAATTCTATGGAGGGATTCAGCTTATATTACATAGTGCAGTTACATTGACCATGGTTGACAAACATACCAAATTATGTTAGAGATGAATTGTGAAGGTGTCCAATTTCAACTAACAAACCTTTACTTTAAACTTTTAAAAATAATAATAAACCAACTACATATACTTAAATTATAGGAAAATTTACACCTAACATGAAGTATATTCCATTCGCACTTCTTGAATGGAAATTACAATTTTCAGCTGTGTAATATAGCTACAGAACGGTAAAGGGAAATTGGTTTGCTGTCATAGGTTAGGAAATTACATTTACTTAATTAAAGCTTTAAAAAACAACAAACATTTTTTTGTAGTCCATTTACATTATTTCACATTTATACATGTGTATATAACGCATGGTCCTGCCAATTGTGATCACTTTAAAACCACATAAAATATCAAGACAATTTGCATCATTTTTATTTTTTTTCTTCAACATCTCCATGTTGTTGTTTGGCTTTTTATTTATTTAATCAATATGTAACCAGTTGGTATTATATCTATGTTCCGTTGTGTGTATGTAGTTGATCAGTGGAGCTAATCATGTGGGACCAATTATAAAGCCACTATGAACTAATTGTTCATTTCCTGTAACTTGACCAACCCACTTCTCCTCATCAGTACAGCACAAAAAATATATATGAACTCACTACCTGAATGTGGGACCAAAAAACTAACAGTGTAATCCATTTGCATCACTATAATGGTCGTATAAATTAATTAATTTCCCTTCTTCCTTTTTTTTTTTTTTTTTTTTTTTTTTTACACTAGTACAACATGGCTGTAAAACCAATCACTATAACTTTCTTCAGAAAAAACACCCAACAACACAACTACAAAACAACTAGCTGTTCACAGGGAACCCGTGATATACAGTTGACACAATCAACCAGCCCTTTATAGTGCATGAATGTTAATGGGAAACAAACAGTAATTCATAATGGCCTAAAAGCAAGAAGTAAGGTCTGTGAGATCCTCAATGAGATGTTATTAACACTAGTACAAAATGGATTACTTGGTACATGTAGCTACATACACACCAAAATTTGTGGTACTTTTACTAAACACAGTCAACTTCCTGAAGGCTCTCATTAAAACATATATAATTTCATACATATATGTATGTAATTAATGGCAAGTCCTTGAATCATTATTTTGTTGTCAAAATGTACCATCTAGTGAACATAGAATTGTAAGAAAAAGAGAAAAATCAATGGATTATAATTAGTGCACTGGAGACAGAATTTTAGGCATTAAAAAAAAAAAATAAATAAAAAAAAAAAAAAAATAATAAATAAATAAATAAAATAAAATGAAAATGAAGAAGGGCCCATTGGCATGTTTTGAGTTAGTATCTCCACAATGAAAGGAAACTTCAGAGAAGTTGTGTGTTAGATGCTGTAAGACATCATGACTAATTTGGTATTGGTGATTTAGTATCTGTTTGTATTAATATTTAGATTCAAACCATCAATTTTAATAATCATTATTTAATGTCAGTTTGTTGTAACATTAGCAGCTAAATTCATATCTGCTCCTTGCAGTACTGTATTATCTCACTGCTGAGATATGTTGACATAAGCAAGACCCAAAGAGTTTGTTACATTTTTGTATTAGTTAAATAAACATAGTTCAATCTGAAATGGTGACCTCTGCACAAATATCTTCAGAACTACAATTAGTCAGTCAAATGAACCTGGTGTATTGACATGATACAGTGAAACCTCCAAGTAATTGACATGCTGGGACCCACTCATTTATCTATTTCTAGAGAAGCTGTCCTCTAAAAGAGGTTAACCAAAGATCAACCACTGATATTTATCAATGTCATAGCAGTAAATTATCATGTTTCTACAGCAACTTGGACCTACTTACCATTATTATGGGTAGCATATAGCTACCAGAATTAGTTCCTTTTAATATATCTAGCAAAAATAACAACAAAACAACTGCCCTATGAATGGTTTTTTGTTCGGTCTCTGGCTTCCTGTAGTAATAAACTTGTTTAAGGTAATATGTAGGGATTATTGACACTAATCTCATTAATCAAACGAACATGATACAATTAATAAACATGCCAAATTTTATTGAACTTCGACATTTGTTAGTGTTCCACGTGACCAAATCTACACCCAAAGCCACCCAATTCATATGAAACTTTCATGAGTATGTGCAGTAAGGTGCTCTAATCAATCCCTGACAGTTTCATGAAGATCTCTCTAGCGGTTTGGAAGGAGTGGAGTCCGCAAATCATACAACTAAGACAAACAAATTGTGAATTATAAGAAGATGAAAAGGGGGGAAAAAAATAACAAAGGCATTGATTAAGGATGTATAAATAGGCACTTAATAATTGAGCATTCATGATCTGTTTTAAGACTCAATTCTGTATACCATTTTTGTTTCTTGGAGAAACAATAATAATTACTATGTTGAGTTTACTTACACAGAGATATCAACAAGGGATTAGGCTGCAAAGATGTGACCAAAAGTGCTGGTGATTGCCTGGAAGCACCACATACATACCAGCTGTTGAGACCAAAATCCTACAGAGGCAAAATTAATAGGCAGAAAATCTTCCATATTCCTGAGTCATGCACATCACATAGTAAAAGTCATTACTCATTTAGCATGTGAATCTTCACTCTTGTTCCTTCAATTTCACAAAATGCTGGGGTCATATCTATTGCTTGCTTCTTAAAAGGTCATTTTCACTAGATTTACTGGAAAATGCACCAGCTTTTGTCCATTTTTGGAGTTAGGAGGGTTCATTTTCAGAGGTATTGACCTATTAACTCTTATAGGGTTTTAGTCAGTGCCTTACTGCTTGTCCATTGTAAAGAGATTGCATCTATTTTACAGTTTGTTTAGGAAAGTTTCACTCTCTGATTATGAAAACAAAGTATTTATATCATAGAAATACATCATCAGTGAACATCAACTCGGAAAAGATTGACCATGTCATTTATAAATCAGATGTTGTTATGATCAAAAATAGATCACAAAAGATTAGAATGATTGTCAGTCCAGGGTAAGATCAACTGAGATTTTTTCTTGCTTCAAGAAACTCCTGAGGATAGGTTCAATGGGTTTGTGGCATCTCTTGATCTGTTGCTCCATGGCTCCCACCAGGTCCACACGTACTCCTTGGTTCACCCCTCGAGTCACCGTCCTAGTCCTGGCCAAGAGAGAGAGAGGAGAGAGAGAGAGAGAGAGATTAAATATGTTACAATAGTTTACAACTAGGACAGTGCAATCAATGTGGGCTCAGAACAGCAGTGGAGGTGGCACACTTTCTCTCATTGCAATTGTCCACATGTCTCTGTTGATACTTAGAAGTTGTCCAGCCACAGAGAACACAGAGGTGGATTGCACATTTACCACACGAGATACAGTTGAGCCATGTGCAAAAACTTTCCACCATTATCATAAACAGTGTGTGCATTTACTGTTTCCCTCCCACACCTCTTTACAATTTTAGCTATTCAATTTGTGATGTGGTCAAGATTTCCCCCATATATTCAATGTTGTGCTCACAGAGCATAAAGTGTAGCCATTATATAACACCATTCACAACACACAACATGTTTATAAGATTCAATGCTTCCCTTGTCCAGCTTGCACACCACCACCACCACCACTATAAAAAGGGGGAGGGGGGGGGGGGTGAAATAGGAGAAAGGATTGAAGGGGGGAAAGAAAAAAAAAGGGGAGAGAACTTGTTTTTATGCCAGTGGTGGAGAGCGCCTTTGATTCTTTAGCCAATTCCCTCTGCATATGACAAGTTATTGAACAATTATTGTGCATTGGAAAAAGATAATGATGAGGCTGTAATCATGTCAGTACAGAAAAAAAACATAACAATCAAAATTATTTATTTCATCCCTTTATTTTGCGAGAGCTCAGACCTACATTTGAACCCAGGATTTCCCACTTAGTAGACCTGTGCCTGTGTAGGCTTTTTGGGGTTATATGATTCCCTTGGAAGACTCAAACTCAAGATCAATGTTTAGGCTTTTTTTCATATGGAAAAATTGAATTCCATTTTCCTCCACCAGGGGTGCCACTTTAGGGGGGGGGGGGGGAAATCATTTTTTTGGCCTATCATGTCGGCAGGGTTTAGATACACTTTTCCAGAAAAAAAAAAATTCATTTAAACATGTCTAAAACAGTGGGAGGAGTTAGGCTCTCACTTGACACTGTTCTCGTGGCTGGGCAGCAAGTTGATCTGCAGGGAGTCGCTGTTGCACAGAAACATCATCTCCTCCAAGATGTCAACAACTTGAGAGAGGAAAATCGATCAAGGAACAACAACACATGTGGATACAAACAAATAATATATGCAAACAATATAGTTAACACAAACAGTGCAACATGGCTTCACTTGAACTACATCACAAGGCAACATGTTGAAGTCGGAGACAAGGAACATACCTACTTACATGCAGCAGTTGACACTATCTCTGATGAGGTGCCAAAGGCATATGGATTGAACCAAAGACACACACACAGTAGCTGAAGAAACTTCTAATCCTGTTATTTGGTCTAGAATGACATCATTACAACAACCACACCCCAACAACAGCTGGAGGTAAAGATACTGATGACGTAGTTGAAGAACTCGGGGAAGCCAAACTTCTTCCTCCTCTGTATGGAGGCAATGGTGTTGGCCAGAGTCTCCTCCTGCTGGGGCCATTGGTACTGCAGCAACACCAGCAGCTGCCCCAGGGCTCGCACATTCCTAGGGTTAGCTGACACCACATCCTGTATGGAAGATGGAGGGGGAGGGGGAGGAAGAGAGAGAGAGAGATGAAAATAAAAACTACACAAAATGGAGGAAGTTTGTTATAGTTCCATCAATTTAGGCATTAAAAATATTGTTACTTCCAACCTTTAGTACCATACTGTGTGTGTGTGTGTGTGTGTGTGTGTGTGTGTGTGTGTGTGTGTGTGTGTGTGTGTGTGTGTGTGTGTGTGTGTGTGTGTGTGTGAACACTGCCAAGCTATCTTGAAGCAAGAGAATGCCCACATGTGTCAGAACTGTAGAATAGCAGAGAGACAGTACACCTCCCTAGTGTAGCAGGAGAAGGCTAGTGCATGATGAGAATGAAGGGAGTTTCTTCTTCAGAGGTGGGAGACAGGCAATCCCCACTATTACATACCCACTAACCTACCCACTAACCTACTCAAAGGACATTAAGTAAACAACAAAAACAAGAAACAGTTTTCTCTCTGGTATTATACTGCTGTCTGCTCTAGTACTAGGAGCTACAGCTTGTGCATTTCATGTACTCTGATAGTCAACTTTACAACATGACACCTGTACTTGACCAACACTCCTACCTGGTCCAGCCAACAAAAGAGAGAGAGGGAGAGGGTGTGTGTGTGTGTGTGTGTGTGTGTGTGTGTGTGTGTGTGTGTGTGTGTGTGTGTGTGTGTGTGTGTGTGTGTGTGTGTGTGTGTGTGTGTGTGTGTGTGTGTATCTTCACAAACAGTGTGTCCAGATGTAATAGTCTTACTCTGTGAGGTGCTGGAGCTCCAGGTGAGGGGAGTGGCAGTGCGGGCTAGATCTGCATCTCTCTTGGGGTCAGAGTCCGGCATGATGCTTACCAACTCACTGACAGAGTTGCAACAACTCTGCACCAAAAAAAAACAAAACAACAAAAATAAACATGAAAAAGAATTTTTTAACAGAAAAAAATCCAAGAATTAAATAGAAATAGTTCAATAATAACAACAGAAAGAGACTGTCAGAAGACAAAGCAAATTAGAACATTACATGCTGATTCAGCATTATTGACTTGCACACACAATACAGCAGCTGTACCGTGTGAGTTTGCATTGCCACATCAGTTGACAATAACTACAGTGCTTAGCTTTCGTCTTGTGCTAGTGCATCTATAACAGCAGCAGACATACGTCTTGGGTTTACACAGGGACAACTAAACACATCAACAGCATGCAATGAATGAAGCTGCATTCATTGACCACAAACAGGACACACCACTCAGGATGGGTAAGAAGCACATTGCTGCATGGTTAAGATAAGCAAGACAGGATTGTTGGCTGAGGGAGAGAAGGAACACAGACAGATAAGATGCTCAGACCGACCAACACAAAATGCAGGGAAATGAGGGAGTTGCAATCATATACATAGGTGTGGAGGAAGACAGATAATGCACCTGAAGCATCTCATGTCTCAGAAAATATGCACATGCAGGACTTGGCTCTATAAACTATGAAATAGTGTCTTCTATGAAGTTTGTGTTGTTTGCCATTTTCCCCAACAGAAAAGATGCGGACGTGTCAGAACAGCAAGGGCCCCATTGGGCTGGGCATGCTCAGACAACAGCTCAACATGTAAGTACATGTGTATGAGACATGGAGATGGTCCAGAGTTAAGCTGCCAACAGCACCATACCTTGATGTCTCCTGTGATGATGTGGCAGTTGACCACCTGCACTATCAGCCGCAGTGAGTGGGGCTACAGACAGACAGAGAGAACACACATCACCATGACACCACCACCTACTCCACTGGTTACAGCGGAGGTCACGCTTAACCTGTACCTTGGACTTATCCTCTTCCTTGCTTTGTGCTGGTCTTGTTGTATGATCTGCAAGGCCGAGCTGTGGTCGCCCTGGAGCATAACAAGTACACAAAGGTCAATAGTTCACATTCACCACATTTGCCTGTCAATAATGGAAAACCACACCCCTAACTTGATTGTGGACGCACAAGGAGGCTTTGTAATGGACAAATACAAGTTTTGAGGCTCCAGTATTCCAAGCACATTTGTACATTTCTCTCTCTCTGTGTATCAATGTTGCTTATGCATAGCCGGTTGTTATGGATACAGGAGTAATTTGCTCCACACTTCATATGTGATGTGGAACATGTATGCATAATAGCACCACAAAAGTGCTAAATCCGCCCTTTGCACTTGTTGACCCTTTACCTTGTAGAGAGCCATGTCGGCCCTGAAAGTATTCAGCCACTCCCATTCAAGGGCTCCCCACTGTTGACACAGGCGCGAGAACTCTGAAGGGACAATAGGAAACATGCACATATGTATTAGCACGATGACGTGATGACCATTACCACTACTGTGATCAAAACTGTAATCAAAATAGCAAACTATGAACTTATTCTCACTGCCTTATCGTCAGTTCACATTTTTATCTTTTTTTCTTTTTTTTTGCACTCAGAAACTAAAACTTGCGAGGATGTGCAGACACTAGCATGTCTCTTGGTACAGCTACATATGATATGCACACACACTCACACACATACTACGAAGCAGCTGCATTATCTATCACATCACAAGCTTGAGCTGTGGGGACAGGAACTGGGGTTGCCTACATTCACACACAATGACAGAATTGTATCCCACACACACCAACCCACCAGCCACTCAGTTAGTTAGCCACACCCCATATTCTTTACCTCCTCCGTAGGTCACATTGGAGTGTAAGAAGTCCCAGCAGTTGATGGCAACAAGGAAAGTCTCAGCCATCTCTTGGTCTCTCTGCTTCACACCTATAGACACACTCACACACACGGTAAATCATGTGATCTCTAAGTCTAGTCACATGACATGCACCTGTATTAAAGGAAAGCGTAGTAGATGGGATGCAAAAGTTATCCTCAACTTTTCTTCTCTTAGTTGATCTAAATACACAGAGAAAGAGAGAGCAAAGGATAACATAGGGAGAAGACAGGGCTGAGATGAATCAGTGTTGCACGAACAAGTGATGCAGTGTAACCTGATATCACACACCACAAGCCATACTACTAATGAAGCACACCCTTGGCTAAACTGGTACAGTGTGTTCATCTCCTGTAGAGTAGAAAACAAACCCAACTCAAATCACACTCACCAGAGAACTGCAATGTAGCAGAAAAAATGGCCACTAACAGATATGCTCAAGCTAATTGTTGTAAATTGTATTAAGTGAAAGTGGCATATTTCTTAACGAGATGCATTAAGAAAAGATGTTTTCTTGAATGTATTGTTCATTTTGGCAGTAAAACAACTTCCAGTGGGTGTGGCTTCTGCTTAACAGCAGCTCTCTTGTAGATGAGGACATTCGTGCAGGAGGGGAATATCACTCTCCCGGTCCTATGGAGACCACATACCAAATTTTAGCCTGAGTAGTTGTTGGTAGTAAAAACAATTACTATGGGAGCAGCCATGAAAAACCACACCCATTACTACCCAGTCTAAACGAAACATTCGCAAGGACGTACAGTGAGGTGCACTAATCATTTCCTGAAGTTTCGCAAATAGCCCTCCAGTGGTTTGGAAGGAGTTTCTTCACATAGACACAAATGAATTGTAAAATATGGTATTTCTATAATTACCATTGACTCCTTCCAAAAGGCTGACAAGCCTGATTATGCTATACCAGTAACCAAAACTACACCACAATAAGCTGACTTACTTCTCTTTCACATTCTTCTTGGTAAGGGGATCTTCTAGTAGAATCCACGGCTTCCTCTGAGACACAGGTTCACTGGCATCTCCACCTGCAGCGTGAGTGTGATGCATCACCATGGCAACACATGACCAGTCAATCGCTCACTGTCTCACCACACACCATGCTCACACACCACCTGTGTACGTATGCACACATTATCTCTCTCTCTCTCTCTCTCTCTCTAGGAGCCTGTGACCACTCCACATAAAGCAGAAATATATAAAGACCACACCTTACCAACAAGTATAGTCCAGAAACAGACATGTTATTTGGCTCAGTGTAATTTTTCAATTACATAAAAGTACATACATTTTGAGCCTTTTAACATTTGGGTTGCTCAAAATTTCGTTTGACAAATGATATACTAATCTCTCATGTCTAATGCCATTTCACTTTCATGACTTTATCCTATCTGACATGTTAGTAACTGCAAGAAAACAATGTCCTAAATTTTTTGCACAACCTCCCCCACTCCTCTCTCCATCTATACTATGAAGTGCGAATAGTCTGTCTGTCTGTTTAGTTTGCCTGTTCGTCTGTCTGTCTGCCTGCCTGCCTGTCTGTCTGGGTATCCTCAATTCACTCTTGAAGTTAGACCAAGGAACCCATATATGTTTAGAATCAGTGTCACCAGGGGAACGTCATGAGCATGTCTATATGGCCACACCCCTTACTATACTCAAAATAAAGCCAACCATGGTACTTTTGCCAGAACAAATGGATCTAGACCCACAAACCCATATATATTTAGAATCAGTGTCACAAGGAGAATGTCACTAGCATATTTACATAGTTGCACCCCTTTCGTATTCAAAAGAGTAAAAAATAGTTCTTCTGCCAGAAAAAAAAAAAAAAAAAAAAAAAAAAAAAAAAAAAAAAAAAAAAAAAAAAAAAAAGAAGGAAAGGAGCTACAGGCCTAACACTTAGGCATACAGACACAACCTGACTGTGCAGATAACATGGGTGGGTCTTGTCAATGTCATCAGGGGAATCTTATAAGTATATCTAAACTGACACACCCCTTTCTGTATGTTTTTAAAAAGCCAAACATGGTACTTTTGCCAGAAAAAAGAATGGAGCTAGATCCACATATATTTAGAATCAGTGTCACGAGGGGAATGTCATAAACATATCCATATGGCCACACCCCTTTCTATATTAAAAATAAGCCAAAAATGGTACTTTTGTCAGAAAAAGAATAGAGTTACAGGCCTAAAACATTGTCATGCAGAGATAACTTGACGCTGCAAATAACATGGGGTGGGTTCCATCTGGCCACACCTCTTACTCTTTGTGTGTAAGGCTAAAAATGTCAAAACTGGTACCTCTAAAAAATCTTTGACCTAATCACAAGTTTTAAAAGTTTACAACATGTATCTTCAAAGCAGACACTTTTCTGACTACAGCTCACAAAAGGTGGGCTGAAAATCCACCTGAAGAGTGGGTTTTTCGCTAGTCCCCTAAAACATTGATTTAGAAATGCTAAGTGATTTGTTTAAAAGTATAGTAATTATAAAAATCAAACTTTTAATACACCACAACTTATAATGTTCTATATTTACTCTCGCTGTAGTAGAGCACGTTCCTGCAGTAGACCCAAGCTATCTCAAAGAACAGGAAGACAGAGATGTAGAAGCAAGCGATGGCCACTGATCTGGGGGGCTCAAACGACTGCAGGTTGTGGCCATACCCAGATATCTTCTCCAGGCCCTGCCACCGTGTGTTGGCTGGTCTGCAAATGTGCAGTTGGTATGGTGATCAGTAAACAAAAACATCACTTACAACAAACTAACAGATGTGGCCCAATTTGTTTGTTATGCAAGACTTCTCTCCAGCTGCATTTGTCTGCCGTCATCATGAACAGCTGGTAGAGTCGCTCCCAGCCTCGCCCTCCAGCATAAGCGTGCTCTATTTAAAGACATTGTCACAAAAGAACATGATTTAAATTAGGTCATGAATTAGGGGTTGAGGTCTTAATCACAACAGATAATTAATAGAGGGTGTGTTCATGATTTAAAGTTCCTACACAACCTTACTCTTGTATTGAAGCTGAATAATTCATTGGTGTGCTCTATTTTGTAGTACACAGAACTCTAGCAAGATACCCAAAGTGTTGATGCACAAAAATAGTGGGAAAACTCTTTTAAGAGATCATAAAGGCCTCCGGTTGTGTGTAGTAGAATGTCTATTTATAAATGTTAAAAAAAGATGTTCCAATGCAAGCAATTACTCTAATGCATCGCAAGCCATTCGGCTAAAGGAAACAACAAGGGGACAGTGTACAGTCACATCCAAGGCCAGCATTGGCACTATCTTGGGCAAGCTGGAATAGACTGCAGGCAACAACTTGGGCCAGTTAAGGAAAGATTCACATTAGCCTAAGGTCCTGGGCAAGCTAGGGCAACAGTCTACAACCACCTACAGCAGCAATAGCAAGAGTTTCACAATCGGAACATAATGAGATGAAGAGGATTTTCATATATAGTCCATTTCTGTGGTAAGTACTCAGTTTATTGTCCGAAATAACATTTAGAACATCGCTCTACATAATAAAATAAAGCATTCATACATTAAATCCCCCTCCTTCCCCCCTCCCCCCCTTGGGGGTAGGAGTTACCTGTGCCGAGCAGCAGTGCCTGGGTAGTGAGGGTGGTGTAATAGCAGGCAGCCAGCTCCAGCCACTGACAGAGATGGCTGGTCTTCAGGACCACACTCTGCCCATTGCTGCATTTGATAGGACGTTCTATGGTCACCTCCGGGGACTCAGCCAACAATGGGATCACTTCCACGACTGAAATAAAAGGAAACAGGAGAGAGAGAGAAAAAAATTGAATTTAAAATGTTTAAAAATTGTTCCCAATAGCAACTAAAAAACAACAACAATCAAATGCAACATGGTTGATCTTTCCAAAAGCCATGTTTTAGATTCCTTCAAAATTACATAATCTTGTTTCAAATAAGCAGTCGGCATTAGAAGTACTATACCTCACACCCACATAAATTATTAAAACAATTAACTTGATTGTTACATGTGATACACTCATTAATGATTACAGTAAACACATTAGTGTACTCGTAACAAACATTAACGTACTCATAACAACACTTTATGATTTATTCATTACATAATCATTAGAGAACATTACACATTTTCTGACTGTAACTTTAGATCTGAGGTTTTGTCAACCGTTCCATTATGCAAAACAATAACTACACTACAATGTAAAAATCACCTTCAAGGATCTATTGTTCAATTGTTCAGTCTCTAGACGACACATTTAATCTAATGTTCCTTGGTTCACTATAAATGCATTTAGCATCAGAATACATCAACAAATGCTCTAGTAAATATTCACAACTAATTGGTTTTTCAATTCAGCGAAATGAAATGGACTGGTGAAAGATGGTAAGGAGTAGTCAGTTGTAACCACTAGTGCGGCACACATGCACCATGACATAAGCACACACAGTGAGAGTGCACTAGTTAAAATATTTTGAGTGTCAACCTCTTCACACTATATATTCGTATACTTAATTCACTATGAAAAATCTAAAAATAAAACACCAATGTCTGTCTATCTGTCTGTCCATCTGTCTGTCTGTCCGTCTGCCTATCTGTCTGTCTGTCAGGGAACTCCTCCCAGGAACATGGACCAATTATGATACAACTTTGCATGAATATTCCCTATGGCTCCGGAGTGTACTAGAAAGATTATTATTTGAAAATTTCGAAAGAAACAACCAAAAATGGCACACCTGGTAAATTGTTATAAAATTGGAATGACAGTGTATGTCCCAAGTAACTCCGCCATCCACAGCTACTCTGACAAGTGTGTCTGGGGTTGACTGGAGTATCTGGGGACATCCTGGACCACCCTGGTTGCTTGACAAATCATATGTCAAAATCCATCTAGAATTGTGATCTGTAGAATTTGCGGACACACATGGACACATTTTCATCTTCAATACTTCTAACATAGGAAGAGGTTGGAATTTAGATGATGACTACTAAATGGATCAAGGAATGCACACTCTTCCCCCCCCCCCCTCTTCCTTCCTTCCACCTCGTCAGAATCATTTATTATATATTAACTATTGCATGGAACGCTATTTCCAAATATATTGATGCACTCAACCATGCCTACATACCTACACATGGTATCAGAACAGAGTCCTTGTACTATCACATTCCCCTTCCAATTATCTCTTCACCCCATTCCCACTCATTCCCACTACCACCCACTCACCCATGCCCCACATAACACCCATTTCTTCCTTCTCCTTCTCCTCAACAACCCTCTGTGCTCTCATCTCAGCCATCCTCTTCTCCAAT
The DNA here is from genome assembly GCA_963969325.1 of Lycopodina hypogea. NCBI lineage: Eukaryota > Metazoa > Porifera > Demospongiae > Poecilosclerida > Cladorhizidae > Lycopodina > Lycopodina hypogea. The sequence continues at coordinate 2,955,345 of OZ017793.1, read as the reverse complement.
GCCTCCTTGCACTCCACAATCTCCCAGATCTCGTCTCTGGACGCTTCCTCCACTTCCTCTTGGCCACTGCCACCTGTCTGGGAGAGAGAAGGAGTGAGAGGACTCCATCTAACATGAACACACACACACACACTGAGTGGTATCTATCTGATCAAGCCAGGACAATAACGTAGGAAAGCCCAACCAATCACAATGGAGGTCATGACTCATGAGAGAAAAGGAAAATAACTAAATGGAGAAAAATTTTATTTCAAATAATAAAATTAACATTTCACTTATCTTATCTCGTTCCTAAGATAATACTGAACTGAAATCTCAAAAGTGTTGTATAGAGAAACGAACGAACATACAGACCAACTAAATATGCACCATCAGCATTAGGTTGCGAAATAACCTGTGTTACATATGATACCATGGCTATTGGATGAGTACTTGAGTTTATCAACAGTTTATTGCTCGTACTATATACCTGGTGCCTTCCTACTGTAGATAGCAATTAAAATACTCGTTTACAAATAAAAATTCTATATTTACAATCACATCCTTTTTATAGCCTCTACCTGGTACTGCTCATCAAAGGTCATTCAGTAAAGATTTATAATTCAGTTATGAAACAGTTCTTATAATGTAACACAGAAAGTGATTATTACACAGAACAAATAAATCAAACCTACCTCAAGCAGAAATAGCCTCGAGCTACCACCAAATTTCACCATCTGACCCACACGAAGCCGATAGTAACACCTCATCTGGATCTTAGTCTTGCTGATGAATGTACCATGTGTACTACCCAGGTCATAAACATAAAACCCCTCTTCCAAGGGATTAACAGAAACTGAAGATGTACACACACGACCTGACTGACTACAATTCTCTTCCAAATCCTCCTCTTCTGACTTCTGGTTAGATTTGTGTGGAGGTCTATACTGGAGCACTGCGTGGTGTCTTGATATTGAAGGATGCTCCAGCTGCACGTCGCAGGTTGGCAGTCTACCAAACACATGGTTGGGCTTTCTAGAAATTGGGATATCGCAAACTACTGTACCATTTTTGATTACAGTTAGATGGTAGGATTGTGGAGGCTTTGAGCTCCAGTGCGGTTCATTGTAGCTCAGAGTAGGGAGAACCAGGGCTTTATGGTTATTATCCTCTGCCACAACTGGCTTAGAGGTGCAAGTGTGTGTGCAATGGGAAGATGTTCAGTGGATAAATAATCAAGCTAGATAAAAGTTCTGTGGCGTGCCCTTACCTTCACTTCCTCCGCTTTATCTTCACCTTTATCTGCACTGGAAGTTTTTCCAGAAACCACTTCCATAGGTATTTTTTTCTTTCTAGTTGGAACCAAGGTGGGTACCTTAAAAAAGTCATCCCCTTCAGCTTCTGGGCTTTTCTTATCTTCCTTAGACTTGGCCAGTGGAACACTCATCTCGGTTTAATACCTCAGGTTTAATAAGACTGCAGTACAAAGCAAAACTGGATTTTTCCCAAACCGAGCACACCAAGGGGCATTTGCAATACTCAGCCCCTCCCATTCCAGAGGAATCACCCAAAACTTCTCGAACTTCTGATGAACGAAAAAAAGAAAAAGGTGGTTTGCTCCTCTTTTGGGTGGTTGGGAGGGATGTTTGTGGGGTTTATATCCGAAATCTCTGGGAAGATTTCAAACTCCAGAATTTTATAATAAATGTCTATGGACAAGGTATTGTGCTTTGCTCAGGACCTTTTGGAGTTCTGGGTGGTCAATGCTTCATGGAACTATTCAGAACTATTCACTGAGTAGCAACAAATTGGAAAATCTGTGCAGTAGTTATGTCAATATTCCATTGGATGTGGCCTCATTAAGCACACTTAAGATTTTCAATTTTATAATAAGTATGCCCTACACAATGAGCCTTATAATACTCAGACTCCTATTATCACCTAAAATGTTAGAGTTGTGGAAGGTGGAAGTTTCAAATATTAAAAATAAATAAATAAAAAGGAAAAATACAAGAAAAAATGAGCTACCAACATCAATTTCAGAGTCCTACCCTGTTATGGGCACAAACTCTGAGTCCTACCCTGTTATGGGCACAAACTCTAAGTCCCAACCAACTACCTACATAAATCACTCTGAGACCCAATGTTGAAAATAACTGGCAAAATATGTACTTGATGTTTCTAAATTACAAAAGTTTGGTTGTAGTTTTGGTTGCCCAAGCTGCAGTTCACCAAATGGTGATAACCCTATAATCTGATTTTGAGGTGGGAAGGGGGGGGGGGGGGGGGGGGGGTGGGGGTTTGACTATAAGTCCAATATAGAGTTGGGGTGGACTACAATTTTTTAAAAATCTTATTGAATCCAGCTTATTATATTCCTTTGTTTATTGGCCCTCCCACCCCATAGTTGTCAAAAACCAAGACTAAGGGTTCCATGGGAGATGTCACTGGGGATTTGAAATCTGGACCTCAGACTTAGTTCTAGCTCCTTGACATTCAGGTACACTGTACTAAACCTTAAACCTAATTAATTACATTCAAGAAATTTAACTCCTTCAAACAATGGAGTGATCTCCACGAAATTTTAAGGGGTTGGTTTATGGCACCTCACTACACATCTTCTTGAAACTGAAAGTTTCATTCATATCAGGTGACTATGGGTATAGTTACGTCAACTGGTTTGGTTTGGTGACATACTAACAAATGACCAAGTTCAATAATTTTTGCATGTGATCTCCACATGGCAGGAAGAATGTTATTATCATGTGGGTGTGGCTATAGGTGTGGTTTTACCTGTGGCACACAGGTCTAGGAACACTAGGAATGTAGGGAACCATGCATCTACATTTTTTTTTTTTTTTGGTGTCAAAAAAGGATTTTTAACAAATTGTTTACTGATTGGAAGCAGCAACTTGTTGTTAGGGCTAAGTGGTTACAACATAGTGCTTTTACTGTATGGAAACCCCATAGTTAAAACGAAGTACTTTTTACTGTATAGAAAGAAAAAAAGTTATAAATCTTACCACAACTTTAACCTCATCTTAGTGTTCTAAACAATTATTTTTCTAGTCTAAAACTTTGTTTTAATAAATGTTATAGTAATTATTTGCCACAGGTCTTAGTGTGGACTGCTCTTGTTTTATTAGCCTCACCCACTGACTCAGTGAGAATTGTTTTCACTGCCAGAATAGTGACTGTTACTTTCACAGAAGTGTTTATTAATTGTGTCATTTTTGTTTGATCAATAAGGTTAGTGTCTTACATTATGCAATCAGAACAAGTTTATTACTGCAAAATTGAGAGTAGTCTGTCTGCTTGCTTATCCTCCATTCATGCTTGAACACCCACAAACCCATATATATATATATATATATATATTTAAAATCAGTGTCATATGGGTACCTTTTAAGTACGTTAAACCCATTTAATTTAATGGCATTACTTATGTCTAAAGTATGTTTACTAGCTCTGTGTGTAGTCACTTATAATTTTTTGTTATGTGTTGTCATTCTTGAATATTTGATATTTTTGATGGGGCTCAACCAACCAGGAGTCATTATTTAAAGAAGCTCCTGAGTGGGAGAGCCAAATTTTCTTAATGTGCATTTGAATAATATAGTTTAAAACCTATTCAACTTAAGGGTAGCTTAAAATCTACCTATCAGTTACGTTAATCTCTGGTGGCAGCATAAACTAGGAGACAGAGGCTTAGAACCCTCTTGACCCCCACAATGATTTCTTATGATTCTGTTACATGTTAAGATTGGTACCACCCATTGTTTGATTGTTGTAACTGGTTGCTATGCTGACATTATTATATGTTTAGGACAAACATCACTCTTCATCCTATTGTATATGTATGGCTGTATGATTATCATAATGAGGTTGAAAAAGTATAATTTTTTTTTACTTATGCTAAGTTCTTAAGTAATACCACATCATCCAGCCACATATAAAACACTGATGTGGATTGTTCACTTTACACACAAGACAGAATTGAGAATAAATGCCAAAAAAAAACTTTTCGTCCCTTATCATAAAAAGTGTAGTGATTCACTGCTTCCCCCTCTCACCTCTCTCAAATTTTTGGTATTCAATTTTTTGTATATTAAAGGTCTCCTCCATATATACACTCACTGTTTTGCTAAGAACCATCAAATTGTACATATAAGCATGTGTCAATTGATAATTAAAGCTGCATGGGCAATTGACACACCCAGGTTCCTGTTTTAAGGGCATGGCACAGTTGTCACCAAATGGAGAAGAGTCTGAGAATGGTGAGCACATGCACAGACACAGCCATTTTTAGCAAGCCCCATCATTGAAGAGTTTTGTCAACTGCGAATAGTGCCAGAACACAGAATATTTAACCACACCCACTGCTTGCATGATAAATCAGCACCTGGCGGTAGTGTGGAGGCAAGTGATCTGGATAAAGGGTGGACCATCATTCACTTGGTTGTTCCATGCTTTGGATGCAATAAACTCGTCAGAGATGAGGCTTGCTCTGCGTTGGTATAATGATTGACAGGACTTGAGTCGCTGATTGTTGGTGATTGTGGCAGTGTGTGAGACTCACTGTTGGAGCATATGGTGGTCTGAGTTCTTGTTTGCTTATATAGTGAGTTTTAAAATTTGTGAGTCACAGTACATTTTGTGCAGTGCAATTCCTGCCAGGATAGGGAGGAATGTTGTCTCAGTCATTCGCATACAGTCTGTAACAATACATATCATGCAATGACTGTTTTCTATGAGCATGGAGGTAATGGTGTTAGCACTCATCGTGTATGTTGGAGTCATTTTTTTACACAGCTAGTGAGGTGGATGAACGTGTGACAAGTTTGTCTGCTTGAGTGGCTGAAGTCAATGAACACTGACATAGTCTCCCATCGCTCATGTCACCTATCGTTGAGTGCTCTAGTAAATTTTTCTCCTCGCTAATTCGCCTCATCATTGGAAGTGGCACTGGTAATCTGATTGTACAGTTGTTAGTAATTATTGTCACATGTTCAATGTATTCAAAGCATGGAATATCTGTGTTACTGATGGTTCACTCTCCAAACGGCCCACCTGAGCTCCATCAAGCTCATCGTAGCAGCCTGGTGCTGATTTACCATGCATTCACTTCAATAATAGGGGGACAAGTAATCAGCATCCCTTTTGCATCCCCTTGAAACTGCAACAGCTAGCTAATGATTTCACCAGTTAATTAACCCCCACCCTCACCTGAACATTCTCCTTTTCTCAGGGTGGGCGACTTCTTTTGTCATAGGTACAGGGATTATTCTGCTTCAACTAAATGTAGAATGCATGTCCAAAAAAAAAGTGAGATCATTTTACATCTGGCAGCAGAGAATGAAGTAATTGAACTTTTACCTTTCTCCAAGAGACACATGCCACAATACCTGATGTGTTCCAAGTACCTGGTTACAATCTCGTTGTATAGCAAGCTTTGTCATCAACTCGGATACATGGCACAACATTGTAGCCTTGACATCTGAAGATGGGAATGAGTGGGTTACTAAGTAAGTGGGAGGGTGTTATTATCGCAAAACGTACAAAGTGCCACGAGTATATCTCATTGCTGACTCCCTGCCATGTCACTCACCGAGGTGTATTTATACAGGTGACTTCAACTGCCACAGAATCACTTAGGAATATAAAACCACCTGACCAATCCCTATGGTGTCCCTTTTGAAGACTGGGCCTCTGCAACTGACTTTGCCCTTCTCTACTTTCTGAAATAATTGACCTGGCTTTCATGAATATCAGAGTTCATGTCATCCATTGCCGAGTCCTTAAGCCTTTCCTGAAATCTCAACACTGACCTTCCATCATTGAGTCTTCCACATCCATCAAATCTGAACGACACCCCTGGTCAAAAGATTAAACTTTTGGAAGGTACATTGGATTAAGTTCACAGAGCTCCTGAATACTGAAGCCAAGTAGCTCCACAGTCCTGCTTCTGACCCAAACACAGCATAGAGCGCTTGATGCTCCAGAGTCCTCACCACCGCGAAAATGGTATCATGCCAGCCCTGTTAATCTTTCATTTTTGCTTTTATCACACATTTAAAAAAAAAATGGGGTGGATAAGTAGTTGACATTTCACCAATATCTTGCACAAAGTTTTGTTTCTCCTGCATATATTATTTGCCTAATTTTGTTCCCATCCCATACCACACTACACCACATCAGATCGCACCATGTTATATTATAGTAAGATCATTTTTGGGGTGATTTTGATTTTCCCTTTACTCTTTCTTTTTCAGATGACTCTTAATTATGATAGACTGTCAAATAAGTTTATGCTTGGCTGATACATTGCTGGACTCAAACCATGGAGTCTTTGATTTTCATCTATTCAAACCATGGCAGTGCTAGGTGGCTTTTGATTTATATACTCTCCGCCTTGACATGGCGGCCACCATTGGAGAGGTCGAGTTGTTTTTTTTTATTGTGGGGCTATCACACCTTGGTAAAGAAGTAACAAAAGTCAAAAGAGGATTGAGGATTCACTCTTTCTTCTTTCTATTGTACCAAAGTGTGCATCATATCATATGCTAGAGGTTGGTAAGTTCCCCAACACTTCCTCAGCTTCCCACCACTGGTCTCAGGCTCTCATTGCCTGAAGACCCCACCACCAATTGCTATAAGCATAGCTTAGTCACATTGTAGACCTTCTGTGTAAACCTGGTTGTGGGTTTTACAAGAGAGGGACACAAAAGCAGATATTGTTGGGCCGTATCACCCGGGATAGAGCAATGTAGTGATAAACATGCATGAACATTGGATCACAGAGGTCAACTCCGATTGGCACAATACTTTTCCTGACTTTTATTGATTGTGATCGCAAATGCAAGTTGAACTGGGAATTGGTGCCATTGCCAGTGAAAGGGGAAAGTCTCCTCAGTGGGTAATAGTGTGATCTTGGGTAGAAGTGCACAGCGCTCAGTTCCTGCAACTCGAACCTGGAGCAGGCAGCCATTAATGTTTCAGTCAACAATGAGCTGTCTTCCATTGCACAATACACCTGCCTAGTTAAAGTTGTGCAGGAATACCACTGGTATTGAGCACATCATTGTCAGAATATGGGATGGTAGACATGCACTGTTGAATTGGTTAAGATACTCAACAGGAAGGACCAATGTGTCACCGTTATTTCCTTTTACGGAGTCAGTGCTGAGCAGTGTGTGCTCTTGACCGGGAGAGGGAGATATCACTGACTCATTAATTTTATGAACTGTTGAGTTGAGTAGTGCCTAAATAGCTTGTCTGACATCCACTGAAAATCAGCAGCATTCATGGCATGGTCAGGAAAGACCTAGTCAATCAGAGCAGGAAGAAAGGGAGGAAGGCAGAGTTCACATGGCAGTTGAATCATGTTGTCATCATGATGATGCAGCTTCCCATCCCCTAAATGGAGAACAATGCACCATAATGTGCAGTTTCTGGTGTTTCTCTGTTTTGCCGCAGGCACATGTTTTCGTGCAGATGGAAGATGTGAAAATGGTACCTGAACAGAGAACACTGTGCACATGCATAGACTATTTTCACATATTAGCCGTGTTTCATGAACAGGAACATTTGCCAGAAATCTCTGCTGAGAACAATCAATTTGGCATTGAAAAAGAGGTTGCATTTTATCAGATCACTCGCTGTTTTGTCAAGAGCCTTGAGAAGGTGTCGATAAGCCATAGAAGATTCATTACAAATGATGATCTTTGTGCGATGAATAACTTCTGCAAGAACACTTTGATCCATGATGCTGCAGATGCTTGTGGTGTCGGTTTGTAGTGGTGCCTTAAACTGGAAGTGGAAAGTGTGGCCACCAGTGAGCAGAGTGGCAGCAATGCCACTGCTTACCACTGCAAGTGCAATTTGCCCTTATGCAGCACTGCTGCCAAGAGCAAATTGAAACAAAATGTCTTATCTGTGCCATCTGTGACATCAACAAAAGCCAAGAAATTAGGGAGTGCTGCACAGCATAAAGTACAACCTTGACCATGGTGAGCTGTGAGCCAAGCATCATTCCCATCTACTCATCAGCCTTTTCTTGCTCAACCTCAGCATCTGAAAGATCTTCTGCAAGTCACATGGCAGCTTACCTACCCCTATGTGAGCATCTAGCTGGCTAATGCGGTTCCTCCTTACCGTTTCAATTAAAGGAAGGCTGAAGATGTGCATTTGCCTACCAACAGATTCCAAACGTTCATTGTCAATAGGAATTATTGCATGCAGTTCAGCATTAATTTATTCTGCTCCAGCCCTTACTTTTACCCAGAGGATGAAATCGTCCCCCATTTGTGAATAGTGGTGTTCAAACAAACAAAGCAGAAGGCTCAGCAGGGTTATAAAAAAAAAGCAAGAGAGACATAAAAATTTCCAGGTGGCAAGTAGCCTGGAAGGTGTCGTACTGAATACCATCCACCATCTGCACATCTTACCATGAGGCTTTGGCCTGGGATTGCTCATGGTGCAATAGAATAAAGAAGAAATACATTTCACCTGCAGAAGGGTGGACTAAATGCACCCGGCTCAGTGTTGTTACTTTTGTATTCTGCTGCCGAGTTTTCCAATGTTTGGCCTAAGCATTTCTCGCAAAATGTTCTGGGAAATCAGAGTAGAGATAGTACTTGGTGTCACCAGGATGATCTATGTTGTATCTAAACCAAGCAGTGAGCTGTGTTTCGGGAGCGGGTCTTGCAGCAACCTGGCTTGCCTGACCTTGACCAAAGTACACCCGCTGGCCATCTTCAAGTTAAACAGGAAGGGCTATGATGGGAGTGACCAATCGTTCATGGGGGAATTAAACAAATACTGGCAAGTTTCACTTGCCCCGTTACTCCTGAGGTCTTGGTACTTGCTGATCTCATTACAAGTCTGGAGAAGGACTTGGTTCAGTGGGGCATTACTAAATTTGTGCATTCACTACCTTTATAGATATACTCGAAGAGATTCTTGCAGGCTCTAACAGAAATACAGGCTTCAACGTTAATGTGGATTTGTACATCATTGGGAAGTATGGGTTGTAGGGCACTATTATCTTGTCAGCAGTTTGCCCACATACCACCTCTTGCCTCCACCCCCCCCCCCCCCCCCCCACAAGAGGAGCATGCCTGCATTATCTTGGCGCAATTTCATTGTCCTCCCATGAGGTTTATTCAGAAAAGGTATTTGGGAATTGCTTTTTACATTTACCATCCTTTTGGCATGTAGCATTACACATGTGCACCATGCAGCACAACACAATATGCTACAGTTCTTCATCAGCAGGGATTTCGACATGAACCGCTTTATCAATGTCATCAACTGTTTGCACTCTGTTATTGTGGTTGACAATGAGAAGATAAGCATGTGGCATTCCATGCTTTTAAAATTCAATGATTTGCATGTGGGACAACAACCTTCCAATAATGCCGTCATGCAAAATTCATGCAACAGCTGCTTCAATTGACCTCTGAACACTCTAGCCTCAATATCTGGCTGATATGCAGCAGTCTGACCGAGGAACAACACTTCATTGATATTTCATCATGCAAGTTTGAAAGTAAAGGTAACAATGTAGTCAGGTTTGCCAAACTTATGAAGAGTAGCCATTACATCTTGATAGTGGCAATGGATGCCCTATAGACTGCCCATGAATGTAGTGGATATAATGACCCTTTGCCAATGTTTTGATCATGGTCAGCAGCAGCTACCGCATCGACAACATTTCAGTACTGGTCAGCACAAACATCACGCTGATTGGCGGCCAGATACAGCTGGTGCATGTGTTCCACTTTCACAAATTCCATGCACACGTACTCCAGAGAGAGTTGACATCCCCGCAGAAAGGTGTCCCTCTCAGTGTCACGCTGATGCAGGTAAAAGGCGTAGAAATAATGCACAGACATGGGCCTTCTGGTAAATAGCTTCAAGCTCAACATCCACCCATTAATTCTGTAGGGAAAAACTATAAATAGTGAAGAGCATTGAAAGAGCATTGGTTGTCATGATTTGACTGTAATTCCCTACCATGCAATCAGAGTCACATCACGTGCTTCCGGCTCATCATCCATCAGAATGGCAACCTCGTGTAGCATCTGTGGGCAATTATACCTATGTTCACGCTCACCTGCATGTCACATGTTAACAGTAATGACCAAATGTGCCTGGTCAACTTGCTCTGAAGGAATTTTAAGAGCGAGGAAGAAATCGTGAATGTAGGTGTTGCACATCCTTAATGAAGTCTACCGAAAGCATAAAAGCAGAGTCAACATCTCACTTTCCATGTCGGAAGTACCTGCAGGAAGGTGCTGCCAGTCCATTTGAGCCTGGGCTTCCTTCTCTTTATGTTGGGGGTCATATACATACAACTGTGCAAACTGAGATGCACCCAGTAATCTAGTCAGTCAAGTCCTCTTCTTGTGTTGTGCTCATACATCACCTGGCTGGCACAACATGGGGAGATGCAACTGATACAATGTGCATCTCAATGCGGCCCTCGTCCTCTCTACTGCTGAGTGCTGAGCTCCAATCTGCTGCAGAAACACACATGTCAAGAAACTGGACACAACTCTGAACACCTTGTTGCGTACAGTCTACTACCTACCCATTCTATCTGGCATCGCTTCCCCTGCTCTTTGACGAGATGCAGCTGTTTTGGCCCTGTATAGGAAAGCAGAGGAGAATAAAGACTATCTCCTCCACCACATTATTGCTAGGCCATGCTGAAGAGTTCGCTCGAAGTCAAAAGCCTGTTTGTGGAGCAAGCCAACCAGTTCCTAACCACCATCCCAATGGACATCTCCAAACACCTGTGGTTCAGGAGATGGTGGAGGGAAGAGTGGCAGAATGCCAACCATTGCCAGTTACGCTTGCTTCATGGAGGAACAGGATAGCAGTGAATACTTTACAACCAACTGAGAAGCAGAGTCAGACATTTCGCCTAGATGATGCAAGAATTGGGACTAAGAGACAGTGCAGCCTGTGATTTTGGACATCCGACACAGACAATGGGCCATATCATCTATGACTTCCCACTCTACCTACCACCCAACCCGAACCTGGGCTGATCACACTGGATGAGGACACTCAAGCATGGCTGATGTCCACCCAGCTACATATTTAAGGAGGGGTGCACAATAAGGAAGTAGAAGCAAGAGAATCAGTCCAAGAAGGGTATTGAAAACAGCAAACAGAAATACAACTCAAAGGTAGTAGTGTGGTTAGTAAACTTTGATAAGACTTATTCTGGATATAGCTAGCAAAAGCAACAAAAGTAACTATTTCAGACTGGCAAATGAACAGCCATATTGCAAAGCCCAAGAGTAAAAATAGGTTGTCCTGCTTCTCTGGACACAGAATTTGTTTGGAAGGAAAAGAAAATTTTAAGAAATAAAAATATTTGGGTATTTACTTTCTGATATACATGATTTCATGGGTGAATAAGTGTTTATGTATTGGTGGCACAAATACAAGTTTATTCTCTGAGAATAATGGTTACAGAATACGAATCAACTAAGGAAAAAAAGAATAGGAGGGACCTTGGTTTTGCATGCCAAATGAGGAATTATTTGGCACAGAAAAGAGGGGAGGGGGGAATGGGATCATAATAGGACAAACCAGTTTTCATTTGACAACCCTTTGTGGCTGCATCAAGAGTTACTACCCCACCTCATCTCCACACAACCATCAATAGATCCTGTAATGAAAAAACACAAAAGGTTGTGTACCTTGACATTCTTAATCCTTATTGAATTATGGTTGAGTTTTGGAAAATTGAGAATCAAAAACAAAGTAGATGGACATTCCAACCTTGCAGGCAAAGCTGCAAATGGTCCTCTAGTATCGATAAAGAGTACTTTGTCATGAGCCCAATCAACTAAAGAGTAACATTAGAACTGTAGTCATGACATTATATAATACACTTCAAGTATTTTATATCATGTCATGACAATAATGGGTATAACCCAGTAAATTATTACTCAACTTACACCACAAATTAATATGCAATCACTACAGAAGCAAAACCACCAAGTTTAGTAGGGAGATCATATTTCATATTATAGTATTGATATGGTGTAGTGGAATTGTAATACTCTCATGCACCTATGTTTATACTCACTCCATGCATGAAATTTGCTACTCCACCAGCTGCTTTATTTTGGGGAGGAGCTGCTTCAGACCACTAAGAATATAATCAGTTGGCGTCAGGTTGTATTTAATACATCTGTGTGCTAAGAGTGGACCAACTAGGTCCATTCCTATTTGACACCAGGACTGATATACCACAGGAATAGGGTTGAGAGAACCTGGAGCTTTTTGTCAACTTCTTATTACTACGCTCACAGTTTTATATGTTTTTTACCTGAGAAATCAGGATAAATAAATGGTTAAGACAATAATATTTACTTCAACATTACACACAATAGAATTCACTCACATATGCAACAATATCCTTGTATAAGTGAGGCCAATAGCATTTCTTGGATATTTGATATTGATTCAATCTATAACAAGTGGTTATCAACACAGAACACTGGAAATAACCCTTCCTGCTTGCCTCTCTATAACCAACCTTCCTTTAAGTTTAAATATCACAATTTATTCTGGTCAAACAAATGACTCAGAAAAAGCCATGTTACAAGCATATATATCAAGTAAATTAAGTGTATACATGTAGAAGACCCTAATTAACACACCAAGTTGCTTACACATATTGGAAAATAATGAGCAGACTCCTTGAAGTCAAACTCGGATGGGTTTAGTTTCCCTTGCCCAAATACTCAAAGTCTACAAAAAAAAACTCTAGGTATTGAAGAAGCTGTCAAAATGACTTTTAACAGAGTGAAGACATTGCATGTAGATAGAATCATTACACTTTACACAGTATTGTAGTAAAGCTAGTTGCTTATATTTTTTCAGCTGGTTGCCAAGAAATTCAACAAGAACTTAACACCTGAGATTCTTGCACATACAATTTTGTGTGTAACCACACTCTCGACTGATTTAAAATTCCAATAGCTTGTTTCCCCCAACATAATTTTCAGTCATTCCAGGTGATTGAATATAACTATGTCAGATAAACCATCAGATTATTTCCAAAAATAATTTACTAACTCAATCTTATCATTAGCTAGTTTTCTCCTGATGGTTGTGCAAATTCATAAAGTAAATAGCTAAATTGCTATCTGAATATTAGACTTAACATATACAGCAATAAGGCAATATACTAGAGAAAAAGTTGGATTTGTCCAAATTTGATGACTGCATATAGCTCCAGAGTATTGCACCTGGTAATACAAGTTGATACAATAACTGGTTATTGCTATACTTTATGTTCCAGTCCCATTGAAGCTCAATAATGCACTACTAATTAGCTTGTCAGGGAGTTAAAGAAACATTAGTTTCTCATGAGAAATTCACTCAGCTACAACCCAGAGTACCAAATCAAAAATACTAACAACTTAGCTAAGACAATCTAGTTGTCATGAGTTTTTATTTTAAAAAAACAAAACAACTTACTTTTTAAAAAAATTTGACTCTATTAAAATTCATTAATGTTTCAAACAATTACAACAAAATTGGCATTAAAAATCCATTCCAATAAATCTGTTTCAGAATAATCTCATGTTAGCACCGATCCAGGTATCAATTGGAAATCCCCTGCAACAAGTATTAAAATTAAAATGGCCTAACTAGGACTTTTACAGTTAATAATAAATTCTATTTTAGCACCCAGTAAGTATGAGAGGCTACCCCAGAACCTTTCCGGTCTCTTACCTCCAAGTGGCTGTCTTGCTGCTGTTTGTACAGTCTGACTCTTCCTCAGCTAACCATGAGAGTAAGTTTTTTCTAAAGTAACTTGGTAGTTAGCTTTAGAAGATTTTAGCAGGAATATTTGTGCTGTTGCAGATTTGGCCCTCCCATCAGACTTCTATTGACTAAGTGGAGCTTGAAACTTGGAGTTATTAGAATTTTAAAGAGTTGTGAATGTCAGACCACCAATATGTGGTGTGGTGTGCTGCATGCCTTGTGTGTTAGTGTATTATCTTAAAATGGCCCTCTCTAATTTTTCAGTTGTTGGAACACCTCCAAGCTTCATGGCTAATGGGGAACCTCAAGACACCATTGTTCACACAAATTTTTTGCAAAATTTAGAGGATACCTTGGTAAATCTTATTCTAAACTGTCGGGTAACTGGGGACCCCACCCCTGTCATTACTTGGTACCAAGGGGATGTTGATGTGACTGCACAAGGAGTTCCAACAAGCAGCGGTTCTTTGGGACTGAATGTAACAGAAGGTTCTGGAGCCTCTAGAGCTGGTATCCCTTACCACTGTCAAGCCACCAACACACTTGGATCAGAGGACACTTTCAGTGCTACCATTAGGAGCAGAGATGCTAATGTCTCCTATGCATGTGAGTGTAATAATAGTATAGAAGGTTCTATTTCTCCTCCCAAGGATGATGATGATAACGAATTTACTAGTAATAGCAGTAATAGTATATCATAAAAACAAGATTTATTGTTGTTGGTATTATTTTCTTATTCATAATTTGTAGGGAATTGCTTCTAATCATGTAGTACCAACTTTGCCTGTGAGGAAACATGTCTTACAAAATCTACTATTTTTTGTAGTTTCTTGTAGTAGAGCTTGCTTCATCATCCTTTAGCCTGCAAGAGTGGGCAGGGATTGGGAATGAAAGAAACAAGACTATGCCTATGATGTGTTACCTCAAAGTAGAGACCCTTTACCAGTTTAGGTCCTTTCCCCCACCCCCCCCCCCCCACCCCCGCCTGATTCCAACTGGTATTCACCATTGCTGTTTCCCACTTCACCCTCCATTTCTCTCCTCATTATGTTGTTAATTAGTCTCTGCAGCCAGTGAAACTGCCCAAGTCTGCACTGCGCAATCATAGGGAGATCAACCCAGTTGCACCACAGTGTGTGCATGTGTGCACACATGGTTGACAGCGTGGCACTCAATGCATGCTCTGCTTAGTATTTCCACTGCCTTAAATTACAATTGCCAAGCAATAGTCTTGAATGTTTTCTATAAGGAAATTAATTGATATTCACTTGCCATACTGTTCCATGGCAATGTGTCATTGAAGGAGCTTATTACTGAATTATATTACATGTCTCCACTTGAGGTTAGTGTCCATCCCTGTAAATGTTTATGTCATGTAACTTACCATCAGATCTGTTTTATGTGTTCGGCTTTACTTGCTGTGTCCAAATAGTCATTATTTCCTTTGCTCTTGAGTCCTATTTGACTAGACATCTAATTTCCCTTGCTGTGCACCTGCAGCATGTGAAGAATGGTGCTATCAGCTCCATAATAAATATTAAAGGCTGTGAAGCAGTTGTTAGAAACTTTCTGTAAGGTTGAACAAGGTTGATAATAGTAGTGGCTTATGCCCTTGGGCAATGCCTAAACCAACAACTAATATCCTCTTGCCACTTGGCACTCTCTATGCTCACTAAGTACCTCATTACTGCATTGAAGGTGATGGGTCAGCCACTGGTAGTGCTGGGCTAGGTTTGTTGCTTGCAAAAAGAAATATTGTTCTTATCATTATTTTTTTCTTTCTGTCCATGTCTGTAGTTTTTGGTGCCGGGTTTCGTGGAAATATCGTCCAAGAGAACGTGCAAGTGGTACTGGGTGGTGCTGTGGCTCTACTGTGCGATGTTCCCAACGCCAACCCTCCCCCAGAAATAGTATGGTTCAATTCAGCAGGAGAAATGATAGAATTTGTAGAAAATGAAGTATTTCTGGAAGAGGATGGTCGATATTTGTTTCTGGCTACTTTGACTGAAGAAAGATTGCAAGATATGTATCGCTGTCAGGTCACGAATGTTAACTTAACTGACACAATTACATCATCCACCTGGTACTCACTTTCTGATGACCTTCCAGCTGGAGAGCCGGTGGTGTACAAAGGAATTGGAGATTTAGTTGGGAGGAGTGGTGATATGCTTGACTTTATATATGTGGCTGGTTACAGGCCAATAGTTTCCAGCAATGTAGGAATAATTATAAGCTGCACATTAGAAGACAGGGGTGGGGTTTTACCTAATATAGGTCTAAGAGTGACTGTTCCTGTACCAGAACCTGTAGGTTCCAAGAATACGCTTATCATCATTTGTAGTGTCGTGTCAATTCCTGATGGATCCATTGGAATGGCTGAAGGCTCTCTTACCATAGTTGGTAAGTGACCTGTAACTGCTAATTTACATACACACAATCCCATCTAAAGAGGGAGCTAAATTTCACAAGCAGTATTTATACTGTGAGCTGTAGTGTTGTAAACCAATAGGAGGGAAGCACCTATTTGTGTGTGTGTTAGAGAAGGTCTCTGCAGATCACTGATTGCTAGCATTGTATACTAGAGTAAGTCCTATCAGTTAAGATGTTCACACATCCATTGTCCATGCAGCAGTGATATGGTACACAGATGCTGTGTGCAATGTGTTCAGTAGTGATCTTATCTCCCTCTCCTCAGACCCTGCTGAAATCACTTCTCCTGTGGAGGGAGCTGCAGAATTGACTGACAGAGAAATACTTGCTGGAAATGCATCGATATCCTACACGTGTGAAGGGGAGGGGTTTCCTGCACCGACCCTTACCTGGTACTTCAATGGTGAACCCATATCCCCGGACAGTGGGGTCATTGTGAACGGAAACCAATTGAGCATCTCTGACCCGACAGTCAACAATTCTGGGATCTACCAATGTTTGTTAACTAATAACTTTGCTATGATTACGACTACAGTGTTCAGATTATGGATACTTGAAGTCCGAGACCCACGTGAGTGAATCAAATATTAAAAAAAAATAACCTGAAGAGACTTCATTGTTATGTCAGGTTTATATACTAAGACTACCCTTTGCCATTACCTTTATATCTCCTCCCTTTTGTAGAAAGACCGGATGTGCGGCCACTCTTTGTCACCAACGCCCTTGCTGTTGAGGATAGACTGGTGGGGTCCCTCCTCGTCAGCCCAATCAATTCAACCAACCTTACCCTCACAGCTGTAGTGGACTCCGACCCTTGTCCTAGTGTGCTGTGGATGTTCAGTGGTACTGATATCTCGGCCAACCATCTGACCTACTCCTTCGACGATCCTTGCTCTCCCAATTCTTCCTCTCCATTTACCTTCACCATAACAATTTCAACCCTCAATGACCAAACCTCTGGGTTTTACTCAGCACTGTTCGACAATGAATTTTCCACTCCAACGACCCTTCCAGATTTCTTTGTAACTGTTCCAGGTATGTATGCATATGAACAATTACCAGATGTATGATTAAATCTTTCAAGCTCTCATTCTGCAATTTTTTTTTTTTTTTTTTTTTTTTTTTTTTTTTTTTTTTCATTTTCAAAACTTTGAAAAAAAATTATATTTTTGAGATAAAGTAATTTTTTATTCATCTTTTTTTAATTAAAAAAAAAAGATTTTAATTTATCATTATTTTTAATTTTTAAGGATGCATATTTTTCTTATGTAGTTGCGGTTGAAGTTTTGGGACTGAGTCTGAAGGTTGAGAATGATGGCATAGCTGCATGCTTGCTCTCCGATAGCAACGTCACTCTGACCTGTGGCATAGTAGGCTACAGCCGACCAGAGATTGTATTCAGCAGGGCATCTATTGAGATTGTGCCTGGAATAGCCAACAGAATCTCAAATATAAGTTTCGATCAGGTATGTATGCTTGAATATGCCGGGATGCATGTATACCTGATGATTCAATAAATAATTGACACATAGCCAAGCTAATATTTTATTAGAGTAGCATAGTTTCAATGTGAGGATGGACTTAAATATAGTATTTATAACCTATTCACAACACATTACGTTTTAATATATTTCCAATGCTGTGTTGTGATATGGTTAAGGATCCCCAGAGTAATCTACCTGTAATAATTTTATTGTTATTGTTTATTCTCTGTTGTTGTTTGTGTCTTGTCACAGATTGAGATTATTAATGTAGTGGAGAGTGACCAAGGTCTCTACAGCTGCGAAGCAAGACAGGACGGGAGTACCTTTCAGCTAAATGATCCTCCGACCCTTTTTTTCTGCAGTATGTACATACACAACTTACATAATATAAAATTTAAAAATATTGGACCTGTTTGATGTCTTTATGTTTCATGGGTGTCCTTCATCTTGCAGCTAAGCCGGTCATCACTGCCATCAAGAGTACCGAGGATGTTACAGAGACAGAGAACTTGGAGGTGGAGTGTGATGTCCAGGGGACTCCAGTGCCTGTAGTCACCTGGCTGAGGGATGGGGTGGCACTCAATGACAGTGAGAGCAACATTAGAATCAGCACAGGGTCTGATGGAAATGCCAGAGTGTCCATTGAGTCTGTCTCTCAGGCAGACAGTGGCCGGTATGAGTGTGTGGCCACCAATCTTGCTGCCTCAGTCAACATGTCGATCATGGTCAACGTTCAATCATCAAGTAAGTGTGTTGTGGTCTTGTTAACCTAATAGGACATTGATTGCTGCTTGCGCTTGAGGGAGCATGTCTTAAGCACAGCAGTTGCTATACTGTGGGTGAAGTCAAATATCCTTTATGACTAGTAGTTTCTTTGCAAGCCAGAAACAATGATCTTTACTCTGTAAAGAATGATCTTTTACTCTCGACCATGTCACTCTCTCTCTCTATGCTGTGGTTTTGTCAGGTTGTAATTGTGAAAGTAGATATTGTCTGTGAGCTGATTGGCTGTCCAAACTCTCTTTCCATATTCTAAAAAAAAAAAAAGAAAAAAAAAAAGCAATTTACCTTCACCCAATCCAAAACAAAATGTGAGGATATGCAGTGAGATGCCCTAATCAATTCCAGAAATGTTCAAGAAGATCCATCCAGCAGTTTTGAAGGAGATAGAATAAGAACAGACAGACAGACAGACAGACAGACAGACAGACAGACAGACAGACAGACAGACAGACAGACAGACAGACAGACAGACAGACAGACAGACAGACACACAACTAAATTGTCAATGCAGCAAGATAAATCAATAAACTTGAAGCCATCTGAGGATAGAATCCAACACGCCAAGCCTTGCATTAATACCTTTGCTATTGTGCAGGGTTCATAGCATAGCAGCAGGATGGACACATTTAGTTGAATGTTGCAATAGAGTACAACTTGTGGTATCATGGGTTTCTTTATAGAGATTGGTGCAGATTCAATGCCCAGATAGTATACTCAAGATTTAAAGATTATATTAAAAGTGCACACCAGGACAACTGTCCAGACAATCACATGAAATTCTATTATATGCATACACCAATCAATAGTAGGAAGAGGAAGTGAGTTTACAATCAAACATAGCTTTACCACACAACTCTTTACAGGAACATTTTATTTCCCACATAATTGAATCATGTGATTTGCCAATTTTGTGTCCTTCCAAGACACCAGGTTATTTCCATATAATGGTTCATAATGTCATACACAAGTGTATGTTTGTCTGGAAATATGATATATATTAATTGTTTCATTTCAGAGAACACAGGTCGAACTATTTCAATCATAGTAGCTGTGTGTTGCTCCATTATGGGACTGTTTATTGGAGTTCTTGTGGGACTAGCTCTAGCTTGCAAGATATGGCACAAGAGATGCAGGAAGACTCAATCTCCACCCACATTGCCTGCAGATTATGATTATCCTATCTTCACTTTCACTCCACAATTGGAACTAAATAAAAATGAAGCTTATGGATGTGTGAAGTGATATACTGTGTAGTTTATTGTTAACTTTCGCTACTTACATACATTGGTGTTTCTGTTAAACATTTAAGAAACAAATAGAAAGTGGAATTTTTGATATTGGATTTAGTTAATTTCAAATGTGGAAATACAGGCTTGATTGAGTGTAACTAACACATACAAGCACTGTGTGTGTGTGTGCGTGTGTGCATGCGTGTGAGTGGCTAAGTTGTTATGCTCTTGGACAGTTGGACTGACAACCCCAGGGTTGTGAGTTCAAACCCAGCACTGACAGGAAACTTTCCTGTCCTTCAACATCTTATTCCCACACCAGTCCACCCAGCTGTGATGGGGACCTGGAATTTCCTGGGGTGCAAATTCACTGGCCATTGCTTATCATAAGGTGGGCAGCTAAACATTCAGGTGGGACTTCGGGTGTCCACCACCATAAACTCAAATTCTTGGTCAGTCCTCCTGCAAGCTCCTAGTCCAGGTCCAGCTTGCACTGGCTCATAGTGCCTGCTAAGTGCACAGGCACCCTGACTATGTCAGGCGCGTGTGACCGTGTAATGGCATCTAGAAAATTTACATTTTTGTGTATCAATTCTATGGAGGGATTCAGCTTTTATTACATGTGCAGTTTCATTGACCATGGTTGACGAAACACACCAAATTATGTTAGAGATGAATTGTACAAGGGTGTCCAATTTCAACTAACAAACCCCAAACTTTAAAAATAATAACTAACAAACTACATATACTTCAGCTATAGGAAAATTTCACCTAAAATTAAATATATTCCATTCACACCTTGTGAATGGAAAGTACGCTCTTCAGCTGTGTATATAGCTACAGGACAGTAAGGAAAATTGGTATAAGTTACCACATGTAGTGTCATAGGTAAGAAATTTCATTTACTTAATTAAAGCTTTAAAATTTTTTTTTTTTATTATCATTTTTGTTCCGTAGTCTATCTACATTATTACATATCTATACCAAGTGTATATAACACATGGTCTTGCCAATTGTGATCACTTTAAGACTACATAAAATATCCAATTTGCATCATTTAAAAATTTTTTTCCAACAAACTCCATGTTGTTGTTTGGCTTCTCACTAATTTAATCAATATGAACCCAGTTGGTATCACATCTGTCCCGTTGTGTGTGTGGTTGATCAGTGGAGCTAATCATGTGGGACCAATTATTAGGCAACTACGAACTAATTGTTCATTTCCTGTAATTTGACCAACCCACTTCTCATCAGTACAGCATATGCAACATATACAGACTCACTACAGCATATGCAACATATACAGACTCACTACCTGAATGTGGGACCAAAAAACTAACCGTGTAATCCATTTGCATCACTATAATAGACGTATAAATTAATCATATTTCCCTTCTTTTGTACACTAGTACAACATGGCTGCAAAACCAATACCTATAGCTTTAAAAATAAAATAAAAAAACCAACAAAAAAACAAAAAAACAAACAAACAACAAAACAACAACAAAACAACAACAAAACAACAACAACTGGTTGTTCACAGGGAACCCGTGATTTACAGGTGAAACAACCAACTGGCCCTTTGTAGTGCATGAGTGTAACAGTAATTCATAATAGCCTATATAAAAGTAAGAAGCTAGGTCTGTGGGATCCTCAACAAAATATTATTTAACACCAGTACAAAATGGATTACTCAGTACATGTAGCTACATACACACATACATCTGTGGTACTTCACTAAACACGATAAACTTCCTGAGGACTCATTAAACTTATTTTCATATGTATGTATGTCATTAGTGGCAATTTCTTGAATCATTATTTTGTTGTCAAAATGTACCATCTAGGGAACATAAAATTGTAAGAAAAAGAGAAAAATCAATGGATTATAGCTAGTGTACTGGAGACAGATTTTTGTGCTGTAAAAAAAAAGAAGAAAAGAGGCCCATTGGCATGTTTTGAGTTAGTATCTCCACAATGAAAGGAAACTTCAGAAAAGTTGTGTTAGATGCTGTAAGACTACATGACTAACTTGGTATTGGTGACCTAGAATCTGTTTCTATTAATATTTAGATTCAAACCTTAAATCTTAATTATCATTATTTAATATGTCAGTTTGTTGTAACAGCAGCATCTAAACTCACATGTGCTCCTTGCAGTATTGCATTATCTCACAGCTGAGATATGTTGACACAAGCAATGTCCAAATAGCTCCTTACATTTTGGTATCAATTGAATTAACATTCTTCTATCTGAAATGGTGACCTCTGCACAAATGCCTTCAGAACTACAGTTAGTCATTCAAAAGAACCTGGTGAATTGAGTTACATGTATCTTCATGCACAATACTGCATAAAACAATACAGTGAAACCTCCAGAGTAATTGACAAGTTGGGACTCACTCATTTGTCCATTGTAGAGAGGCTGTCCTCTGAAAGAGGTTAACCAAAGATCGACCACTGATATTTATCAATTATATAGCAGTACATTATCATGTTTCTACAGCAACTTGGATCTACTTACTATTGTCATGGGTAGCATATAGCTACAAGGATTAATTCCTTTTAACATATTTAGCAACAAAAAAAACCCCAACAAAACAACTGCCCTATGGATGGTTTTTCATTAGGTCTCTGGCCTCCTGCAGTAACAAACGCGTTTAAGGTAACCTGTAGGGATTATTGACACTAATCTCATTAATCAAACAAACATGATGCAATTAATAAACATGCCAAATTTCATTAAACTTGGACATTTGTTAGTGTTCCATGTGACCAAATCTACACCAATAGCACCCGATTCAAATGAAACTTTCATGAGGATGTGCAGAAGGTGCTCTAATCAATCCCTGAAAGTTTTGCGAAGATCCCTTTAGCGAGTTGGAGTCCACAAATAATACAAATAAGACAAACAAATCTGTGTATTATATAAGCTGAAAAGGGGAAAAAAAAATAAAGGCAGTGATTAAGGAGGTATAAATAGGCACTTAATGATTGAGTGTTCACAACCTGTTTCAAACTCAATTCTGTTAACCTTTTTTGTTTCTTTGAGAATCAATAATTACTATGTTGAGTTTACACGGAGATATCAACCAGGGATTAGGCTGCAAAGATGTGACCAGAAGTGCTGGTGATTGCCAGGAAGCACCATATACATACCAGCTGTTGAGACCAAAATCCTACAGAGGCAAAATTAATAGGCAGAAATCTTCCATATTCCTGAGTCATGCACATCATGTAGTAAAAGTTATGACTCATTTAGCATGTGTATCTTCACTCTTGTTCTTCAATTTCACAAGAATACTGGGGTCATGGCTTTTGCTTGATTCTTAAAAGGTCCATTTTCAATAGATTTATCGGAAGCTGCACCAATTTTTGTCCGTTCTTCAGAGTAAGGAGGGTTCATTTTCAGAGGTATTGACCTATTAGCTCTTATAGGGCTTTGTCAATGCCTTACTGCTTGTCCATTGTAAAAAGGGTTGTAGCTATTTTACAGTCTGTTTAGGAAGGTTCCACTCTCTGATTATGAAAACATAAAGTATTTACATCATAGAAATATATCATCAGCCAACATCAACTCGGAAAAGATTGACCATATCATGTATAAATCATATGTTGTTATGATCAAAAATAGATCACAAAAGATTAGAATGATGGTCAGTCCAGGGTAAGATCAACTGAGATTTTTTCTTGCTTCAAGAAACTCCTGAGAATAGGTTCAATGGGTTCATGGCATCTCTTGATCTGTTGCTCCATGGCTCCCACCAGGTCCACACGTACTCCTCGGTTCACCCCTCGAGTCACCGTCCTAGTCCTGGCCAAGAGAGAGAGAGGAGAGAGAGAGAGAGAGAGAGAGAGAGAGAGAGAGATTAAATATGTTACGATAGTTTACAACTAGGACAGTGCAATCAATGTGGGCTCAGAACAGCAGTGGAGGTGGCACACTTTCTCTCATTGCAATTGTCCACATGTCTCTGTTGATACTTAGAAGTTGTCCAGCCACAGAGAACACAGAGGTGGATTGCATATTTACCACACGAGATACAGTTGAGCCATGTGCAAAAACTTTCCACCATTATCATAAGTGTGTATATTTACTGTTTTCCCTCCCATGCCTCTCTATGATTTTAGCTATTCAATTTGGGATGTGGTTAAGATTTCCCTCATATACTCAATGTAGTGCTCACAGAGCATAGTGTCATCCACAACCCACAACATGTTTCCAAAATTCAATGCTTCCCTTATCCAGCTGCACACCACCACCACCACTATTAAAGGAGGGGGGGGGGGGGGGGGGGGGGGGGGTGAAATAGGAGATAGGATTGAAGGGAGGGGGAAAAAAAAGAAAAGGAGAGAACTCATTTTTATGCCAGTGGTGGAGAGCGCCATTGATTCTTTAGCCAATTCCCTCTGCATATGACAAGTTATTGAATAATTATTGTGCACTGGAAAAAGATACTGATGAGGCTGTAATCATGTCAGTACAGAAAAACCAATCAAAATCATTACTTCATCCCTTTATTCTGCGAGAGCTCAGACATAAATTTGAACCCAGGATTTCCCACTTAGTAGACCTGTGCCTGAACTAGTCAGCCATGGGTTATGTAGGCTTTTTGGGGTTATATAATTCCCTTGGAAGACTCAAACTCATGATCAATGTTTAGGCTTTTTTCATATGGAAAAATTGAATTCCATTCTTCCACACCAGGGGTGCCACTTTAGGGGGGGGGGAATTTTTTTTTTTTTTTTTTTTTTTTTTTGGCCTATCATGTTGGCAGGGTTTAGATGCACATGTCAAAAAAAAAAAAAAAAAAAAAAGGAAAAAAAAAAAAAATTCATTTAAACCGGTCCAAAACAGTGGGAGGAGTTAGGGAACAGACGGACACAAGGAAATGTCTAAAATTCTCTCCAGTATAACCTCCAACTGCCACTGGGGATAAATAGATTTTTAAAAAAATTTTTAACGAACAAAGGCTATCTCTTTCCTTTCTTCAACAGTATTACTTAAACTACACAAATTTAAAAACTAATTGACAAGAATGTACACTTCGAATTCTTTAGGTAATTCACATTCAAGTGGGAAATGTTCTAGTCACTCAATTATTGCAGGCAATTCCTCAGACATTCCCGGAATGGCATTCTCATTCATAATATCATACAAACAAGTACCATCCACACTAACAACAGAGTGATCAAACTGGTACTAGTTTCAAATGCTTGCTATTTTTCCCCTCTCACTCATCCTCATAAATGAAGCAAATTTCCTCAACTATTCAATGACATCATCTAAGGAATGGAGGTAAAACAGCTGGGCTGGTTGCTGTGGTGCGTTCATTGGCTATTCTGTGTTAAAAAAAAAGAAAAAAAAAGAAAAAAAAAATTTCCCCCCCCCCCCCCCCTTAATTCCTAAAGTCAATGTATCCTTCCTTATATATTTGTTAGGTTATAATTATACAGGACAGGGGATTCCACGGGCAAACTCAGACATGGCTATCAACCACGGTCAGTGCCACAAGGAGTGGTGGTCCCAGCTCATTTCAGGCTCTCACTTGACACTGTTGTCGTGGTTGGGGAGCAAGTTGATCTGCAGGGAGTCGCTGTTGCACAGAAACATCATCTCCTCCAAAATGTCAACAACTTGAGAGAGAGGAAAATCGATCAAGGAACAACAACACATATGGATGCAAACAAATAATATACGCAAACAATACGGCTAATACAAACAATCCAACACAGCTTCACTTGAACTACATCACAAGGCAACATGTTGAAGTGTGAGATAAGGACACACATGTATCTACTTACATGCAGCAGTCGACACTATCTCTGGTGAGGTGCCAAAGGCACATGGATTGAACAAAAGACACACACACAGTAGCTGAAAAAACTTCTAATCCTGTTATTTGGTCTAAAATGACATCGTTACAACAACCACACCCCAACAACAGCTGGAGGTAAAGATACTGATGACGTAGTTGAAGAACTCGGGGAAGCTAAACTTCTTCCTCCTCTGTATGGAGGCAATGGTGTTGGCCAGAGTCTCCTCCTGCTGGGGCCATTGGTACTGCAGCAACACCAGCAGCTGCCCCAGGGCTCGCTCATTCCTAGGGTTAGCTGACACCACATCCTGGACAAGAACATGTGTGGAAGATGGAGGGGGAGGAAGAGAGAGAGAGAGATGAAAATAAAAACTACACAGAATGGAGGAAGTTAGTTTTAGTTGTATCAATTTAGACATTTAAAATATTATTACTTCAACTTTTAGTACCATACTTTGTATGTGTGTGTGTGTGTGTGTGTGTGTGTGTGTGTGTGTGTGTGTGTGTGTGTGTGTGTGTGTGTGTGTGTGTGTGTGACGTACGTTAGTATGTACGTATGTACATACAAATATAGGCGGAGGGTGGAAGAGAGAAGAGGAGGAAGGAGAGGGATTGGGAGTGGTTGAGAAAGAGTAATAATGGCAGCACACAGGGTTGGTGGATGCACTAGATTGTGATGATTCCTCTCTCTTGGTTGTAGTGTGCAAGCTACAGTAGTGGCTTCAGCTACCTTCACTGGGTATTTATATAAGCTCGGGACAGTGTCCCAAAAACACAATATTTGTGGCACGGCCAATTGGTATCTACTTGGAGATCAAGACAACAGACAACAGTGAAGAGGTAAGGCAGAGACCTGCCCACAAAACATGGTAATTGAGACTCTTCCAAAAGTATGGTTACCACAGTAACATCAAAATACAATAAATGCACTACAGGTAAATTTGAGAGGATTAGCAATTATATGCCACAATACAATATCAAGTGACAGATTAGAAACAATCATATAGTATTAACAATTACTATAATTTTTAAATTAATTTTTTTTTTTTTAATTTTTGAAATGCTGGATTGACTTGTGAAATGATGAAGAGAACAGGGTTGGCTCCATGAAGACTACCCATTAGAATAACCTTTGCCAATTCAAATAGATGCACACCTGATTCACTGAATGTATGCAATACATCGATTGGGAAGGAGGGGGAGAGGGGGAGATCTGGTTAAAGTTGCTAAAAGAGTATCCATGTTCTTTGTTTCCAAAATGTTGGCAAAGTAATCATGGCACTTTCTGAGTTTTATGGAATGGAATTAACTAATAATTAGCATTGAATGTGTGTGTGTGTGTGTGTGTGTGTGTGTGTGTGTGTGTGTGTGTGTGTGTGTGTGTGTGTGTGTGTGTGTGTGTGTGTACACGCGGGGAAGTAAAAAAGAAGAAATTCTTTCTTTCGGTTTTTCCATTAGACTAAAACACATAATATGGTCAAGGAGCCAAAATGTGACCATTAGGACATATGATGTGCATGCATGCCTTGGGAGAGGATGCATGAGTACAGGAAGGTGGGCATTATATAGCTACTATAATAATGAGTACACATCATAACGTGACATGACATGGATGCCATGGCAACTTGAACAAGAATACATTAGAATACAAAGATATGATCTCATAATGTCCACACTACACACATCTACTGCATTATACACATGGAGGATTGGGGGGGGGGGGGGTGGGAGGGGGAAGAGAGGCTATTTCTGAAGACAAGATTGGCTAACAAAAACAAGTATAATGCTGGAACTGGGACAGACCTTGAGTATTGCGATGACGATATGGACACAGTAAGACAACATGTCTGCAGCAGTGCATGTGATCAACTTCAACACACGACCTGAAACAACAACAAATGCAAAAGTTAGTCAACACGATGCAGTCCACAACTGATGGACCATCACAGTCTTGGAGTGAGCAGGGAGAGCTCAGCTTCAAGTACAACATGAGCAACAGCATGTCCACACCCACCCTGCACCTCTGACCACGCCCACCCTGCACCTCAAACCACACCTACACTGCACCTAAGGCCACACCCAAAACTGCACCCACCCTTCACCTCAGACCACATACAGTCTTGGAATCTTTTATTGGTCAACTGTTGTGTTAACCTCTGCACCCGAGGAGAGACAGGGGGGGGGGGGGGGGGGGGGCGACATAACTATGTACTGATCATCAAAATTAAATTAAAGATAGAAGTACTTCAACTCAATTGCATCTTAAATAATTCATTTAATAGTAAACTAAAATGCTGATTCAGCTAGATCAAAGGAGAAAACAAGCCTATATAGAAGAATAATAAATTAGCAAACTTTATTGAGCTTGGTGATAAGTACTTCACATATTGTTTTAGTTTAGTGTGTAGAAAGACAATTGTCAGAGCTAACATGAACACTGCCAAGCTATCTTGAAGCAAGAGAACGCCCACACATGTCAGAACTGTAGAATAGCAGAGAGACAGTACACCTCCCTAGTGTAGCAGGAGAAGAAGGCTAGTGCATGATGAGAATGAAGGGAGTTTCTTCTTCAGAGGTGGGAGACAGGCAATCCCCACTATTACATACCCACTATTACATACCCACTATTACATACCCACTAACCTACCCACTAACCTACCCAAAGGACATTAAGCAAACAACTACAAGAAACAGTTTTCTCTCTGGTATTATATTGCTGTCTGCTCCAGTACAAAGAGCTACAGCTTGCATTTCATGTACTCTGATAGTCAACTTTACAACATGACACCTGTACTTGACCAACACTCCTACCTGGTCCAGCCAACAAAAGAGAGAGAGAGAGAGGGAGGGTGTGTGTGTGTGTGTGTGTGTGTGTGTGTGTGTGTGTGTGTGTGTGTGTGTGTGTGTGTGTGTGTGTGTGTGTGTACATATCTTCACAAACAGTGTGTCCAGATGTAATAGTCTTACTCTGTGAGGTGCTGGAGCTCCAGGTGAGGGGAGTGGCAGTGCGGGCTAGATCTGCATCTCTCTTGGGGTCAGAGTCCGGCATGATGCTTACCAACTCACTGACAGAGTTGCAACAACTCTGCACCAAAAAAAACAAAAACAACAAAAATAAACATGAAAAAAATCCAAAGAATTAAATAGAAAATAGTTTCAAAAAAAATAAAAACAGAAAGACTGTCAGAAGACAAAGCAAATTAGAACATTATATGCTGACTTAGCATTATTGACTTGCACACACAATACAGCAGCTGTACCGTGTGAGTTTGCATTGCCACATCAGTTGACAATAACTACAGTGCTTAGCTTTCGTCTTGTGCTAGTGCATCTACAACAGCTGCCAACATACGTCTTGGGTTTACACAGGGACAACTAAACACATCAACTGCATGCAATGAATGAAGCTGCATTCATTGACCACAAACAAGACACACCACTCAAGATGGGTAAGAAGCACATTGCTGCATGGTTAAGATAAGCAAGACAGGATGGTTGGCTGAGGGAGAGAAGGAACACAGACAGATAAGATGCTCAGACCTACACAAAATGCAGGGAAATAGGAGTTGCAATCATATACATAGGTGTGGAGGAAGACAGATAATGCACCTGAAGCATCTCGTATCTCAGAAAATATGCACATGCAGGACTTGGCTCTATAAACTATGAAATAGTGTCTTCTATGAAGTTTGCGTTGTTTGCCATTTCCTCCAACAGAAAAGATGCGGATGTGTCAGGACAGCAAGGGCCCTATTGGGCTGGGCAAGCTCAGAAAACAGCTCCACATGTAAGTATATGTGCGTGAGACATGGAGATGGTCAGAGCTAAGCTGCCAACAGCACCATACCTTGATGTCTCCTGTGATGATGTGGCAGTTGACCACCTGCACTATCAGCCGCAGTGAGTGGGGCTACAGACAGACAGAGAGAACACACATCACCATGACACCACCACCTACTCCACTGGTTACAGCGAGGTTCAAGCTCAACCAGTACCTTGGACTTGTCCTCCACCTTGACTTTGTGCTGGTCTTGCTGTATGATCTGCAAGGCCGAGCTGTGGTCGCCCTGGAGCATAACAAGTACACAAAGGTCAATAGTTCACATGCACCACATTTGCCTGCCAAAAATGGAAAACCACACCCCTAACTTGAGTGTGGACGCACAAGGAGGCTTTGTAATGGACAAATACAAGTTTTGAGGCTCCAGTATTCCAAGCACATTTGCACATTTTCTCTCTCTGTGTGTATCAATGTTACTTATGCATAGCTGGTTGTTATGGATACAGGAGTAATCTGATCCACACTTCATGTGTGATGTGGAACATGTATGCATAATAGCACCACAAAAATGCTAAATCCGCCCTTTGCACTTCTCCTATGTTGACCCTTTACCTTATAGAGAGCCATATCGGCCCTGAAAGTATTCAGCCACTCCCATTCAAGGGCTCCCCACTGTTGACACAGGCGCGAGAACTCTGGAGGGACAATAGGAAACATGCACATATGTATTAGCACGATGACATGATGACCATTACCACTTTTGTGATCAAAACTGTAATCAAAATAGCAAACTATGAACTTATTCTCACTGCCTTATCGTCAGTTCACATTTTTATCTTTTTTTTCCCCCCCATTGCACTCAGAAACTAAAACTTGCGAGGATGTGCAGACACTAGCACGTCTCTTGGTACAGCTACATATGATATGCGCACACACTCACACACACACTACGAAGCAGCTGCATTATCTATCACATCACAAGCTTGAGCTGTGGGGACAGGAACTGGGGTTGCCTACATTCACACACAATGACAGAATTGTATCCCACACACACCAACCCACCAGCCACTCAGTTAGTTAGCCACACCCCATATTCTTTACCTCCTCCGTAGGTCACATTGGAGTGTAAGAAGTCCCAGCAGTTGATGGCAACAAGGAAAGTCTCAGCCATCTCTTGGTCTCTCTGCTTCACACCTATAGACACACACACACGGTAAATCATGTGATCTCTAAGTCTAGTCACATGACATGCACCTGTATTAAAGGAAAGCGTAGTAGATGGGATGCAAAAGTTATCCTCAACTTTTCTTCTTTTAGTTGACCTAAATACAGAGAGAAAGAGAGAGCAAAGGATAACATAGGGAGAAGACAGAGCTGAGATGAATCAGTGTTGCACGAACGAGTGATTCGGTGTAACCTGATGTCACACACCACAAGCCATACTACTAATGAAGCACACCCTTGGCTAAACTGGTACAGTGTGGTCATCTCCTGTAGAGTAGAAAACAAACCCAATTCAAATCACACTCACCAGAGAACTGCAATGTAGCAGAAGGAATTGTTGGTTTAAAAAAATGGCCACTAACAGATATGCTCAAGCTAATCATAGTAAATTGTATTAAGTGAAAGTGGCATATTTCTTAACGAGATGCAGTAAGAAAAGATGTTTTCTTAACTAGAAAAACCAGCCAAAAAAACAAACAAACAAAAAACCACCCTAGGGGCGGGTTGTTTTTTTTTTTGTTTTTTGGTTGGCCTTCAGCCTCCTACAGCATTTAACTTGCTCAGCTTGCTTAATGTAACACATATGAGTTATTGACACTAATCCCATTAGAAAAACAAACAATAAACACTTGTGTGAATATATTGTTCATTTTGGCAGTGAAACAACTTCCAGTGGGTGTGGCTTCTGCTTCACAGCAGCTCTCTCGTAGATGAGGACATTCGTTCAGGAGGGGAATATCACTCTCCCGGTCCTGTGGAGACCACATACCAAATTTTAGCCTGAGTAGTTGTTGGTAGTAAAAACAACTACTATGGGAGCAGTCATGAAAAACCACACCCATTACTACCCAGTCTAAACGAAACATTCGCAAGGACGTACAGTGAGGTGCACTAATCATTCCCTGAAGTTTCGCAAATAGCCCTCCAGTGGTTTGGAAGGAGTTTCTTCACATAGACACAAATGAATTGTAAAATAAGGTACTTCTATAACTACCATTGACTCCTTCCAAAAGGCTGACAAGCCCATGATTCTATACCAGTAACCAAAATTACACCAAAATAAGCTGACTTACTTTTCTTCCACATTCTTCTTGGTAAGGGCATCTTCGAGTAGAATCCACGGCTTCCTCCGAGACACAGGTTCACTGGCATCTCCACCTGCAGTGTAAGTGTGATGCATCACCACGGCAACACATGACCAGTCCATCACTCACCGTCTCACCACACACCATGTTCACACACCACCTGTGTACGTATGCACACTATCTCTCTCTCTCTATAGGAGCCTGTGACCACTCCACATAAAGCAGAAATATTTAGAGACCACACCTTACCAACAAGTATAGTCCAGAAATAGACATGTTATTTGACTCAGTGTAATTCTTCAATTACATAAAAATACATATATTTCGAGCCTTTTTACATTTGGGTTGCTCAAAATTTCGTTTGACAAATGATATACTAATCTCTCATGTCTAATGCCATTTCACCTTCATGACTTTATCCTATTTGACATGTTAGTAACTGCAAGAAAACAATGTCCTAAATTTTTTTGCACAACCTCCCCCACTCCTCTCTCCAGCTATACTATGAAGTGCAAATAGTCTGTCTGTCTGTCTGTCTGTCTGTCTGTCTGTCTGTCTGTCTGTCTGTCTGTTTAGTTTGCCTGTTTGCCTGTATGTCTGTCTGTCTGTCTGTTTGCCTGCCTGCCTGTCTATGTATCCGCAATTCACTCTTGAAGTTAGACCAAGGAACCCATATATATTTAGAATCAGTGTCACCAGGGGAATGTCATGAGCATGTCTATATGGCCACACCCCTTTCTATATTCAAAATAAAGCCAACCATGGTACTTTTGCCAGAAAAAATGGAGCTAGACCCACAAGCCCATATATATTTAGAATTAGTGTCACCAGGAGAAAAAAAAGTCAAAAAAGGAGCTACAGGCCTAACACTTAGGCATACAGACACAACCTGACTGTGCAGATAACATGGGTGGGTCTTATCAATGTCATCAGGGGAATCTTATAACTATATCTAAACTGACACACCCCTTTCTGTATGTTTTTAAAAAGCCAAACATGGTACTTTTGCCAGAAAAAAAAGAATGGAGCTAGATCCACATATATTTAGAATCAGTGTCACGAGGGGAATGTCATAAACATATCCATATGGCCACACCCCTTTCTGTATTAAAAAAAGCCAAAAATGGTACTTTTGCCAGAAAAAAAATAGAGTTACAGGCCTAAAACATTGTCATGCAGAGATAACTTGACGCTGCAAATAACATGGGGTGGGTTCCATCTGGCCACACCTCTTCTTCTTTGTGTGTAAGGCTAAAAATGTCAAAACTGGTACCTCTAAAAAATCTTTGACTTAATCATATATTCACTTTTGTTTTAAAAGTTTACAACATGTGTCTTCAAAGCAGACACTTTTCCGACTACAGCTCACAAAAGGTGGGCTGAAAATCCACCCAAAGAGTGGGTTTTTCGCTAGTCACCCTAAAACATTGATTTAGAAATGCTAAGTGATTTGTTTAAAAGCATAGTAATAATAAAAATCTAACTTTCAATACACCACAACTTATAATGTTCCATATTTACTCTCGCTGTAGTAGAGCACGTTCCTGCAGTAGACCCAAGCCATCTCAAAGAATAGGAAGACAGAGATGTAGAAGCAAGCGATGGCCACTGATCTGGGAGGCTCAAACGACTGCAGGTTGTGGCCATACCCAGATATCTTCTCCAGGCCCTGCCACCGTGTGTTGGCTGGTCTGCAAATGTGCAGTTGGTATAGTGATCAATAAACAATAACATCACTTACAATAAACTCACAAATGTGGCCCAATTTGTTTGTTATGCAAGACTTCTCTCCAGCTGCATTTGTCTGCCGTCATCATGAACAGCTGGTAGAGTCGCTCCCAGCCTCGCCCTCCAGCGTAAGCATGCTCTATTTAAAGACATTGTCACAAAAAAAAATGATTTAAATGAGGGCATGAATTAGGGGTTGAAGTCTTAATTACAATAGATTATTAATAGAGGGTGTGTTCATGATTTAAAGTTCCTACACATCTTTACTGTAGTAAGCATTGTTGATGTATTGAAGCTGAATAATTCATTGGTGTGCTCTATTTTGTAGCACACAGAACTCTAGCCAGATGCCCAAAGAGTTATGCACAAAAAAAAGTGGGAAAACTCTTTTAAGAGATCATAAAGGCCTCCGGTTGTGTGCAGTAGAACGTCTATTTATAAATGTTAATAAAAGATGTTCCAATGCAAGCAATTATTCTAATGCATCGCAAGCCATTCGGCTAAAGGACATAACAAGGAGACAATATACAGTCACATCCAAGGCCAGCATTGGCAACACCTTAGGCAAGCTGGAATACACTGCAGGTAACATCTTGGACCAGTTAAGGAAAGATTCACATTAGCCTAAGGTCCTGGGCAAGATGGAGCAACACCTGGCTAGGGAAAGCTTGGGCAATGGTCTAGAACCACCTACGGCAGCAATAGCAAGAGTTTCACAATCAGAACATAACGAGATGAGGAGGATTTTCATATAGTCCATTTTTGTGATAAGCACTCAGTTTAATGTCCGAAATAACATTTAGAACATCACTCTACATAATAAAATAAAACACTCATACATCAACCCCCCCCCCCCCCGGGTAGGAGTTACCTGTGCCGAGCAGCAGTGCTTGGGCAGTGAGGGTGGTGTAATAGCAGGCAGCCGACTCCAGCCACTGACAGAGATGGCTGGTCTTCAGGACCACACTCTGCCCATTGCTGCGTTTGATAGGACGTTCTATGGTCACCTCCGGGGACTCAGCCAACAATGGGATCACTTCCACGACTGAAACAAAAGGAAACAG
This sequence comes from Lycopodina hypogea, assembly GCA_963969325.1. Lineage (NCBI taxonomy): Eukaryota > Metazoa > Porifera > Demospongiae > Poecilosclerida > Cladorhizidae > Lycopodina > Lycopodina hypogea. The sequence continues at coordinate 2,920,940 of OZ017793.1, read as the reverse complement.
GAGAGAGAGAAAAAAATTTTTTTTTGAATTTAAAATTTTTAAATATTGTTCCCAATAGCAACGAAAAAAACAACCAAATGCAAAATGGTTAATCTTTCCAAAAGCCATGTTTTAGATTCCTTCAAAATTACATAATCTTGTTCCAAATAAGCAGTCAGCATAAAAAGTACTATACCTCACACCCACATAACTTGAATGTTACACGTGATACACTCATTAATGATTACAGTAAACACATTAGTGTACTCGTAACAACACATTAATGTACTCATAACAACACTTTATGATTCATTCATTACATAATCACTAGAGAACATCACACATCTTCTGACTGTAACTTCAGATCTGAGGTTTTGCCAAGCGTGTGAACAGTTATTCCATAAATGGGCTGAGGGATTACATTTTCCAACCAAAGACCACACCTATTCAGTGCCCCAGGCTACTGCAATCACTCGGACAAGATCTCTGGTCCAAGAATAATTAATTGACAGACTTAAAGGAGACATTGGGTTGTTCATAAAACCACCAAAGAGGTGTGCCTTCCAATTATATTCATAATTCACACCTGCTTCACGGCGTTCACAAGAGTCAAGTCTACTAACACCAGCAGACATCTGGACGCTGCCAGAAGGTCCACATCATGACCACTCTTTTTCCCCCTTATATTCTCCCCCAAATATTTCACTTACACAACAAATATTCCTTATATTAATTACAACTACGGAGACACCCATGATGACACACGACTACAGCACATAGCCACACCCACCACCCTTACCCACTCAGATATCGCACCTAGAAGTTCTCTGTAGAGGTTAGAGGCCACATTGCTGAAAGGGCCGGCAGGTTGCTGACTCAGCATATCGTAGAGGTCAAACTGCATTCATGAACAACAACAACAACAACCTGACAACATTGCAACCATTGTGTTGCAGCATGATATCATAGGAGAGGAGGGGAAATAAGAGGGGAAAGTCCCTCCATGTTGCACAACTGTATGGGCAGTGACAAATATGCAGCAAGGACTGACCCCGATGGTCTTGGCCGTGTCTGGGAAGAGTTTGATGGTGATGAGCCATATCCTGCACTTGATCAAGACATCCGACGTGGTTTCTATTACAACATAAATAAAGAGAAGATTAACAAAGGAACATTAAACCATTCATTACAAAGAATTACATTTTTTTTTAAATGATAAAATTAAACGTAATGAACTGATTTATAGATACATCAACAATAGATATTTTTATAATTTTTCTGGTAATTTATTTTAAAAATAATTAAAAATATTTAAAAATTGTCATGAAAGGAAAAAAAAGTAAAAAAAAAAAAAAAAAAAAAAAAAAAAAGTAAAAAAAACAAAAAAAAAACAGCATTAGAAATGAAAGTTTAACAAGAATTTAACAATTTTATCCACATATCAGTGTGAGTCACTCACGCATATAAGAAGCAATACTATTTAGAGACGGTATGCATCGTCAATGCAGCTATACACTTTGTTTTTTAATACATTTATTAAACGTCTACAAACAGCTGCTGTGGTTATTAGCCTGCCCATAATACTAGCACAATTGTCTACTATGATGGTGAAGAAGAAACTAGACATCACGATAGGTGAGAGAAAGATACATTTGAGGTTGGGATGTCATCATAGCAGAGCAAGGTACTTACACAATCAAATTATAAGACAAGTAAAAATACTGGCAAATACCGCACATACATGGCACAATAGTCATGGATACAAGGCTGAAAGAGAATTACTCTAAATTAAGAGTATTCACCTCTTTCCTATCACTATATTAGCCAGCTAGGTAAGTAATACCATATTAGAGCTAAACCCCCTTATTATATGCCCTGACATCAATTATGAAACTCTATGACAGGGTAAGTCTATTACATCTTGCCCTTTAACATTGCACAGATCTTTTCAGTCATTACCTGAAGCATGGAGAAGAAGGTTTTTCTTGGTTTGAGGAGGAAGCAGAGCAAAGAGATCCTTCTTCTTCTGAGCCAACATCTGGTCTTCTTTGCTGAGGGATTCAAACCTCTCCTTGCCTGCTATAAAGGCATCAATCACCTCGGCCACATACTCTTGGAGAGTGGGTTCATCTGGGAACTTAGCACACCTAACATGTATATATACATTAGAATTAACACCAGTAGCAAAACTAACAGCATATCTTAACACACAGATACACAAACAATCAACAACCACATACTTTTTGTGAGATTATAATGACCTTCAAGGTTGAATTTAACTATGGTTCACCTGCAAGTTAAAATTCAGTCTCAATTGGTGCAGCAAAGGGACACCATATGGTATATGCCTGCTTTCCCCTGAATAAATCCTCTTTTGGGCTTGATAAATCTCAGTCCAGGTGGGTTCTTAAAATACATGAAAATGTCCAGGACTATGCTCCATTCAAGCTTTGAAATAAAATACAGTGTTTCATATCTAGAAGACCTCACAATCACCTGTTTGAGGTCTCTACCAACATCCTCACAATGATTTCTCTAATTCTCACGACAACTATTCCTGTCAACATCATTTAGCAGTACTGCTAGACTGATTTCCTGATGGACGAGGACACTGACTAGGTGGGTAAAGCATCATCAGCCCAACAAATCTTAATTTAGTTGTTGGAGAACACTGATATTTAATCTCATTCTTTCAAGGAACAACTTGAAAAAGATGGATATTAAACCAACTAATATAAATGCCACATATACCCAGCTATTCACCTTACTCAGTTCTTCTGCAATGGACTTCTGAAGATATGGAAGAACCAACTTTGAATATACAAAAAAAAATTGTCTTAAGTTACCAAAAGTTCCTGCCAATACTTACAAAAACCTGAGATCAATCCAAAGAAAAAACCAGCATATTCCTTCCCTCTTCCATTCCCCTCCCCCAATTGCATGCTCTGCCTCAGCAGTTCAATCCATCTCTATCACACCAATACCCCGATTCACAAATTTTTTTTAGCAGCAACTGTTTTTACAGTCAGTACACATGTTAGTTCTTAACCAATTATACGTCAGATTTCAAGCTTGCAAATGAATTCTATGACCCACTCTAGACACAATGCAATTGGAGGTCAATAATTAAAAAATTAATATTACGCATGGACAATGCCAAAAGATGCATCCTAGGGATAGTGTTTGATTAGTTGTTTGTAAACTTTGGAAGCAAATTATTTTCTTTGTTGTTGCAAGCGAGTGTGAACGAATCGGGTCAATACTGACACAAAATATTGGAAGTTGATTGAAGAACTAAATGTGTTTTATTTGCATTCATAAAGAACAATTTTTCACAGAGCAAGAAATTTTATTACATATTTTGGGAGTTAACATTAGAAAATTAATGCTCATCAGGTTCACACTGACACCATATCAAAGGAAACAATCTTTCTAATCATATTTTAATTATATGATTGCTTGTATTATCCTATATGGGGGCCATAAAAGTGAAAAACAAAACACATATGTACAATAACTCTGGGGTTCAAATGCCAGAAGGGGAATCTTTCTGGACATCCTAAAATCATTGGTCAATAGTTATTTTTCTGTTTTTTTTTCTCTCCATAAGACTTAAATATATCATGATCTTTAGAACCTAAAAAATTAGAACAAAGTTCCGAAGTGAGTCCTAAATAAACTACAGAATGACTGCATTGTGAATGACTTTCGACTATTAAAGTGAGTATCCTTCCCCCCCCCTCACATATCATCTCTCAAAGGTGGGAAAATACGGGTACAGTGGGACAAGAGTGTGGAATGCAGGAGAGTCCCACATACTTGCAGGACAACTGGCACCTCTGACAGTGAGGACTGGGTACATGCAATAGGAGCACTGTATTCACATTGACACTGCCAGTTAAACATGATTAGGGTGGATTAGACCAGTCAATCACTCAGGTACTTAGCTGCCAATAGAATCTAGAATGGTGTAATTTCAAATCTATAACATCAATAACTCACAGATCACTCAGTGCTAAAGCAGCCTCCCTGTTCTCATCACAGCTTGAATGAAGTACAAAAGCTTCATACTGCAAATAGAAATTTTGGAAACGAATTTTATCTGCACAGGTCCTTAAAAATTCCAGTAAGTGCACACCACTAAACTTCAGTTCTGACCTGCACATCGAAGTGGTCTGGGTAAAGAGACCTAGCCGTCAGAATCCAGGACTTTGCAGCATTTCTATCATTCACGGAGAGGCACGACTTGCATTTCTCAACCACCCAACTGCACCCCTCAGTACCATTAGTAGCAGGCATTTTCCTAAAAAATAACGTGGGTCTATTTTCACGGAATAAATTTCATAATAGTTTCTCGCTCAACTGTCAACACAGCGTTGATGATAAATAAGTTAAGATAGTCAAAATTATTATTGCTAAAAAAATACCCATGGTCACGCTGATGGAGACAACAGATCCTTCCCCCCCCCCCTTTTCTTTTTTTTTTTAGGGCCATTTTAGCATATGATAGCACCCATCCTATGGGCAGAGACAACAAAGACCTCTTAATATAGTTGCACATCCCATGTTTGCTATCACATACCAGATGCTTGGGCCTACAGGGCTAAAAAAGAAGTAAAGAAAAAGAGCAGGAAATGATTTGGATAAAGTTTTGATGACCTATGTGTTCACCCAATTGTGGTTTGTAGTAAGTGGGGTCAGTTACTAAGCATAATAATAGAGCTCTATATAGGAGATTTTTCCTTTCTATCCACCATTTTAAAAACCTGGAATGTGGGTGAGTTCATGGATGAGTAAGATGTCAATTTTCAACAGCATAAAGAAAAGGCTTCAATTCTCTTCCAACTTTTTAGTTGGACATTTTAAAGAAATTTTTGAAGACCATCCACAAGAATAGGACCACTTAAGGGGTAGAATAAAATTTGGATGGTGTTTCTTGGACTTGTTCTTCTTAAGGCAGGCAGGCAGGCAGGCAGGCAGGCAGGCAGGCAGGCAGGCAGGCAGGCAGGCAGGCAGGCAGGCAGGCAGGCAGGCAGGCAGGCAGGCAGGCAGGCAGGCAGGCAGGCAGGCAGGCAGGCAGGCAGGCAGGCAGGCAGGCAGGCAGGCAGGCAGGCAGGCAGGCAGGCAGGCAGGCAGGCAGGCAGGCAGGCAGGCACCAAGGCAGGCACCAAGGCAGGCACCAAGGCAGGCACGCAGGAAGTCAGTGAAAATAATATATAAGATTCAGGTCCCGATCCAATAAGTATCAAAGTGAAAGAAGAAAGAAAAAAAAAGGAGGAAGGAAATTAGTAAGGAAAAGGTGGGGGAGGAGGGAGGAGAGAAAAGAAGGAAGGAAATGAAAAGGGGAGAAAAAAAATTTTCAAAAAAAGAAGATCAACCTAGTCCAGGTTTGAACCACTGATTTAAGCTTGGAAACCTGTTATAGGGTTATATTTGTTGTAAATTTGTGAAGAAGTTCCAACCTTTTGTATATCTGATACACCAAAGACCTATAATAAATTTGACCTACATTTACAGAATTGAGTACCAATCTGCAGATGCCTACTACTATTCTTCAAGCAGGGTATAACACAGATGTGCACTTGATGAATTGGGTTTGCCTCCCCATTATCAGCACACATTTACTACACTTAAACCACACCCATAATACCAACAACAACAAGAATAAAAATCATTCTGTTGTAGCTATTATCAAGCAATACTAAGAAGTAGTGAGAAGCCAGAAGTTGTCCCTATGTTGCTGTCTGTATCTGTCCTATCTAAGATGGGTGCCTATTCCAGAAGAGTAAAATACAGATTGGTCAAGTCATGTCATTCAGCATATTATGGGTCTTGTTAACAAAGGTTTATTCCATTGTTTTGGAACTGATGGGACTTTTATTAACAATTTGGCACGGATCTGCTTCGAGGGAACCATGTCAAGACATGTCCATTAGTGGCTCTGCCAACCAGCCGTACTTTTAATTGCAGAATCTTATTGATGTTGCTTAAGAATTTTAATTATTGACCAACTAACCTTTAGGACTCAGTTAATTAACTGAAAACAAATTTTGGTATGTAGCATTTTTCAAGTTAGATGTCTTCCCAGTTAGTGAATAAATGTTTTCCCACCCAGTATTAGCATACCTACCTAACCTAAGCTGGCTAAGCATTTTGTGTGATTATGGACTAACATGAAGTTACAAGATATATGTCAAGGAAGATTAGTTTATTTACCCTGACTTTGCACATGTGCGAGTTAAGTTAATTGGCTGTGCTGTTATGTAATGTGTCATATCATGAATAATATATATAAAGCAAGATATAAATCTTTTTTTTTTAATCAACCAATAACAAAATCTATTTCTGATATCATATAAAATAGGAAGTGGGGGATCAATACTCTACAATACATTTAAATGTTGTTTCTTCAAATTAATCAAAATATTAACTAGTTATGTGAATTCTAAGACAGTTAAAAAAAATCTAACTCTTTAAAGCTAACCAAAAAATTTTTTTAAAAAGATAAATATTGAATAATTGTTGCTATTGCAACAGTTAATGTACTTATAGCTCTTATTCCTGCAGCAGAATTCCCAACTTTCATAGTGTAACGACAGAGAATAGTATTATCAAGATCCAGATCAGGTCGCCAAATGAACTTAGAGTCACCCCAATCCAGGTTTTGAGGGCAGATGGCAGGGTCTCCATTGGTATCCACTTCAGAACTAACAGCTGCCCCTGGTACTTCACAGCCCAATGGTGGCAAACCATATCCTACTCTCTCCTCAGTATACTCCAGTGCATATTCCCAGTGAGAATCATCGAAGTCTAGGCTGGTCCAGCCAGGGGGCTTTGGAGTGATTCTGGAGTTACAACCAGTGAGAGGAGGTGTTGAATCCTGAAAACAGGCAGGATGGAGTTGGAGAGACTGGTTGCGTTCAGTCTGGGCTCCAAAGCATTGTTTCCAATTTAAAGGTCCATAGTGGTGATTGGCACAAGTCCAGCTACTATTGGTCACCACTCCATTACTGAACACTGCACGTAGACCACCATCACCAATACAGCGGTTGTCAAACTCCAAGCCTGTAACCTCATCTGCCCAGTCTCTTCCTTCAATGGCAAATACAATATCTTCACCAGGAGTGACAGTGAAGGTGACATTTACAGCATTATGCCCTTTTGTTATAGGAAAAGTATCATTGATGATGAACTTGCCATTGACATAAAAGGTAAATTCATTGTCACAGTAGATTGATCCAGTTATAGTTTCCAATTTTCCTGCACAGCTACCAATTTTAAAAGTGAGAGCAGCAACAAGGAACAGTAGCATCATTTGTGCTAGACTAAAGTAGTGAGGGCTATCAGTTAGTAGAAGATGCTGATATAGTGGCTCCACAAGAGCTGAAAAGTGCAGGAAATAGATTTTGGAACAGCTAACAGATTAAATTATAGTTAACAGTTGTTGTACCTATATATATATAGTTACCTTCCTAATAAGACCTCCGCCCAAATATTTATCCTATGATGTGACCAGACAGCAAAAATTCCTTCAACAACGAAGGAGAGGCACAGAGTGGATTTAATTGAGCATGCTCAGTAAATATCTCCAACCGGGAGAACGTTGTAATAGTTGAGTTTTTACCCATCAACTTGTTTTAGTTATCTTGTTGTTGTTCTTCTTCTTAGGTTTATTTATCCAGTCCAGTCCAGTCCAGTCCAGTCCAGTCCAGTCCAGTCCAGTCCAGTCCAGTCCAGTCCAGTCCAGTCCAGTCCAGTCCAGTCCAGTCCAGTCCAGTCCAGTCCAGTCCAGTCCAGTCCAGTCCAGTCCAGTCCAGTCATTGATTCATTCCTTCATTCATTTTTTCAATGGAAGCTAAGTGGATTTGGAAGTCAACATTTTAAGTCATTATTAAGTCAAAACAATAAATCATCCATGAGCGGTTTTTTGGCTGGAAACTTCCTGCCTTTTTTTTAAAAATTTAATTATTTCTTCTTTTAAAAAAAATTAATCAATTAATTTATTAATATCAGTGAAATGGAGCTGGATGTATAGGATAGGATATTCATGTAAAATCATGTACTATGTCCACTGTTCACTAATTCCAGATGTCTGTGCATCAGACAACTCCTATAACTATGGGAACTGGTAAGATCAAAATCATGGGGAAATAAGTTATTTTAATGTGTCAGTGTAGTAGAGACATTAAATTTGCAAAATTTCCCACATTTTTGGCATATTTGTAAAAAAACTTATGGAGGAGGTCCAAAGCAGGCAACGGTGGGGTGGGGTATATTTATATCAATTTTGGCACATGTGGAAAAAAACTATATATGGGCAATTAAAGGGGGTAATTGCTACTTCTACTACATTTTTGGGGGGGGGAGCAGCGTCACCAGCTTTGTTGTTATTGATGCATGAAAAGAATTTAAATGCACAAAAAAAAAATCACACATACATGTAAAATTCTACTTTCCAGGGTCTTTTTTCTCATTTGCTTCCCCGAATGTTAGGTTTTGCAGTTTTGTTCTTGTTGGATGACTCAATTCTCTTGCTAATCAGCATGTAAAGAGAGAAACATTTTTGTTTTGTTTTTTGGTAGAAAAAGACATCTCTAGATTGAGAGCAGGCAGGCACGCACCAAGGCAGGCAGGCACACACCAAGGAAGGCAAGCACGCACCAAGGCCGGCAGGCAGGCATGCACCAAAGCAGGCAGGCAGGCACCAAAGCAGGCAGGCAGGCACGCAGGCAGGCACGCAGGCAGGCACGCAGGCAGGCACGCAGGCAGGCACGCAGGCAGGCACGCAGGCAGGCACGCAGGCAGGCACGCAGGCAGGCACGCAGGCAGGCACGCAGGCAGGCACGCAGGCAGGCACGCAGGCAGGCACGCAGGCAGGCACGCAGGCAGGCACGCAGGCAGGCACGCAGGCAGGCACGCAGGCAGGCACGCAGGCAGGCACGCAGGCAGGCACGCAGGCAGGCACGCAGGCAGGCACGCAGGCAGGCACGCAGGCAGGCACACACCAAAGCAGGAAGGCACGCACCAAGGCAGGCAGGCAGGCATGCACCAAGGCAGGAAGGCAGGCACACACCAAGGCAGGCAGGCACCTAGGCAGACAGGCAAAAACCAAGGCAGGCAGGCACATACCAAGGCAGGCAGGCAGGCAGGCATGCACCAAAGCAGACAGGCAGGCACACAAACACCAAGGTAGGCAGGCAGGCACCAAAGCAGGCAGGCATGCACCAAAGCAGGCAGGCAGGCACACACCAAGGCAGGCACACACCAAGGCAGGCACGTAGGAAGTCAGTGAAAATAATATATAATATTCAGGTCTCTTATCCAATAAGTAACCATGAAGTTAGCATGTTAATGTCCGGATGTGTTCTCATTTAAGCTAAGAATTTCAAATGATTTTTTTTTTTTTAACGTTTAAGAAATGTAAAAATGTGAAAAAAAAGACAGGGTGAAAAAAGAAAGAAAAAAAAAAGGAGGAAGGAAATTAGTCACGCACCAAGGCAGGCACACAGGCAGGCACGCAGGGAGTCAGTGAAAATAATATATAATATTCAGGTCCCTTATCCAATAAGTAAAAAAAAAAAGAAAGAAGTTATCATGTTAATGTTCAAAGTGTGTTAACCTAAGAATTTTCAAATTATTTTTTTAAATGTTTGAGAAATGTCAAAATATGAACAAAAAACAGGGTGAAAGAAGAAAGAAAAAAAAGAAGGAAGGAAATTAGTGAGGAAAAGGTGGGTGAGAGGGGGGGGGGGGAGAAAAGAAGGAAGGAACTGAAATGGGGAGAAAAACAAATTTAAAAAAGAAGATCAACCTAGTCCAGATTTGAACCACTGAATTGAGCTTGGAGACCTGTTATAGGGTTATATTTGTTGTAAATTTGTGAAGAAGTTCCGTTTTGCATGTCTGCTACACCAAAAACTGGTACCTATAACTAACTTGACCTATGTTTTTACAAAATTGAGTAACAAACTGCAGATTGGCTATTATTATTCTTCAAACAGGGTATAACACAGATGTGCACTTGAGGAATGGGTTTGCCTCCCCATTATCAGCACACATTTACTACACTTAAACCACACCCATAATACCAACAACAACAAGAATAAAAATCATTCTGTTGTAGCTATTATCAAGCAATACTAAGAAGTAGTGAGAAGCTGAAGTTGTCCCTATGTTGCTGTCTGTATCTGTCCTATCTAAGATGGGTGCCTATTCCAGAAGAGTAAGTACAGATTGGTCAAGTCACGTCATTCAGCATATTATGGGTCTTGTTAACAGAGGTTTATTCCATTGTTTTGGAACTGATGGGACTTTTATTAACAATTTGGCACGGATCTGCTTCGAGGGAACCATGTCAAGACATGTCCATTAGTGGCTCTGCCAACCAGCCGTACTTTTAATTGCAGAATCTTATTGATGTTGCTTAAGAATTTTAATTATTGACCAACTAACCTTTAGGACTCAGTTAATTAACTGAAAACAAATTTTGGTATGTAGCATTTTTCAAGTTAGATGTCTTCCCAGTTAGTGAATAAATGTTTTCCCACCCAGTATTAGCATACCTACCTAACCTAAGCTGGCTGAGCATTTTGTGTGATTATGTGGACTAACATGAAGTTACAAAGTATATGTCAAGGAAGATTAGTTTATTTATTTTATTAACAATTTGGCACAGATCTGCTTCGAGGGAGCTATATCAAGACATGTCTAGTAGAGGCTCTGACAACCAGCTATACTTTTAATTGCAAATCTTATTGATGTTGCTCAAGAATTTTAATTATTAGCCATCTAACCTGTGTGTGTGTGTGTGCACGCGTGCACGTGTGTGTGTGCGCGTGCATGTGAATGTGCGTGAGTGCATGTGTGCATGCATGCATGCATGTGACCCCCTTATTTTCATAAAATTACTGGACCAAAATAGCTATGGTTTCAGACATTACTACTACAGTTTCTGGTTTTGGTGCTTCCCCACCAAAATGCTGGCTATTAATAGTCTGTCAGCCTAAAAGTTGTTTTATTAGGCTATAGTGGGTAAGGAAAAGCTACAATGATGTCACTGTGGATTAGTGAAGCCTGTGGTGTGTGAACTGAAACTGCAGAATAGCAGAACCAAAAAAGCAAATTTGCAGATGATTTGAATCTTCTTGCCCTGGGTTCAAAGTGCATGCCATGCTACCCCTTTTATACCTGTACTCACAGAAGCTGCTTCAGAAAGTATTTAAACTCAATCTTCATGTTTATAAGAAATAGTATATTCATACATACCTAAGGTAGGAGACCATTGTGAGGACACTGCTCTCTTCTCACTAATAGTCTAGTCATTTTATGAAAATAAGGGGGTCAACCTTAAACACAAACATTTTTAACTGTCTCTAGTACAGAAAAATGTGCTCTATAACATACTAAAAAAGTCCTAAGGAATCCCTTGGGGGGAAAGTATAGAAAATTTTATTTAACCAATGCACTTTATAACCAAAATTTGTCCTATTGAATGTGATAGAAACACCTGCTAAGGTTGTACTGAAAATATTTATAGTAGATAATAATACAATTTGAGTTACAAATTGAATAAAGAAATGTTTTTAATCAGAAAATTTATCATTTTTGCTATCAAAATTAAGATTGTCAGCATTGTGCAGCCAGATCCTCTGCAGTTACCACATGCAGGAGAGCATTTCACATTATGCTTCCAGCATGTACACCTCAAAGTGCTACAGTCTGTGTGCCAGTTGCACCTGATGATTTTCAGGAGCTCATCTGAAGCTGGGGCAATTCAATGAACACTGTCATAAGTCTTTCTTCATGATTTTCCCAGCCCCATTCTAATGGATTAAGCTCATTACCTTTCCATTACTGTACTTGAAAGTAGACACACAAAGGCTGTGATATTTTTCAGCAGCTGAAATGGGTGATAAAGTTTGTGGATGAACGTGTGAAACATTTGTAGCCACTTTTTCACAGAAATACTTGTAGCATAGAGAGTTTAGTTGTTCACCTTGCTTCCCATTGTACAAACTTACGAGCACTTCCTCTCCTGCTGCAGCTATATCCATTGGGGTAGCTGAATCTGCATTTTAATCACCTTGGCTTTATCTGGAAAGTGACTGCTTGATATGAACTTCTTGAGGGAGGTGCCCTTACCAATGCTGTACAGGTGAGAAGTAATACAACATCCAACTATTGCATGAAGAAAATGGATAAAAGCACAGATTTCAGGCCCCAGTTGCTCATTTACAGCCTTGATATCCCACACTTTGGGATATTTGGTGTTTTTCTTGGGTTCTGGTTGAAAAAATATGCTGTGTGAGTCTAGGCTAGCATAATTGCACAGTAAAATAAGAAGATCTGTATCATCAAAAAGCAGTACTGTGTCCATTAGTATAGACGATTCCACAGCTTTCTGTACTATGAGCAAGTCAGCTTCCCCTGGAGCATGGTACACCTTGCATTTCTTTTTCTCTAGCTAGCTGCCAAGCATGTTGATGAATCTTTGCTTGTTCGTACTGTTTGCCAGAAAAGTTTCTTTCTTCATGCTGAGCTGCATTTCCTCAGTGAATGTTACATTCACTCCAGCTTGCCCTTTGCATCATGTCCTTCATGGATGTTTCACCATAGCCATCAAAGATGATAACTGCCTCCCGATACTTCCTTGCCACATAGTCTGTGTACACTGTGCATAAATCATGATAAGTGGCACCTCGTGTCCATGGGATGCGCTGAAGGAGGGCACCACCATCTAGCACATACTGTCTTCACCATAAGTTTTTGAATATCTAGTGTTACATTGCTCCAAATGGCATTGGCTATCACCAGTTTCTATGGCTCTCAAAGCAGTAATGATGAATCAAACAGGGCTTGTGGGTAACTGCAGAGCTCATACTTGAAGATCCTGTAGATTTTCAGTTGTCTTTGTGACAATTGTTAGTCACTGGAAAAGAAGTTGAGGATCTATCTGAACTGCAACACCATCAACTTTCACTTCAGACTTTGTGTGTAGCATGATTGCCTGATTTTTTCTTTTGAAAGCATATTCTGCAGCTGATACCCCCTCCGTGCTAGCTAGAATGGCATTACCAACATCTTTTGCTGCATCAATATTAATTGTGGTGCTGGCATGTACTCTAATGGAGATGCTTTGTAAACTGACATCAAAAGTGAAGGGGTTCCTCTCATGCAAGTACTTCAAAAGTGTCTGAGTATCCTTCCAATTATGCTCTTGCCTAGCCTTTGTCATGTCTTTGTTCTGATCACCTTTACTTTAGGACACAGTCAACTCAAGCATGGATCTATTGACTTCAGCACAGGCTGGCATAGACAGCAACCAAATCAATCATTGTCGTTCTGTCATGCCTCATCCTCTTGTGAGACCACCAGTCTTCATGCTCCTCACCAACACCTGCTCAATGATAAGGTCTCAAGAAAAGACTAGCTCAGTGACGATCACTCCTCACCACATGAAAACCTGCTTGAAAATGTTGGTACACTTCTGGATGCTCATCCTGGAGATGAGATATTTGCTACAAATATATAAATACTGATTTCATGTAGCTATATTGCCCAGAGGCTGCCAAGTAAGGAAGCATTTCAGAAACAGCTTGAAGATGCAATTCCCAGTTGTCTGTACATTCTGCCCCCCCCCCCCCCCCCCCCCCCCCAGATAAATTTGCAAAGGGTATCCACCATGTCCATATACTGCAGCCATAGCATAGCAGTCCTGGAAGACTTCATAGATTTTTTTTGTTTGAAGGGCAGCACTAATTCTGAGTATTGCATCAGAGCAATAAACTTGATTTGCAGACAATAATCCTTGTATTAGCTTTTCGTAGAGAACAACAGCTTCATCCAGGTCAGTAGAATGCTCATACAATTCTGGCATATCCAAAACTTCCTATCCTTCTTCATTGCAGTGTTTGGACATCAAGGTACAGGTACATTGATTATTTGTGCTAGGACAAGAGTTTTGAGTGCTGCATCAACAATTAAGTGTCCTTGTACTGCTTGAGCAACTGCTTTACCACTGAGCATGTGAACTACTGTGTTCGGGGCATAGATCAATTCAAACAACTCCTGTAGTCCAGATGCAGCCATAAGATGGCCAATGCACTGATGAAAACTCATTTTTGTGTGAAAACATCCCAGTTTAAAAACTATATCTCTCAAATCACTTTCGATTGGCTCAGTGAGAATGATCATCAGAGCTTTCCACCAGAGTGGCTGGTCAGATGTGATGATTGTTGTAACATCATGGCGGTGTGCATGCTCTCGAATGTACTTGAGCATGGAGTATATGCATGAAGTATTACAGGGATTCATATCTATCATTGGAAGAAAATCCACAGAGAATTTTCCAGGGATGCTGCCATAATGTATGAGTCCAAAGGGGTAATCATAACTAGTGACTGATGACATAGCTATATCAAAAACTAAAATTATGATTTCTTGAAATTTGAGCATTAATTATAATGCACAATCATGCACAATACTAATAATAGAATTTTCTATACTTTCCCTCCAAGGGATTCCTTAGGACTTTTAGTATGTTATAGAGCACATTTTTGTACTAGAGATAGTTGAAAATGTTTATGTTGCAATTTGTTTGAGGTCAGACAATAAAATGACTGGACTATAAACAAAGTGATTGGTGGTTTATGGTCAGTCATTAATTCAAATTTATGACCATAGAAATAAGAATGGAATCTCTTTACTCCAAAAACACATGCTAGACCTTCTCTCTCAATTTGAGAATAAATTTTTTCTGCAGCTGTTGAAGTAAGGACACAAACCCAATAGGTTTTGCTCATCCATCAGAGAATCTATGTGCTAACACAGTTCCTGTGCCATGCTGAGAGGCATCACAAGAAAGAATTAATTCCTTGCTAGGGTCAAAATGTACCAATAATTGTGAGGACATTAGCAATTGTTTAGATTTGTTAAAAACTGACTGTTGCTTATCAAACCATTTCCAAGGTTCTGACTTTCGTAACAAGGTGTAAAGTGGAGCTAGATAGTAGAGATATTAGGCAGAAACTTTCCTTAATAATTTAATGGTCCTAAATAAAACTTTAATTCAGTAGCTGTTGTTGGCTGAGGTGCATCCATTACTGCTTTCACTTTCTCTGGCATGGGTGCAACCCTTGTGCATCTATTCTGTAACTAAGATATACAACAGAGGGAGCCGTAAAAACACACTTTTCTCTCCTCAGTTTGAGACCAGCCTCCTGGATTCTCCTTAAAACTTCACCTAATGTTTCCAAATGTAATTCCTCAGTGGACCTTGTGATGAGTATGTCATCTAGGTATACCACTATGTTAAGTATGCCCTGTAGAAGGCTTTCCATGGTTCTTTAAAATATACTAGGTGCAGATGAAATTCCATAGGGTAGCCGGTTGTACTTAAACAATCCCCTATGTGTTTATAACCACATATTGCTTTGAATCTTCAGAAAGGAGTTGCTGATAAGCCTGTGTAAACAGTTGACTGCCTGCTAGTCTGGCAAAAAGATCTTCAATCTTAGTACAGGATACCTGTCTAGCTTTGCAGCTATGTTAACTGTAAGCTTAAAATTATCAGAAATTTGGACTGTTTTCTGTCACTTTTAAGTACTGGTACAATGGGTGCTGCCCAATCAGCATACTGTACAGGTTCTATGACATTTTCATTCACCAATTGGTCTAATTTCTCATCCACTAAAATCTATATTGAATATGGTACAGAACGGACTTTACAAAATCTGGGGCTAACAGATGGGTCTACAAATTTTTAGCTTTGAACCCATTTAGAATTCCAAGACTTTCCTCACTACTTTGTGTTCCTCCAGAAAATCAGATAAAGTTTTCAAGTGCATGTGGTTTATTTGTTGCCAATCCAATTTTTTATTTTTCTAAGCAATCATGACCTAGTAGACTGGGGCAGCTTCCAGTGACTACAACTAATGATAAACAAACCTGCTTATTATGAGAACACGTGAACATACCCAAAATTGGCAATGTTTCACCAGAATAGGTTTTAAGCTTTGCAATGGTTGGTAGTAATCTTTTCTTAGGCCACAATTTTCTACATGTACTTTCAGAAATTAGAGAAAAAGAGGCTCCAGTATCTCTTTCCATTTGTAATTCTTGTCCAGCCACTTCTAATTTAACTGTATAGGGTTTGGACGTACCATGAGAGGAGATAGATAAGAGGCTATACTCTCTATCACCCTCAACTTGTTTTTCCTGTACATGCCGAACACCTCCATGTTTCTTAGGGTTATGGTGATTTTTCTCTACTCTTGCATGAAGGTCTGATATGGCCTAATTTCCCACAGTGATGACACTTGGCAATCTTGAACTTGCACAAAGTAGGGCTATGACCAGTTTTAGCACATCTAAAACAAGGAGGCAGAGTTTCTCTCTGTCCCTTAGAATTGGGAGTAAACTGCTGTTTGTAAGATTGTTTACCCTTTAACATATGTACCTGATTAAATGCAGGATTTGTGCATATATCGGTGTTCCCTTGGCTAAAACTTGAAACTGCAGTAGCCTGGTGACTGTCCTTGCCTCGCAGAGTTGCAGCATTCTCAACAACTTGCTTCATCAACTGTGGATATCCAGCACCCTCTGGAGAGTCAGATTTTCTTTCGCAAGTAGATGTTGTTGAATATGCTCATCCCTCACTTCAAAAACTATAATTTCTCTGAGCATGTCATTCCATGTTTCATCATAGTTGCAAAATTCAGCTAGTGCATGAACTTCTGCAACAAAATTTTTCATAGTCTCCCAATGTCTGTCTCACTGGTTAACTTGAACCTTTTGCACAATTTCAGATGGAGTTGGACTGTGATTAGCTTTCATGATCTCTACCAGCTAAAAATATGTTTTATCTCCCTGTTTATCTTGGCTGATCAAGTTACTTAAGTATTTGTAAGCTGTGGGGCCTATAGCTGTGAGCAAGATGGACTTTTGTTCTCCTGCATAGGTGTGACCATTTGCAGTAAAAAAATGTTCCAGTCTTTTGACATATTGTGTTCATTCTTAATTTTTCTTCTTAAATGGGTGAGTTATCCCAATTTGACAAAACATCTTTGTAGCCACTGTATTAACTTGTAACTTAATTATTCAAATAAATCAAGATCAGTGGTCTTGTTCAAAATATCATAAAGCCATTTCACAATCCAAAGATAAAGACAACCAACTGACAACCAACAGACAACACTTTAGGAGTTGTGCATAGATAATATATAAAGAACTAACAGAATGTAACATTTACCACAATACAGTAAAGGAATGAACAATACTATAATAACTAACATCATCAATACCATAGTAATAACAATAATTAGACAGTTCAGTTTATGTTATGACAGTAATATAACGCATCTATAATATAAAGTGTGAATAGTTTGTCGGTCGGTCGGTCGGTCGGTCGGTCGGTCGGTCGGTCGGTCGGTCGGTCGGTCGGTCGGTCGGTCGGTCGGTCGGTCGGTCGGTCGGTCGGTCGGTCGGTCGGTCGGTCGGTCGGTCGGTCGGTCGGTCGGTCGGTCGGTCGGTCGGTCGGTCGGTCGGTCGGTCGGTCGGTCGGTCGGTCAGTTCATTTTATCCATCTGTTTGTCTGTATGCATATCCATGATATATGCTTGAATGGTTGAAGTTAAACCACAAACTCATACATATTTCGAATTAATGTCACCATGGGAACATCATGAGAATATCTATATGGCCACACTCCTTACTGTGCTAATGTAAAAAGCCAGGAATGGTGCCTTTGCCAGAAAAAAAGGAGATTGCAGCTACAAACCTAAAACTTGGCATGCAGACACAATCTGATTCTCCAAATAACCTGGGTCCCATCTGGCAGCATGTTTTTCTACTTGTGTCTTAGACCAAAAATGTTTAAAATGTTACTTCATAAAAACACTTTAACCTAATCACATGTTCACTTTTGTTTTAAAAGTTTACAACATATGTCTTCACAGCCGACACTTTTGCGACTACAGCCCACCAAAGATGTGGCAAAAATCTGCCCATAGGGTGGGTTTTTTGCCAGTATATTATAAAGTGCAAATAGTCTCTCTGTTTATCTGTCCATGCATCTGCAATTCACAATTGGATGGTTAAAGTTAGACCACCACTACATATATTTATAATCAGTGTCAGCAGGAGAACGTCGTAAGCAAGTGTATTTGGCTAAACCTTCCATATTAAAAAAGACTAAATGGTACTTTTGCCAGAAAATAGAATTGAGCTACAGATCTAAAACTTGGCATGAATATCATGGGGTGGTGGGTTCCATCAGGCCACACCTTTTCCTCTTTGTGTGTAAGGCTAAGAAATGAAAAAAAGAGACTTCTACAAAGAATGCTTTGATCTAATCAAATGTTCATCTTTTTTAAAAGTTTACAACATGTCATCAAAGAAGACACTTTTTAACTACAGCTCCCCAAACATGGCTTGAAAAACCGATCACTGGGCAACTTTTTTTGCTAGTACTAAATAATTCAATTATCTATCAATTAATTACAATTACTTGTATGCAAACATCAGCTTCCTCCTACTCATCCCAGTAACCTATGTCAGGCAAACACTTTGCCTAACCAACAAACGTCTGGCTAGACCAAAATCAGTTTCCCACATCTGTATTCCCGCTCACTAAAAGCAACAATTGAAAGTGTGGTTAAACAACTTTAATGATAATCAAACAGAATACAAGATCAAATAATGTAGTCAAATAGGGTATTAATCTCCAAGTAACACACTAGAGATTCAATTCACTTTGAGTTAAGTTGTAGTTCTTGCTATTTCTCTTCTCTCTCTTTCTCTTTCTGGTCTTCTCCATTTGATTCCCTCTTTATAGGAGCTGCCATGCCCTTCCTTAGTCTGAGATGTGGATTGGTCAGTTTGCTCCAACCCACTTCCTAATGTCATCATTTTTTCTAGGCACTTCTCTGTTAAATTAGATGGGTAGCTCTCTTTGGATGTCTTGACCACTTGTGGTGAAAAAAATTTGGTCTGGTGGTTTTCCTGTGCTGACTTCTTCCAAGGATTTTAAGATCTCTAACTGCTCATTAGTGCAGATATCATTTTTAGAGCAGATAAAATTTTTATCTACAGTTAGGAGAGGCTTTCCTGACATCTCCCTCTCCTCAGCTCCTGAACCATGTTCACAAGAGAGCTCATCTGCATCGCTATTCTTCATAACTGCAAAAGGTTTAATCTCATGCTGCATCATGTCCAGAGGCAGATGTTCATTGGCCATCTTATAGCCAGCTGCAACTGGCTCCTTCCCCCTTTTCTAAGGTAACATCGTAAAATTACACACATCACTTTCTTGAGTTCATTCACTATAATTCAACTTCCTTTCTTTTTGAAGCTGTGACTCTGGGTCTAATGAAGAGCTAATGTAATTAGTAGAATGCCACCTGGGAAATTATTGACAAGAGCATAAAGCACCACGAAGATCTGATAAATGTGACCAGCATCATCACAGAGAAAGAAAAATGGATGAATTTCAGTACTGACCTCAAGTAGCAGATACGAGACCCCCAGGAATATTCTGACAACCACCATGAGATCTCAGACAAGTAGAATATTTCCATTGTGGAAAAGAGGCCATTACCCTAAAGATTGTCATATGAATCTTGAAAGGGTGAATTTTGGTCATGTCAAATATGAATAGAACTTACCCAAATGGACTCAAATGGTTAAAGTGAATGGTAAATCTGTAGTTACTATTGTGGACACTGGTCGTTTGGAGTCCATTGTGCTTCCCCAATGTGTGCAAAAGTCAGAATACTTACGCTTGAGGATTCCATTTACCACCACCAGAGAAGAATAATGTTTAGCCTGAGAGTGGTGGGGAGAAGAATCCTGTTAAGCTTGAAAGAAGTGGGGATAAAGATGATGTTAAACTGGAGAGTATTAATGAGAAAAAAATGGAGTAGGAATTGGATAAAACAGGGGGAGAAGGAAATAGTGTGTGGTTGAAAGAGTTAAGTCATGGGATGTACAAAAAAAATGAGATACAGAGAGAAAACAAAGAACACCATAACAGGAAGAAGAAGATGGAAACTTGCCAGAAGTTCATTCTGGCAGAGCAGAGACCAGACCCACTGGACTGTGGAACTGACAGCTAAGGAAGGCTCAAGTGGAACATATAACAATGGAGAGTGTCTGGGAATAAGCTTAAGAAAGTGATGTGTGAATTTTATGATGTTATTTAGAAAGGGGGGAGGAGCGAATTTCAGCTGGCCAGAAGACAGCAGACAAACATCTGCTTGTGGACCTAATGCAGTATGAGATTAAAAATCTTGCAGTTATGAGGAACAACAACGCAGATGAGTTCTCTCGTGAACATTGTTCAAATGCTGAAAAGAGGGAGATGTCAGGAAAGCCTATCCTGACTGTAGAAAAAAATTATATCTGCACTAAAAATATTATCTGCACTAAAAAGAAATTCGAGTTTTTAAAGTCCTTGGAAGAAGTCACCACAGGAAAACCACCAGATTAAGATTCTTTTCTGAGTATCACTACAAGTTGTTAGGACACTAAAACAGAACTACTCATCTAATTTGACAGAGAACTGTCTAGAAGAAATGATGTTATCAGAAAGTGAGCTAGAGTAAACTGATTGATTTACATCCCAGGGCAAGGAAATGCGTGGCAGATCCTATAAAGAGGGAGCTCAAGAGGAGAAGACCAGAAAGAGAAAGAGAGAAAAGAATTAGCAACAACTACAACTTAACTCTAATTGAATTGAATCTCTAGTGTGTATATTATTTTGAGACTAGTACCCTATTTGAGTATATTATTAGATCTTGTTGCCTGATTGATTTATCTTTAAGGTTATTTAACCACTACTTTCAGTTGTTGCTCTAGTAAGTGGAAATTGTTTGTGGGAAACTAATTTTGGTCTAGCTAGAGTTTTGTTGGCTAGGCGTGGCAGGATACTGTCTGTTGGTGATAGCAGAAGTATTTGCCTGACAAGCTTCTTCTTTATAGGAACTGCCACGCCCTTCCTTAGTCTGAGATGAGGACTGATCAGTTTGTTCTAGCTCACTTCCCCATGTCATCATTTCTTTTAGACAGTTCTCCATAAAATTAGATGGGTAGCTCTATTTGGGTGTCCTGACCACTGGTGGGGAAAGTCTAAATCCTGGTCTGGTGGTTTTCCTGCGGTGACTTCTTCCAAGGATTTTAAGATCTCTAATTGCTCATTGGAGCAGACACTATATTTAGAACATATATAATTTTACCTATAGTCTGAATAAGCTTTCCTGACATCTACATTTAACTTATTAACTCAATAAATAACAGATCAACTCAATAGATAACAAATTTTTTTTTTTTTTTTTTTTTTTTTTTTTTTTTTTTTTGTGTCATTATCTGCAAATAACTATCTATTCAGGTCCATAATCAGTAAGTAAAAAAGAAATTTTGTGTGCATGCCTGAGTGTTCTCTATTTAACCTACTAATGGTTCATATAAATTTTTTAAAACATAGAGCAGAATTTGAATGGAAAAAAATTAGAAAAAGAAGAAGAAAAGAGAAAAATGAGGGAATAAGGAAGGTAAAGGGGGAAGGAGGCGAAGAAAAAATGAAGGGAAAAAAGAAAAGGATTAAAAAAAGTAAGGAAAAGGAAATTAAAAAAAAAATTAGCTCAGTACAGGTTTGAACCACTGACTTTCAGCTTGGGAGATTGTGCTTTAATCTTTGAGCCACAATTTTGGAAGCTCTTTTAAATAGAAAATTTGAATTCTATTTTTCTGCACAAGGGGTGTCACATTCAAGATTATTTGGGGTGATAAATGTTGTGAGCTGCCTTGGAATCATGTTTGAAAAGTTTCATAAAAATATTTTCCACCATTTGGCTATGATGCTAGGACATACACACACACACACATGCACACACACTCACACACTCACACACATGCACACACAGATGCACACATGCATGCACGCAGCACACACACACACGCACCATGCACGCATGCACACATGCACACACTCACACACACATGCACACACTTATTTTTATAGATAATATATAAATATATAAATGTATGGAACAGAGACTTCTCTTTGCTTTCTGGCAAGATTGTTTTCACCAATTACAAGTGAACAATTGATTAAAAAATTAACTAAGAGGAATTTCAAAGAATTCTTTAATTCAGTTAGGTAGTTAACCACCTGTGTGTTGGATCTGGCATTATATCAACTGACTTGCATTGTAGAGATTGCATTTGATGGCATTTCCTGGTAGAGATTGTAACAGCTGTGCACTATTTTGTTCTTTGGAGAAAATTGCTCTTTCACGAAGTCAATTTTATTCATTAACAAGACTGGAAATTTCCAACCAAAAACTGCTAACTTATGATTTAATGTTTTGACCTAATCATGGGTAAAAAAAAAGAAAAAAATAAATAAGGGATAAAAGGTCGACCATGATCAGGCGCTAGATTATGGCCTCAGCGCTGGTGATCAGAGGAGGTTTCATAACAAAAACAACAACTAGATTCCCAAGAAAATAACGTTTAAATTCCTCAAGTTGGTGGATAAAAACTGAAAAATTTCATCTGAAACTGGGATAAAATTATCAATGCTATCTCAAAAAAGTTTGTTTGTTTTTAACTTAGCTATCTGTCTGTGTTACTGTTTATCTATATCTTGTCCAGAAAAGTTCTCTCTAAATCTTATGTTTCCTAAGTCTGACTGCAGCTAGCTGTTCACATTGCAGACTCACTCTCTACAGTGATATAGAGAGGGTCTGTCTGTCTGTCTGTCTGTCTGTCTGTCTGTCTGTCTGTCTGTCTGTCTGTCTGTCTGTCTGTCTGTCTGTCTGTCTGTCTGTCTGTCTGTCTTTCTCTCTGTCTGTCTGTCTGTCTGTCTGTCCGTCCGTCTGTCCATCCATCCATCCATCCGTCTGTCTGTCTGTCTGTCTGTCTGTCTGTCTGTCTGTCTGTCTGTCTGTCTGTCTGTCTGTCTGTCTGTCTGTCTGTCTGTCTGTCTGTCTGTCTGTCTGTCTGTCTGTCTGTCTGTCTGTCTGTCTGTCTGTCTGTCTGTCTGTCTGTCTGTCTGTCTGTCTGTCTGTCTGTCTGTCTGTCTGTCTGTCTGTCTGTGTGTAATCACTATTCCTCCCTCATTTTTGGGAGCATTCTCCCCAAACTTTCACATGCAACCATCAATCAGTATAAAATTCATAAGATAGTACTTAGAGATTTTTGCTTATACTTGCACATGAAATGGGACTGAAAAGTGAGAATATTGAAAGGGACAAAGGAAAGCTTATTTTAATACCTAACGCCTATAGTCATTTCTAATAATGAGAATAGGAAACAAAAACTCAGTTTAAACTAAACCTTAGTAAGCATAGTCCATGGCAACTATTCTCTTTCTTACACAGATAAGTTATCTTACACATAAACACATAAATTAAGCACAATCCATGTTATACTCCAGTTTGTTCATGGCCACTATCCTCTCCTCCATGCAGTCAATGGTGACTTTGTTGACCTCCATCATGTACGTGCTGTAGAAAAGAGCGGAGCTCCCATTTTTGGTTTCCTTCTGGATCCGAGGTAGATGGGCATGGTTCACCATGCATTTCCCATCCCTAAACCTCCTATAGCAGGGCATTCCTCTTCCATTCTTCTCACTTTTCCAATCTCTGTGACTCATTTCAAAGTATATTTCTTTGTCTATCTCAGGGTTGTAGCCTCCTGGGCATGCAGGCATATGAAACAAGGTGGCATAAAGGAGCACTTCAGGAGTCTCAGCCTCCCTCAAAGCTTCATAGAGATACTGGGCTTTGGAATTCTTTACCAAGAAGGAGACAAATGATTCAGACAAGACATTGTAGATTGTGTTCCTGTAGAAGGTCCAGTTGTACCACAGTGGTTTGTGTACCTGCCTTAGAATAGCATTACTTTCTGACATGGAAACAGACCTAGCTTTTACAGAGGAGGTACCATTCAAGGCTACCAACTTCTTCACTATTTCCTTATTGCTAAGCAATGGTAGTGCTTCTCCACTTAGGTTAATGACATACCTCCACTGATCAGCTTCATTCCTAGTTGCTTTGTTATCCATAAATTCAGAGAGACATTGCATCTGGGCATCCAGGGAGGTGTAGTCACTCCAATTTTTATCCACAAATTGCTTTATTACCATGATGTTACTGAAGCAGTTTGCAAGATTGGAAAGAAAACTTATTGAGGAGGCAGTTTTCTTGTAAGGATGGACACAGTAGACATTCTGTGGCCTGTACAGGATCCTGAAGAGGCGGAAAAACTGCTGGAAATTGTCCTGGACTAGAACACTGTAAGCCACAGGGAAGCTAAGCTCCATATGTGTGTTATATAGATTATTGGTCATATATTTAGTCAACCAATTGCAATCTGAAGATATTTTTATAAGTTGTCTATTTCCCTGCTGTAAGTACCTGATTTGAGAATGCTCTTCCTTCAAGTTGACCATGAGTTTAGAGATTCTATGACTTTCAAATTGATCACCTGAGAAGATCTTAGAACAGTTCTTCTTGATCTCTGGTTAAATGACTGTAACCACCTTGTCTTTCCATCCTCTGAATCCTCCAGGTGGGATGACACAGGAAGGGTTCCTTTTCACCCCAGATGATGTATTTGAAGTTTTATTTCACTTCAAGATGTTTAGACTTGCTGATGAGTTGGACACAGAAGAAATGAAGCCATTCTTCAGTGATACTGAAGGTTTACCCATTTGAGATGAAGACCCTGCCGGCAAATTCGGAAAGATGTTATTAGAGTTCTTCCTTGAACAAATAATGAGCCAAACTATATAGCCTAACATAAAACCAATAGTATTGGTACTATTATTAGTAGTATTATTATTAGTAGTATTATTATTAGTACTATTATTAGTAGTATTATTAGTATTATTAGGTAGTATTAGTACTGGATTTAGTATTGGGGTACTTGGTTGTTCTTGAAGTGATAGAATAGCAGGCTGTGGTGGAGGGTGTGGAGGGTGACCACATCATGGCAGCTGTGCCACCTGAACCTCAGTAGACTCTGTCAACATGTTCAATCTTTAGTTTGTCAATAGAAATGGTTTCTCACGATGGCCGAACTGAACCATAATGAATTTGTCCCCAGGGCCAATACTTGAAATGGGCCATCATAATGTGGCTGTAAGGGCAACTTGTGGCTGTCGTGATGAAAGAAGATGAACTTAGCTGAAAACAGAGATGTGGATGATGAGGTGGCGGGAGAGGCATGGTGTACTGGAGGAACAGATCAGAGATCCGCTACATTGTCACGGAAGCAGCAGAGCAGTTCTGGAACTAGTTCACCCTGGCGATGACCCATGAACTTCCCAGGGACCATGAATGGGGACCTGAACAATTGATCTGCTTGAGATGTACCAAGGTCATCCTTCGGCATGGTCCTGAGGCCAAGCATGACCCAAGGAAGTTCAGAATTCCATGATGGTGAGTGACAGCACACTCTGAAGGATGCCTTCATGCTTTGATAGAATCTTTCCTTAAGGCCATTTTCCTGGGGATGGTAAGCCGTAGTCTGATGCAGCTTGGTTCCAAGGAGGTCAGAGAGATCTTGCCAGAGTTGGGACATGAACTGGGGTACTCAGTCAGAAAAGACATCTGAGGGAAGGCCATAATGAGCAATCCATCCACTCAAGAAGGCATCAGCCACATTGCTGGTATTTGTGCTCACCAGGGGAATTGCTTCTGGCCAGCGAGTGACTCCATTTACCACTGTGAAGAGGTTGGTGAAATCCTTGGAGGGAGGGAGTGGCCCTACAAGACCCACATTCACATGGTCAAAATGGAGTAGGGGCTCGTTGTACTTGGATAGTGGGGAACGATGGTGGAGATTGACTTTGGCTTGTTGACAAGCGATGCATGACTTGACCCATTCTCCAACCTGTTGACAAACGCCATGCCAAATATACTTGTAGGCTGCCAGTTTGCAGGTTTTCCATACACTCGGGTGGCTGAGGCCATGAAGAGTTCTGAAAATACAGTGGCAGAAGGAGACAGGTACGAGGGGACGTGGCTAACCAAGAGACAACCACATAATAGAGTACTGTTATTGGGTCCCAAAGGAATGTCCTTAAGTTAAAAGCCCATAGTTGATGTCTGATAGGTGGCCATGTTGGC